>JAWZYT010001153.1:47500-217500 GCA_034508575.1 Petrolisthes manimaculis
ACACAGAAAAAACCTCAGAGAGAAAACACAGAAAAAACCTCAGAGAGAAAACACAGGTAATGAAATGTCAGAACAAAATGCTAAGCTACACGACCTGGCTGATAGTTCACATCTATAATGAACTAAACAAGAAAAAGTGTTATTATATGACTGTAGTAATTGAAGTTATACCGACCCTTAAAGTCAGATTACTAAAATATATTCCAGTAACACACAATGTATTCATCAAGTTATAACAGACACATGTACACTGACATACATACACAAAAGCCCATCCTGTCTTTGTGTTTCCCACTATTAACACTAAGTATATCCACTGTTTATCTGTTATCAGTTCTCACAATACCGAAGAACATTCTACTAGAACAACAAAAACTAACTCCCAACAACGTGAGTAATAAACATAATAAATATTTTTATGTGGTTAATTAATAAAACCGATACAAACTCCAGTATTCCAGGGAACCCAAGTTGTCAGATTGAGGTAGATGACATACATACAGGTAGTCATGTACTCTACTGAACCAAAGTTATATAAAAGGGAGAATAATAATCTTTGATGTTGATGTAAATAGCTGGCCTAATGTCGTATTTTTGTTGTCCAAGCGTGGGTTTGGGGTACCAAGCGGGTTTGGAGCAAGCCGTATCTGACAACAAAAACAGTCCAGATTACATGGACCCCAACAACTGGTTTGCAGAAGGTAAAATACTGCAAGTTTGATTACATAAATAATTATATAAATAATAAATAATCCTTTTTTTGTGTGTTACCTGTAATATATAACTATCCAAAACAGCCTATACCTCGTTAAATAATATTACATCTTATTACATCATTATTTTGGTTTATCTAGCACTAATTACAAGTTACATGCAATAATCATTTAATAAATTAATAATTTATTATTATTATTATTAGCAAATATTAATTAGCTGTGGGCCATATTGTTGTTGTCATGTGACCAAAAGTGAGGCAAGCGACACCAAGATTGTTCCCAAGCAAGGTTGAAAAAATGTCCAAGACGGCTTGCTTCCGCTTGGCACCGCTTGGTATCAAGCGTCCAACAAAAAGAGTACAGAGGAAACTCGTTTGGTGAAAAGCAAGCGAGCTTCGTGTCGCTTGGACAACAAAAATACGACCTAAGTAGACCTAATCTTTCTACACTCAAGGTAAAGTTAATGTTCTGTTGTCATTACCAGGTATTCTATGTGATAATCATGGGGACAGGCTTGGGGGGGGGGGGGGGGGGGGTAGAAAGCCTGTCTGATGGTTTGCGGACAGGCTTGGGGTGGGTAGAAAGCCTGTCTGATGGTTGTTCTCCGAGACAATATCTGGTTGATGTCCTCTTCACAATTGTCCTCTTCCATCAGAGCTCCATATGTACCTGTTAACAAGTCAAATTATGGATGAACATACTGTATTCCATAGTACCAGGTAGTATTTAACATGTACAGTTGACAAAAAAGGTATTGTCACAACTATTGATACAGCATTAATTATATTAATGTCCATAGTTGTTTGTAGGCATTATAAGTATGTATTACAGAAGGATATGTATATTTCCTTCTGTTATACATGTTTATATGTATGTATTACTGAAGGATATGTATATTCTCTTCTGTTATACATGTTTATATGTATGTATTACAGAAGGATATGTATATTTCCTTCTGTTATACATGTTTATATGTATGTATTACAGAAGGATATGTATATTCTCTTCTGTTATACATGTTTATAAGTATGTATTACAGAAGGATATGTATATTTCCTTCTGTTATACATGTTTATATGTATGTATTACAGAAGGATATGTATATTTCCTTCTGTTATACATGTTTATAAGTATGTATTACAGAAGGATATGTATATTTCCTTCTGTTATACATGCTTGTAGGGATTATAAGTATGTATTACAGAAGGATATGTACATTCTCTTCTGTTATACATACTTATAGTCCACATACAAATAGTTGTGGATATTACTAGGGTTAAAGTTCTACCAAGATTTGTCACAATACCTTTTTTGGCAACTGTACATTATTATTATCATGTATAAAACTGTAAGCACAAATTCTTGAAACAAACTCACATCACACCATCATATTATCAACTTGTCTATTTTATGAAATATGAATTCCTGAGGGCTAACTTTGCACCATATTTAAATAATACTGTATTCCCTAAATGCTCAAGTTTGTATTACAATATTTACTACATCTGATCAATAAATTGTTCTGAAAGCCTCATACTAAATTTTTCATTTCCAAACAAGACTTCTCAATATATTACTTGTTCAATAACATCACATTACACAAAAGTATATCACTTTAACTCTGCTCTTTTTTTATTACATTATAGGTTGGTGAAGGGTTGTGTCACATAAAGTGAATTTAGCATAAAGTAAATTGTACATTTCCATAATAAATAATGGTATTTTAACTTGAAAATGGAGCCTAATGGTTCACGTTATTTTAAGAGTTCCTGTAAATTGCATTTATTTAATTTTTTCATGATACGCACTATTTCAAATTCACATAATTTAAACTCGCACAAAAAGAGAGCAGAGTGTACAGTACTTCACTTTAACTCTCCCTAACTCTCCTTAAAACTTACAGTCCATCCCTCCACAATTGTATGTCTTTGCTTTTTTAACCTAAATTTTACTGCAACAATATTCTGAAACGTGTGTGTGTGTGTGTGTGTATGTGTGTGTGTGTGAGTGTGTGTGTGTGTGTTCCTTAGTGTCAAATAGGAGACATCAGAGGCAGAAGTCAGTATTGAGGATGGTAATAAATAGCAAGTACCTGATAATAGACACACAATGGTTACTCAAATGGGACAAGTATCTTTCACCTACTGGGCTGTACCACCCATTCCTGTGTCCAACTGTACCTTTCTTCAGTAACTCTTCAATATATGATTTGTACAGCAGCCGTATAGAGAGTTTCCTGCCACTACTACACTCTTTTTATGTCAGTTTAAATTATGTGAATTTGAAATAGGGCGTATCATGAAAAAAATTAAATAAATGCAATTTACACGAACTCTTAAAATAACAGGAACCATTAGGCTCCATTTTCAAGTTATATACCATTATTTCTTATGGAAATGTACAATTTACTTTATGCCAAATTCACTTTATGCGACCCCTTCAGGAACCTAACCTAACATAAAAGAAGAGCAGAGTGTATAGCCTTGTCTAACACCAACTTGTGGGAAGCATACACACAACCACTTTACACACACACACACACCACCCTCTCTCTCTCTCTCTCTACCAATCTGTCTCTCTCCCTCTCTCTCTCTCTACCTATCTGTCTCTCTTTCTCTCTCTCTCTCTCTTTCTCTCTCACTCACTGTTCATAAGTGTTGGTACAGACCAGAGGGTAGATGTTGACATTCTTGTAGGTGGTCAATACAATGGCAGTGAGTCTGAGCCTGAGCCTGGAGGTCATTTTGTGTGTTCCAGTCACTGTCATAATATTATATGATAACAGTGTCAGCAGCTGTCAGGTTGATGCACAAACCTTCTGCCTTGGTACACAGTAGGAAGACAAAACAGAGTGGAAGAGTATGTAAAGGAGAGAAATGAAAGGGTCAGAGTAGGGTTTGAACAAGTAAGGAGGGAGTGTTGGAACAGGGACAACTGGAGACACTTCTGCCGTGGCCATCCCCTTGGAGGGAGTTACCGGAGGGAACGAGGCATCAGAGCTATAGATAGATAGATAGATAGATAGATAGATAGATAGATAGAAGACAAAATAATGTGAGTGTGACTTACAGAAACAGTGGATGGCAGCCAGATACATGTTGTCCTGTATACTACCATCTAGTCTCTGGTACGGATATCTGTTTACATTATCATCATAGGAATAGGACTCTCTACAGTATATTGAATACTTACTTGTACTGCAACTTTAAACACAATATTCTATTACCGCAAATCTATACACATTAAAATCTATACATATAATGAAGACACATTGGTTGAAAACAAATTATTCTCATCATACAATTAACAAGTTTATCAAAATAACTCCAAATAGTTTATTGCAGAAATGAAATTACTCTCCACTCACTTGGTAAACATGAGGTAGAGTACAGTAGTGTTCCAAGATATCCAACAACAGCTTCAGCATCTGTGTAAATATAAGGACAAAGTGACCATTCATTGTCCTTCAGTTTGGGTAGTAATTTGTCCACCAGTACTATCTTGTCTCAGGAATTGATGAGTGCTTGGTATAACTCTGTTCAAAACTTGTGTTCCTTTTGGCCTCTTATGCTTAGATAGATAGAAAGAGATAGATATAGATAGAAATAGATAGAAATAGATAGATATATAGACAGATAGAAATAGCGATAGACAGACATAGAAATAGTGATAGATAAACAGATAGAAATAGCTAGATAAATAGAGGCTAGTGGAACACAAGTTTTGAACAGACTTTAGTAGATGTCATGTTGGTTCTGGTAAGTGGGGAGTTGGGAATCTGGGTAAATATCACTGAACTGTATATGCATTTCATGTATCCCTTGTATTAAATTCAACCTTCAAGTAAATTAAGAAATACCTGTATTGCATTATCCTACTTGGTAACTATACTGTACTTTTCTCAACATTAATTTTATACACATCAATCATACATGATAATAGTGTACAGTTGCCAAAAAAGGTATTGTGACAAATCTTGATAGAACTTTAACCCTAGTAATATCCACAACTATTTGTATGTGGACTATAAGTATGTATAACAGAAGGAAATATACATATCCTTCTGTAATACATACTTATAATCCGTACAAACAACTATGGATATTAATATATTTAATATTGTAGCAATAGTTGTCACAATACCTTTTTTGGCAACTGTACATAATCACTACTCCAATTTTCCCGGGGCTTGTTTTGATAAACCTTTGAATAAATCATTAAGCTACATGAGGCAGTAGTAATTGTTCATGATCACACCATTAGGGGGATACAACCATCAGGGAATCAACACCTACAACTAAAAAATGTTTTGTTTTGTTTTTTTACATTCAGGAACTGGATAAAAACTTTTTATTATCTAATAGGTGACTGTAACAGTACTAGTTTTCCTAATTACATGAAAGTAGCAATCCTCCCATTGAGAAGGTAAGGGTGGAGACAACACTTATGGAGCTCCATCATTGTGTTCATGAGGCTTGGGGGGGGGGGGGGGGCATTGACATACATACCAACCCTTCACCAGAAAGTCAAAGTTACTCTCCAGGATTGCTCGGTAATACACTCTCCTCTCTTTTTATGTGAGTTTAAATTATGCGAATTTGAAATAGTGCGTACCATGAACAAAATTATATAAATGCAATTTACAGGAACTCTTAAAATAACATGAACCATTAGGCTCCATTTTCAAGTTAAAGTACCATTATTTATTATGGAAATGTACAATTTACTTTATGCTAAATTCACTTTATGTGACACAACCCTTCACCAACCTATAATGTAATAAAAAAAGAGCACAGTGTACTTCTTCTGGATGTTGGTTGGTTGGTTAGTTCAACCCGGTGCCACAAAATTATGATACTAAATACTTGACTTTGATCGTCATTATTCCAAGATTCACCATTTACTAGGTCACATATTTGTGGATTTTATTAGGGATGTCATTTGGTGATATTTTGTATATCAGTAGATTTGAGGCAGGATATAACTGTTACAGTTATTGTAATTCCTGTATCACTGCAAAGTAAACACACCCCAGACCCCACACCTTTTAAGTAAGGGTGTGTGGGAATAGGGGGACAGGCTTGAGGGGGGACTGGGGGGTGGGGGAATAGGGGGACAGGCTTGAGGGGGGACTGGGGGGGTGGGGGAATAGGGGGACAGGCTTGAGGGGGGACTGGGGGGGTGCGGGAATAGGGGGACAGGCTTGAGGGGGGACTGGGGGGTGCGGGAATAGGGGGACAGGCTTGAGGGGGGACTGGGGGGGTGCGGGAATAGGGGGACAGGCTTGAGGGGGGACTGGGGGGGTGCGGGAATAGGGGGACAGGCTTGAGGGGGGACTGGGGGGGTACGGGAATAGGGGGAAAGGCTTGGGGTGGGTAGAAAGCCTGTCCCCCTAACCCCCCAAAAAAACCCAAAGCCTGTCTCCCTACTCCTGCACCCCCCAAAACCCCCCAAGCCCGTCCCCTTATTCCCACAACCCCTTAACTCGTACCGTATGATATCTGTTCTGGTAACATTGTATCTGACGTCAGGTACACTGTTGCCAGAACCATCGGATATCACACGTATAAGAAGGTACACTATTGCCAGAACCATCGGATATCACACGTATAAGAAGGTGACTGGCCTGTGGGGGTGTTAATTTTCATGAGTGACTGTACATACATACCCATAAACAGAAGGGGTCAACTGTCTACATTATTCATACATGTCAAAAAAGATTAATAAATTGATGTGTGTGACTGTTGGTTTGTAGTCTCTGATCCTGAGGGAACTACTTGTTTTTGTCAATACAAAAGAAAGCACAAGGAAGTGAAGGATGTAAACAACCAATTTACAAGTAACAGATCTCTAGACAAAAGCAAGGTGAAGAAGTAACAATTCAAACTTACCTCAATGATAGTTGTTGTTGTTGTAGTTTTCCATTGTTGTTGTTGTTGTAGTTCCCCATTGTTGTTATTGTTCCCCGGACTGTCTGTGTGGCCGAGCAGTCCCGAGTCTGGTTGACCCAAGCCGTGCAGATGCTGGGACCCCCAAATGGGAGTCAGGGTGATATGTCTCCTCCTTGGGTGTCAGACTCTTCTTTACATCCTCCACAGTATCATGGGTTTGAGGAGTGCTTGTAGTTTATTCACCTGTTGGTCCTCATCTGTCTCCACCTTTACAAACTCCTGCACAAAATTATTGACCAGTTAGCTATCTCTGTGACTCGTTTGTAATTTTCATATTTATTTGACATTGTTAAATAGCTTAATCTGTCCACCTATTCTATCTATTTATCTACAGCTATGATACCTTATACCAGTGCTTCTTAACCTTTTTGGACAGGGACCCAAAATCTTGGCCAAATCCACCCTGGCGACCCAAGCCACCATTTATATATATGATTATGCTTCTAAAAACATGTTACAGAAACAAAATTACATGCTGGGGTGATTATTAATACAAGTAGCACATCTGAATAACAGTGATCCATAAGAAAATAAACAAATAACATATACTTGCTATAAAATTTAAATGGATAATTAGACAATTTCCCTGTGAAAAAAAACAAAAAAATAAAGTAAATTTTCTGTTTTTGAGTTTTTCTTTAATCATGGTCTGCTTAGAATCCTATAATATTGCATTATGAATTCTACTTACAGTATATAATAATAATAATAATAATAATAATAATAATAATAATAATAATAATGATAATAATAATAATAACTCCCTCCAAGGGGATGGCCACGGTAGAAGTGTCTCCATCTTTCCCTGTTCCAACACTCCCTCCTTACTTGTTCCAGCCCTCCCCTCCCCCTCATGTTATTCTCCTTTACATACTCTTCCACTCAGTTCCAACACTCCCTCCCCTCCCCCTCATGTTACTCTCCTTTACATACTCTTCCACTCTGTTCCAACACTCCCTACTCTGTCCCTCATGTTACTCTCCTTTACATACTCTTCCACTCTGTTCCAACACTCCCTCCCCTCCCCCTCATGTTACTCTCCTTTACATACTCTTCCACTCTGTTCCAACACTCCCTACTCTGTCCCTCATGTTACTCTCCTTTACATACTCTTCCACTCTATTCTGCCATCTTACTTGTGGTCTGCCTCTCACACCACAGCCCACAACTTCACTTCCATACACCTTTTTTACAAACTCCTCACCATTCGTTTTCTCTACATGTCCAAACCATCTTAATGTATTACACTTCACTCTCAACCACTCCACACTCAATACCATTTGGAGTAGCAAAACTTGTACTATTGCCAATGAACATAAAAATCAATCAGGATGTGTACTATGAATTATTGAATGAATGACTCATTTGAAAAACAAACAAAAAAAACATGCCACATTTTTTATGCAAGACGGGACATCAGCTCATTGTGTGTGTGTGTGTGTGTGATATATACTGCCCATAGGTAGTGTTAAAACTTGTCTCCAGGATTGTTGTATTAGATACTTTAATGACTGGCCAACAAACAGTCCACACTTAAGGGTGAAGTACAGTGTTGGCAAATCTGAAGCAACTGATTCCTCCAAAATATGCCAGCAAACAGGACCACATGGACAAAAATAATGGAGTCCTGTTGCTTGGAAAAATAGTTTGGAGGAATCAGTTGCTCCAAATTTGCCAACACTGTACTTCACCCTTAAATAGTTAATAAAAGTATTTACCATCCACCTTACCTAAGGGACCATGGCTAGGGTTAGGTTGTTAAGGGTCACACATCAGGTTAGGGTCCTATATCAGGTTATGGGCCCGTCCCTTGTAATAACAGGTCCAAGGTTGTAATAGTGGGTTAGGTTGGTCATTGCTGTAATACTCTCCTTCCTCGTTTTGTTTTGTAATCTGTACACATAAATACATACATTAATACAAGGATACATAGATGGATACATAGACAATTTTATGGGGAAAAAGATGGTGTTAACGTAAAATGGATAGATAGAAGGACAGCCGAGTCTGTCCAGGTTAGGTCCCGGTAGTCTGCTGTGGTCTAGGTTAGGTACATACATACATACATATATACACATACACATACATACATACCCAGATGAAAAGTGTCGTAGTGAATAATGATACTAATATATATAATAGAGTGAACACAGGTTTTCTGTACATTTACCATAATAATAAAAATAAAAATAATAATGAAAATAATAAAAATAATAATAATGAAAATGAAAATAATAATAATAATAATAGTAATAGTAGTAGTAATAATAATAATAATAATAATAATAATGATAATGATAATGATAATGATAATAATAATAATAATAATAAAAATGAAAATAATAATAATAATGATAATAAAAATGAAAATAATAATAATAACAATAATAATAATAATAATAATAAAAATGAAAATAATAATAATAATAAAAATGAAAATGAAAATAATAATAATAATAATAATAATAATAATAATAATAATAATAATATCCGTGGCCTGGTATTCGGTATTATTATTATTATTATTAGTCACATGTAAATAAGGGGGGACAGCCTTGGGGGGGGGGGGGGGGGGGGGGGTGCGGGAAATAAGGGAAAAGGCCCCCCCCAAGCCTGTCCCCTACTCCCACACCCTCCCCACAAATCCCTCCCCCCAAGCCTATCCCCTACTCCCACACACCCCAAGCCTGTCCCCTACCCCCCCCCCCCCCAAGCCTGTCCCCTACTCCCACACCCCCTCAACCCCCCCCAAGCCTGTCCCCTACTCCCACATCCCCTCAACCCCCCCCCCCCCCCCCCAAGCCTGTCCCCTACTCCCACACCCCCCAAGCCTGTCCCCTACTCCCACACCCCACTCCCACACTCCCGCTAATAGCGCTACAAAAGTCGCTATTTTTGATAAATACATGTATCCAAAAAAAACTTCTGTTTTTTTATTTATTTATATATTTATATTTATTTATGCGTAACAAAAACACACAAATTCAGCTGTTAAATGGGACTAAAGCTAAATTGTAAGAGCTATATTGTTCTATAAAGTGCTGAATCTAGCTCCAAAAGCGCTATATTGGCAACTCTGCAACCTTTGTGCACTTTCTCTTGCTCTACTAAGAATGTTTTTATTTTATTTTCCCTTATTTTCCAGAATTTATAAACTGTTTTTCTATTTTTCTCAATTGAATTATTGTCCAACAAGACTCCATAATATTAACCTCCATGCTCTTAACTCCTAATTTAAATCAACTGACGAGAATTTTTTTTTATATATATCGAATTTATGGTCTATATTATTATTCCCATACTACCCACAATGTGATATAACGATAGATATATAAACAAACTATAATCTCAGAGCAATATAGACTTAAATGACCTTCTAATTAAATAATAAATATTGAAATGATTACGAATTTAATCCGCCGATAATTTCAAACGGGGCCAAAAAATATAAATGGCTTATCTATTTATTTACTGCTATATTTTTATTCATTGATATAACGATAGATATATAAAAAAACTATAATCTCAGAGTAATATATGCTTACCTGAGCTTATAATTAAATAATAATAAGAGAGAGAGAGAGAGAGAGAGAGAGTTGGTTAGCGGGATTATGACGTCACTCTTTCCTACACACACACACATACGCACACACATTCTCTCTCTCACTCTCTCTCATTCTCGCACAGACGCGCGCACACACACACACACCCACACATACACATGCACACTTACACATACACACATACATACACACACACATACACATACACACATACACATACACACGCACATACGCACACATGCACATACACTCATACATACATACACACACATGCACACACAGTACACACATACGCACACACACACACCGACACACACACACACACACACACACATACACATACACGCACACCCCTACCGTACACACACACATACCAACACACACACACACCGTACACACACAGACACCCCCACCGTACACACACACACATACACATATTCCTCCCACCAATCTCTTTACTTCACTCACTGCCTACGTGTAAACTACAATGCCTAGAAGCATATTCATTTGTTTCATTCTAAGCAACAACCCTTCCTCTTTCCAATGAGACTATCCCCAGCTGTCTAGGACTACTGGCTACAAAGATATCATGTGAGGAATACACATATGTAACTTTCATCTCTCTCTTATATACGCGTACACACACATTTCTCTCTCTCTGTTGGTCTCATACATCCACTCTTTCTCTCTAAACTACAATGCCTAGAAACTTATACTTAGTTTCATTCTAAGCAGAAACTCTTCCTCTTTCCAATGAGACTATCCCCAGCTGTTTAGGACTACTGTCTACAAAGATATTACCTCAGGAATACACATATGTAATTTATTTTTTGGCCCGAGCGAGGTGTCAGTGAGTGGTGGGGTTGACGTTGGTGGAGGTTGCCAAGTAGCTATTATTATTATTATTATTATTATTATTATTATTATTTCCCCCTATTCCCGCACCCCCTTAATTAAATCCCCAAGCATGTCCCCTTATTCCCGCACTCTCTGAAACCCACCCAGGCCTGTCCCCCTACTCCAGCACCCCCTTGAGAGAGAGAGAGAGAGAGAGAGAGAGAGAGAGAGAGAGAGAGAGAGAGAGAGAGAGAGAGATAGTTAGGTGTATGTACAGTCGGCGGCAAAAGTCCTGTCGCCTCGCTTGCTTCATCGAGGCACGCGATGTTCATAGACTCGAGATTATTAGGTGTAGAAAAACGTGTGTATTTCTTGAGTCCATGAACACTGCCTGTCTCAGTGAAGCAGGTGAGGCGACAAGACTTATGCCCCAGACTGTACTTGTCAACCACACCTTATACCTTACACCTCACCACACTCACACACCAACACAGCCAACCATCCGTACACCAAACACCAAACAACTACACCACCTTATACCTCACCACACCCACACAACCAACCCTCCATACACACACACACACACACACCTCACCCCTCTCCACCACACCACAATGTATCACACCCCACACATTCTTTCTGCCACTACACACACTCACACCTGTACAGACACACACACCAGTACACACACACACACACACACCAGTACACACACACACACACGCCAGTACACACACACACACACACACACACACACCAGTACCTAATAACACCTTCTCCTTACAACGTCAACCTCACAATAATCTGTGTCATGTTGGAGTTATCTTATTTCATATAAAAACATTGAAGTTAACCCTTTAATTTATCAAGTCTTCTCATTTTTCTACCAAGCTTCCCATTCTTCTTCAACGCTTCCTATTCTCTTTCCATCCCTTCCCATCCTTTATCCATCCCTTCCCATCCTCCCTCCTAACCTTCTTATTCTCCTTCCTAACCTTCCCATTTTCCCAGTCAAGGAGAATAGGAAAAAAGATGGACTTAACTAGATTTACGTAAATTTCACATTCACCTGTTTACCAAATTATAAATAAACGAGACATATACGAGTGTGTAAACTATGATATCTGTGTTTGTTATTGTATTATAAGGTTAAACAAACTATATAACACCTATATGACTCGTAATGAGCTAATAATAACAGTAACATAATAATCATTCTGTTTCAGCCAATCACCGATCATGTTCAATTATTGATTTTTTGAGGTTGACCAATCAGAGTGAGTTACAATAAGCAGCGCTTAATTTGAACTTTTGTTATTATGGAAAAGGACTGAGAACGAGTGAGTGTGTGTGTGTGTGTTCCTTAGTGCCAAATAGGAGACATCAGGGGCAGAAGTCAGTATTGAGGATGGTGTGTATGTGTGTGTGTTCCTTAGTGCCAAATAGGAGACATCAGGGGCAGAAGTCAGTATTGAGGATGGTAATAAAAAGCAAGTACCTGATAATAGACACTGGTGTGGCGGCTAGAATCAGCTACCCGCCACAAGCATCAGCCCTCTCGCCTGATGGGTTCTAATAGTGTAGCAGGCAGGAATCCTTTTATTCATGTATTTCAGGTTCACTCTAAAATCTTATATACCATTTGTAGCCTGTATGAATAAACAGATTAAAACCCACGATCTCTTAGTCTCCTTTCAAACCTCACCAGGAGACTAATGTAGCACCCCGCTACACTGGTTACTCAAATGAGACAAGTATATTTCACCTGGACTGTACAGTCGGCGGCATAAGTCGTGCCGCCTCACTTGCTTCACCGAGAAGCACAGTGTTCACTCGAGAAATACACACGTTTTCTACACCTAATAATCTCGAGTCTATGAACATCGCGTGCCTCTGTGAAGCAAGCGAGGCGACAGGACTTTCACCTGGACTGTAGCACCCATTCATGTGTCCAACTGTACGAGTATGTAAGTTATGATATTTGAGTTTGTTCTGGTACTATAAAGTTATACAAACTATATGACACGTTGTAAGACTCGTAGAGCTGTACTGTACCCTGGTGTTGACAATATAACCATGCAGCAGTCTGTACACATGGTCGAGTTACTATTGTCTGTTCAAAACTTGTGTTTCATTTTCCTCTATCTATCTGTCTCTATTTCAATCTATATCTTTATATCTATATCTATTTCTATCTATATCTTTTTATCTATCTCTATCTGTCTCTATTTCTATCTATCTCTTATCTGTCTATCTATCTATCTATCTATTTCTATCTATCTAAGCATAAGAGGCCAGCGGAACACAAGTTTTGAACAGAGTATAACATCAGCTGTGCCCACAACCTATATATAGGGTTCAAGGCAATAAAATGTTAGGTGATATTACCGTGACAATGTGACATTCTAACCTGACCCGTCTTACACTGTACACTCGTGATACATAATTTCTGACCAGAGAGCGATGAGCAGAAAGCTTCGAATCGCCTGGTATTGTTCATTCCCCCCACCCAATACACCTATAGAGACTGAGTTGGAATGCAGGGTGTGTGTGTGTATGGTATTAATTTGCTCATTTCCCCCCACCCAGTACACCTATAGAGGCTGAGTTGGAATGCAGGGTGTGTGTGTGTATGTGTGTGTGTGTGGTATTGCTCATTTCCCCAACCCAGTACACCTATAGAGACTGAGTTGGAATGCAGTGTGTGTGTGTGTGTGTGTTGTGGCTGCCGTTCGTCTCTGGTCAGGGATTATTAAGTATGACGAGTGTATATCAGTTCTCCACACCTACACCACGGGTCGATGATTCCACATTGGTATTGGTTTGTTAGCTCCCCAACCAACCACAATTTTAAGGCTTCATTATTTTGCAAAAGGTGAGTATCCACATTCACAATATCTATCCAACAGTTAGATAATAATGATCACTGTATAGATTAGATTACTCACCAAATTCATTAAATAAGGCATTTACACGACAAACATTCTTTCGTTTGCGAGCTTACAAACCAAAACAAACCACTGTGGAATCGACCCCATGTCAACTCTTGTATACGGTCCAGTTATCACCATGTCACCAGAGATAATGAAAGTGGAGGAAATACATACAGTCACAGACAGTTATATAGCAGTAGAGGGATTTTAGGGGGTGTGGGAGTTGGGGACAGGCTTGTGTGGGGGGGTTTCAGAGGGTGTGAGAATAGGGAGACATACTTGCATATAAGTCGTAGTAAGGTGGAAAGATGGATGAAGGTAGAGTGTTCCAGAGTTGACCAGAATCAGAATCAGAATCAGAATCAGAATTTATTTTCCATTTTACAATGGTTATTCTCCATTATTTACATTATGCATTACCAGTTGTGTATATGAAAGACTGAGAGTACCGGTTAACTCTTGCATGAGGGAGTTGGACAGAAAAGGGGTGAGAACGAGAGGCTTGACGAGTGTTGCATGTTCTCCTGAGGGGAGGAAGCATACATTGAGAGAGTTCAGAAGAGCAATGTCCAGTGTAATAGCGATAGAAGAGAGAAAGTGATGCAACACTGCGGCGAAGAGAGAGAGGTTGTAGTGAATCAGTAAGAGGAGGAGAGTTGATGAGACGAAAGGCCTTTGATTCCACCTTGTCCAGTAGTGTTGTGAAGGTTGATCCCCCCCACACATGAGAACCATACTCCATACAGGGGTGGATGAGACCCCTGTACAGAGACAGTAACTGTGCGGGGGTGAAGTATTCACGGAATCTGCGCAGCACACCTAACTTCTTTGAGGCGATTTTAGTCAGAGAGGTAATGTGATCTCTCCAGGAGAGATTATGAGAGAAAGAGACTCCAAGAATATTAAGAGAAGAGGAAAGGTCAAGTTGTGTATCGTTAAAGGAGAGGGAATAGACATCAGGAAGATTAGTACGAGTTGAAAGATGAAGGAACTGTGTTTTTGAGGCATTGAAAACAACAAGGTTCTCTCTGCCCCAGTTAGAGATGAGGGAAAGATCAGAAGTCAGGCGTGCTACTGCATCATCACGTGATGTGGAGAGGAGCTGCTGGGATGGACGGTTGTCAAAATGAGTGGAGTAGTGTAGTGTGGAATCATCAGCATAGGAGTGGATAGGGGAAGAGGTACAGTTAAGAAGGTCATTAACCCCTGGAGTCCGGTACGGGGTAAGCTTACTCGACGTTTCTACCCACCCGCTCGCGTCAAAATTACTCGATTTACCCTTTATTCACAACGCTCACACTCTTAACCTATATAGTGTACTGACTTCAAAATTGTTCCATCATTACCTTCAACTCTTCCTCTTTCCAATGGTACCATCGGGAGGGCTGTACGATGAATAGTTGTGGAGATAGGGCGAGTTGAAGTGAACCATGTTTGTGCGCGAGACAGCGGTGTGTCCGTGTGTACGCGTGAGAGCGGTGTGACTGCGGCATGGAGTTCAGTTTCCCGCCCAAGTCCCTTGTCAACTCACTCGTATTACTACTATTATGTATCGTATGTCATGATTTCAACACTAAAAATAGTATGAACACTTGTAGGAATATATCATCGTGTAACTGTCACTTAGAAAATGATAAACAAACCGACTTGTACCGTAGGAAACACGTATATTTACTATCGATTGTGCCTGTGTGGGCGTGTTTTGTGGTGTTATTTTCTTATTACTACCCCATTATATATCGTCTGTCATGATCTATACACTAAATAATAATTTGTAACCTTGTAGGAATATCATGGAGTCACTCACGTACATATATTCACTACGGTATTGTCTTACAATCGTTAGAGCACAAATTCGGACAAGGGCAAATACTTAAAAATCGCCCAGCCATCGTGGGCTCCCAGAATCGACTGAGTGGGTAGCGGATCGATATTGTGAGTGTATTTTCTCGCCCAACGACAAGATAAACTAGCCGTACAGGGCGCGAAATAGCGCTAACTCGCTGTGACGGTAGGTGCAGTTGCCCGGTTACTTACGTAAGACGGTCTATCACGTCAACCGGCCTTTAGGGGTTAATGAACAAAAGAAAGAGGGTGTGTGATAGAACAGAACCCTGAGGACACCACTATTGATAGCCTTGGAAGAAGAACAGTGACCGTCTACAACAGCAGCTATAGAACGGTCAGAAAGGAAATCAGAGATAAAGGTGCAGAGAGAGGGATAGAAACCGAATGAGGGCAGTTTGGAGATTAAAGCTTTGTGCCAGACTCTATCAAAAGCTTTGGATATGTCGAGGGCAACAGTAAAAGTTTCACCAAAGTTCCGAAAAGAGGATGACCATGAATCAGAGAGGAGGGATAGAAGATCGCCAGTAGAACGTCCCTGACGGAAACCATACTGGCGATCTGAAAGAAGGTCATGACAAATAAGGTGCTTATGAATTTTGAGGTTAAGAATAGATTCGAAGACTTTAGATAGACATGAGGTCAGAGCAATAGAGCGATAGTTGGAGGGTTGGGAACGGTCTCCTTTTTTCGGAACAGGTTGGATCAGAGCAAACTTCCAGCAAGAAGGAAAAGTGTTAAATGATAGACATAGACGGAACAGTTTGCCTAGGAAGGGTGTCAGCACGGAAGCACAGTTCTTGAGAACAACAGGAGGAATCCCATCAGGTCCGTACGCCTTCCGAGTGTTAAGGCCAGAGAGGGCAGAAAATACTTCCTTTGAAGATATTCTAATGGCAGGCATAAGTAAGTCAGAGGGGGGTGGAGTTGGAGGAACAGAGCCGGAATCGTCCAGTGTAGAGTTAGAGGCAAAGGTTTGAGAGAAGAGTTCAGCTTTATCAGTTGAAGAGATGGCAACATTTCCATCAGGAAGGATGAGGGGAGGGAAAGAGGAAAAAGTAAAGTTACTGGAGAGATTTTTGGCTAGATGCCAGAAAGAACGAGAGGTGGAGGAGTTGGACAGGTCATTGCACTTGGCACGGATGAAGGATTTTTTGGTTAGTCGGAGAACAGATTTGGCTCGATTCCGGGCAGAGATATACAGAGCAAGAGATTCATCAGTTTGAAGGCGTCGGTGCCGTCTGAAAGCTACCTCCTTGTTGTGGACAGCAGTAGAACAAGCGTGATTAAACCAAGATTTTCGTGAATTTGTAAGAGGGAAAGAATATGGAGTGTATGCCTCCATGCCCGAGATGATCACCTCCGAGATGCGTGCAGCACTCTCTGAGGGACCCCGGCCACGAAAGCAAAAATTTCTCCATGGGAAATCTTGAAAGTATTGCCTCAGATCATCCCAGCCAGCAGCGGTGTAGTGCCACAGACGCCGCTTGCTGGGAGGGTCCAAAGGTCTTACAGGAGTAATAGGACAGGATACTGAAATAAGATTGTGATCGGAGGAGCCCAAAGGAGAGAAAAGTTCAATAGAATAAGCAAAAGGATGAGAGGTTAGGAATAAGTCAAGGATATTGGGCTGATCTCCAAGGCGGTCTGGAATACGGGTAGGGTACTGAATTAACTGCTCTAGGTCATTGAGAATAGAAAAAGTAAAGGCTTGTTCACCAGGTGGATCAGTGAAGGGAAATGAAAGCCAAAGGCGGTGGTGAACGTTGAAATATCCTAAGATGGAGATTTCTGAGAAAGGAGAATGGGATAGAATGTGTTCCACTTTTGAAGTAAGATAGTCGAAGAATTTTGTATAGTCAGTAGAGTTAGGAGATAGATATAGAGCACAGATGTATTTAGTTTGAGAGTAGCAGGTTAGCTGAAGCCAGATAGTTGAGAAATCAGAAGAGTCAAGTTCGGGAACACGAGAACAAGTGAGGTCGTTGCGTACGTATACGCAACATCCCCCTTTGGCACGAAACTGAGGATAGAGAAAGTAAGAGGAGACAGAGTAGGGGTTGCTATTAGTTGATGCTGAGATCTGGGTCTCGGTGAGGAAGAGAAGATGAGGTTTAGCGGAGAAGAGGTGGTGTTCAACAGAGGAGAAGTTAGAGGAAAGACCGCGAATGTTGCAAAAGTTGATAAAGAGTGTGTCAGACATTGGTCCAGGGCATCTCGGGGGGTCGTCAACAAATGGTCCAGACTGAGGGGAGTTTATTGACCCATCCCCAGGGGCCTCCGAGGCTTGGTTACTAATTCTATTCATAGTTTTTTTAAATTTTTGGGGATATCATTTGGACAAAGGGTGTGGTGTGTAGCGTGTTTGTATATATTGTGTAAATAGTGATGTCTTTGGGAGTATGTTGGACTACTCTCGGTGTATGCGAGACACGAAAAAGATCAGCAAAGGTGGACAGACAGGTGAAACGGGAGTTCCAACCCTCCCTATCACCAGTCCAGCGTCCACCCTAGGAGTACTGCCCTGTTTGGTTGGTGTCAGTGTGTCACGTGTGCGTATTTTGCGTATGTGTGTGATTGTATATATATATATATGCGTTGTGCCTTTCCATATGATTTGGTGTCTGACGGAACGTGTTTGAGTGTAAAAAAAATATATAGATGCACTGAAGTGTCATACAAGCTATGATTTGTGATAAAAAAACATGTACATGCAGCCCTCTCAGTGTGTACTGAAGCATATGTACACTTGTTTTGGCGTTTACGCTTATCCCAAGTGACTCAGATAACTCGTGGAAGTGTAAACAAGCCCCATGGAAAGGGTAGGAAGGATATGAGGGGCAGGGGAAGGCATTCAGGGCCGGGAGAGAAGGGGACGCCTGGCTGTGTATGAGGGTGGTGGTGGGGGAGAACTTAGGCTCCCCCCCCCCCCTGTGGGGGAATGTCACCCATTCGCCTCTCCCACCACACACTGAAGGCCATACCTACCCAGTGCTACCATGGAAATGGCTAGGTATAGCACACTCAGTTTTCTATAGTGCGTTCATTTAAACGGACCATCGGCTTCAAACCCTAAATTCGTATTATCCGTTTAAATGGACAATAGGCATTTAGGGGTTAAGGGGGGGTGGGAATTGGGGGAGCAGGAGTAGGGGAACAGGTTTGGGGTGGGGTGGGGAGGGAGTAGGAAGCCTGTCCCCTATTTTTGCACCCCCCCTAACCCCCCCAAGCCTGTCTCCCTAATACCGCACCCCCCAAACCCCTCCCCCAAGCCTGTCACCTACTCCCACACCCCCTTAAGAGGATAATACACTTTTTAGAGGAGAGGACAGTAGATGGTGTTGCTCTGGTCTGCTACCTGCCTCATACACTCTGGTGCTGCTTTACAAGCCCATTACAGTAAGACTCTAGAGGAGTACCACAATTCACCAGCATACAAGCAGTACCTTGCAGCCAAGAATAAAGGTAGGTAATGACTGGGATGAAGACAGACATACAGTGAGGTGAGGTGGAGTGTGTGTGTGTGTTGTTAATTAATGGGGTAGTACAGTGTTGGTGGTAAATCTGGAGCAACTGATTCTCCCCCAAAATATTTCATGTAACAACAGGCCACCAATATTTTTGTCCATCTGGTCCTGTTGTTTCCTGGCATATTTTGAAGGAATCCAGATGCTGTAATGTACCAAATGTATGCTATCCCCTTTAACTAAGTGGTTTTGTTTTGCACTTCACCAACCATCACACTAGTCAGTACAGTATTGGGGATTTATTTACCACATTGCCATCACTATAGAAGGAGAAGGACAGACAAACAGACAGCACAGTAATGTATGTGGTGTTATGGAGTGGTGGTGTTGTTGTGAGTGTTTCAGTATGTGTGTGTGTGTGTGTGTGTGTATGAGTGTTATTGGTGAGCAGGCCACTAATACTCAGACCATTGCAACTAATAGATTATTGCAACTAATCTTTTTTTTTTTAACATAAACCAAAAGATTTATTTAAATTAACACTTTTAGGGAGATATTTTTGAGAGTAAGTAAATTGGTGGGCTATAAAATGTCAAGTGTTAATTTAAAATATGTTTAACACCTAAAGACCGGTTGACATGATAGAGCATCTTACGTAAGGAACCGGGTAACAGCACCTACCGTCACAGCGATTTAGCGCTATTTCGCGCCCTGTAGGGCTAGTTTTTCTTGTCGTTGGGCGAGAAAATACACTCACAATATCGATCCGCTACCCACTCAGTCGATTCTGGGACCCCACAATGGCTGGGCGATTTTTAAGTAATTGCCCTTGTCCGAATTTGTGCTCTAACGATCGTAAGACAATACCGTAGTGAATATATGTACGTGAGTGACACCATGATATTCCTACAAGGTTACAAATTATTATTTAGTGTATAGATCATGACACACGATGGGGTAGTAATGGGGTAGTAATAAGAAAATAACACCACAAAACACACCCATACAGGCACAATTGATAGTAAATATACGTGTTTCCTACGGTACAAGTCGGTTTGTTTATCATTTTCTAAGTGACAGTTACACGATGATATATTCCTACAAGTGTTCATACTATTTTTAGTGTTGAAATCATGACATACGATACATAATAGTAGTAATACGAGTGAGTTAACAAAGGATTTGGGCGGGAAACTGAACTCGCCATGCCGTAGTCACACCACACTCACAATATCTCCACGCCCTATCTCCACAACTTTTCATCGTACAGCCCTCCCGATGGTACCATTGGAAAGAGGAAGAGTTGAATGTAAGGATGGAACAATTTTGAAGTCAGTACACTATATAGGTTAAGAGTGTGAGCGTTGTGAATATAGGGCAAATCGAGGAATTTTGACGCTAGCGGCAGGGTAGAAATGTGGAGGCAGGGAACCCCCCTCCCGGTCTGCAGGGGTTAAATGATCACCTTATAGTTCAGGATCTAAGGAAATTTGGGACTCCATCTAAGCTATTTTCAACTCACTTTTTAAGGTTACTAAATACCACATTCTTCATGAGAACTTGAGCTGGTAACACTGACGATAGATCAACAACCCAATGTTGCCAGATCTACCGAAATATCATGAGATCTACTGAAATTCTGATGAATCTCAAGAAATCCCGAATTATTGCCGTAATCTACTGAATTTTGTTAGTTTCTCCACAAAAACTTATGAATTCTACTGAATTTTCATAGGTTCTACAGAAATTTTGCAGAAATTATAGATACAGAATGGAGGTTGCTCAGAAACAGTGATATACAGCTAACGCTAAAGAAATCGTCGCACTCGAACAAATTACGACCGTTTCTAACGCCTTGTCTTTATTCTGGATTATCAACCTTACAAGCTAATTAATGCAACAAAAAACACCTATTAGGTAACTTTTGGTTTCATTTTCTATGGTTGAGTTTTAATTTGTGTTATTAGTAAGAGTCAGTCAGGCCTACAGTGAGTGTGCTTTGGGATACACTACTCCCCCCTCCCTCTCCCGATATTAGTTGGCCAATTTTACTCCGCAGGCATTTTTTTTATTACGCTGCAAAATGTGTCCTATTAAGCTGACCATAGAGGAAAAGAACCAGGCGATGGCATTAGCCAGGCAAAATCCCCAATATCCAATGTTGACTGTTGGGTAGTGAAGATAAGGAAGCTGTGGGCTGAGGTTGATGATTATTGTAAACAATTGGCTGCCAGTATGCCAAAACGTATCAAAGCTGTGTTAAAAGTTTATGGAAAAATGACTAAATACTAACAATCCTTCATGCCATAAAAAAGATTTGTTTCATTAATCCTAAAAAACTTTATAATGTTAGTAAATCATCCGTGGTTACAGATTTCGGCTGGTGCGACGATTTCTTTTGCGTTAGCTGTATTGAGCTCAGAGAGCAATGATCTCAACATAACTCAGTTTTGGGTAAAAGTGCGTGACACAAAAACAGGTGATAATGAGCCATGCTTAACTTGTTGTTTGCAGCACTCGAGTGCAACAGTGGAGAGAGTGTTTTCAAGCATCAATCGTATGAAAACAAAACTAAGAAACAGACTAACAACTAAAACTATTAGTGGAATGCTTAACACTAAAAGACTGATAGCAAATCATAACTGTCATGATTTTGAAATAAGCAAAGAAATGCTTAAAAGAATGAACACTGAAATATACAGGAAAAACTGGGAGCAGAAAACCACAGCTGAAAGCACTGCTGCTACTGCTACTGATGATGAGGCTGATGATTAATGTTGTCCTGTATTAATAGGCTAAGGTCTTAAGTTATTGCCACAATCCCGTATGAAAATGAATATGTTATTTGCTAAAAGAAATTTTATATTGTTTTCTAATGAGGCTGATGATTAATGTTGTGCTGCATTAATAGACAAAGGTACTATGTTATTGCCACAATGCCGTATGAAAATGAAAGTTTTGTTTGGTAAAAAAAATTGTATTTTGTTTTCTGATTTTTACCAGCTATTGTAATAAAATATTGCATATAGAAAGCTTCGTAATCTAATTTAATTTTTAAATACATATTGATATATATATTTTTAAATGTTACATACCAAAATTTTCATTTTTTATTAAATATATGAATATATGTTGTCGGGTATGTCTACCGAAATTTTACCCCTATCTACTGAAAATTTCCTCAGAATCCTCACATTTCTACTGAAATTTCACCTGCACCATCTGGCAACACTGTAACAAACACCTGAGCTGGTAACACTGATGAGAGATCAACACAGCCAGCAGACTTGATCATGGCTTCCAGACTAGAAGGTATATTGTCTTTATTTAATTAATTATTTATTCCCTGAGTATTCCAAGGTGTTGATAAGTAAATAAATGTTCCCTGTGATGTAGATAAATGACGATAAATGGATAAATAACACGATAAATGACGAAATAAGATGATAATAGTTGAACCAGTCAATGGAAAAAATAGATAATGATTTTGTCAGAGTAAATATGGGCTTTATTTAACTAATTATTTATTCCCTGGTTATTCCAAAGTGTTAATGAGTTAAAAAATGACCCCTGTGATATAAATAAATGGTGATAAATAGATTAATAGAACTATGAATAATGAAAAATTAAGTCCAGCTAACTAACTCACCGAGAGTTAAAAATAATATTTTATTAATTAATTTATTTATTCTTTTATTTAGTACAGTAAAAAAAAATATGGTAAATATAAGGAATTACTTCATTCACTATATTGTATATTTTAATATAATTACCCACTTATATAGATATTATACAGTATTTATTAATAATTATTATTTATTTAGATCATTCTAAGACATTTTTCATTTTAGTGTTTTGGTAAATATTGAATGAATTGCCGTTTATCAAGTACTGTTTTTTCTACCTTCGTTACCCACTTATTTAGAACATTCTAAGACTATTACCTAACCTGACCTATCCTATTCCACAGCAAACTACCGGGACCTAACCTAACCTTACCTGACCTAACCTTACCTTACCTAATCTAACCTTATCTTACCTAATCAAACGTTATCTTACCTGACCTAACCTTACCTAACCGAACCTAAGCTGACCTTGCCTAACCTAAGCTAACCTTACCCAGCAAACACAGGTATATTGGATATATGATGGCCCCGTATCGTTTTTCCATTACATCACATATCGGACCAATGATTCCAAACCAGTGGGCCAGCATTGATCCATTATCCGTTTGCACACTGGGAGTATGTTGGGCATACATTGGAACTATTGTGGACCAATTGTCTACTTCCAATATTGTTCCAGTTTCTATTATCAAGTATGTCTTGGCCCAGTATTGGAACAATATCACGATATCAATTCAGTTTAAACTGTGGATTCTTCATTTATATCCTATTCTGGTCATCCATTATAAATGTATTGGGTAGGTACTGGGCCAATGAGAGATACACAATATAGTTTTCATTATGGAATACCATTTATTTTCCAATGTTCATACAATACAGGGTTACTCAAAACTATACGCACAAAATTACAGGGTGAAGCCCTGACATGATATTTATCTAATTTCCATATGTATTTTTCCCAAAAATAAAATATTAATTTCAGACATGAAAGCCAAATCCATTACCGTAGGCAAACGATCGATCACTTCAAAATCAACCCCACCCTCCCACATTTGAAGAGTTCGAACGTTCGCCCACGGTAATGCATTTGGCTTTCACGTCTGAAATTAACCTTTCATTTTTGGGTGGAAATAAGATTAATATCATGTCAGGACTTCATCTTGTAATTTTATCTGTATAGTTTTGAATAACCCTTTATAGCTATTATTCAATACATACATGATAATGCAATTTTTTGTTATCGATCATTAGAATTGCTCATTTTTCTCAGAATTCTTGCAATACCCTGTCATGAGGCTGGCTACTACTTGGAACTATCACTGTCCATTGAACCACAATTACCAAAATATATCACACACAATCTATGAAAATAATAATTAAATACATACAAAAATTACTTCTCCAAAATCACCAACTTTTCGTAAATGTAAATTAGTTTAAGTATCACAGTGTCATGTAATACTGAAACATCACCATGAAATAGTATCCACTATATATCACTTCTGTAGATACAAGTACTGTAACTGAAAATAACACTTGTTCGCTGATAAGATCAAAACAGTTAACTATATTTTGATATAATTAAGTATAATCCACTTTTGCAGATACAAATAACTAAACATTACACTTCTTTGGTTATAACATCACAGCAGTAAACATTATTTGGTGTAAGTATAATCCACTTCTGGAAATACAAATAACTAAAACTATTATTTAATGCATTAGAAATAACATGTTACCCTAGGAAAATATTTTAGTACCATACAGTATTAACATATACATCATAGAATAGGAAATGGGGTGTTGATAATGATTAGTATAAGCCACTTATGCAGAAAGAAAATAGATATCAAATAAATATAAAAAAAAAAATATCATTTTTAAACATGAAAGTAAGTAAACAATATGTTCTTTGGTGATTACATCACAGCAGTAAACATTATTTGACGTAAGTATAATCCACTTCTGGAAATACAAATAACTAAAAATAATATAATTAATGCATTGGTAAGACAGCAAATTGTTTGCAATATCCATATATAAATGTTATTTATTATTGACCACCACTGTACATATGACCAGTGTGTGTGTCTGCATTCAGCCTGTTGTGTACATGTGCAGCCTGTGTGTACAGTCGTGCACCACAATCCCTAGCCACCCTGAGTCAAAGCCTGATATTTGGAGTAGATTCACTGTCACACCATCTGAATTTTTAAAATCATCATACAGTAGTTGCTTTCAATATTATTGTCATTAACTCCACAGCTATAGTCATAACACCTTTTACCATAACATTTGTCAATTTCTGAAAAATTCAAAAGGGAATTTTTTGTGTTACAAATATTATGAATTTTACTATTTTTGTTTTTCATGCACAGTTCTTCATATTCTTTTAATTTTCTCTTAGATCTGAGTTGCAAAGTCCAATTACTGTACTGGCCATAATGAGTCAAGCTTATTTTCACTATTCTTTTGGAAAATAATGCTGTACTCCCAATACTTTCTTGCTTTCTATAGCTTAATTCCTGACCATCACACACAATATGGGTTCATAAGACTTTACTGAGAGGAAGAGTCATCTTCCTGGCTCTGCTGATTATTAGTAACACTTGGTCTTTTTCTGCCAAAGCATCGATCATCTGCATTTCGGAGATAAATCATCATGGCTTTACCAACCTCAGCTTCATTTGTTGCTAATCTTGATTAGTTCACCAAAGTATCTGAAAATCAAATTAAACCTGATCAGCCATTTGTTTCACCATAATAATAAGAAAACAATTCATCATAAAACAGGGTTCAAGCCTGAAAAAAGAACTTTGTTATTTATTTATTCTTATTATATATATTTATTTTTTATAGTTGGTAGGGACACTCATTATCCATCACTAGGTGCAATTTGCCCCCTCAGTTATCATTTATATTATATCTCATAATCAGATCCTCTTTGTTACACTGGTGGTAACCAAATAGCCAATCCCTGGGAATGGAAAAAGTATCCTTGCATGTCACAAGAGGTAATTAATGGCAGAAGCAGGAGAAATGGGAGGATTTGTCCTCCCCTCCTGGACGGGAGACACTGAGTAAGGTATCTGTATGTATAAAGATAAGGCTATAATGTATCTTATTAACTTTAAAATATATGTACAGTACCTTCATCACAGTCAGTTATTGATGGTGTACCAATTTCCTTAGAAGAAGATAATCTTGATATATTGTGTGAATTAGAATATTCCTTGTCCCCTGGATTATTGGTCTCCTCAAACTGTATTTCTGGGGGCTCAGGTAGGCTTCTTTGGTTTGGCCGAGATGTAGAATCTGATGATTCAGTATCTTCACACGCTTTATCCTGAAAACCAAAATATTATTAGCAGTAGTTTGTATAACACATGGGGCACTAGCTATTGGTAACACAAACTCTCCTGTGTAAAAATATCTTCCTCCATCAGAAAAGCCCATATGCACCCAATGTTTCTGTGTGTAGTTTATACAGAGCTGAATATAAAAACATTAATGTAGTACACTTCCCTAAGACATATGAGTAAAATAATACAATGCACACATACTGTACTGTAACAAGTACAGTTAAATAATTGAATTGGATATCGAGGCTCATTTAATCAAATTTGGGAAGAGTTTGTAGTGGTTAGATACATAAAAAAGGGCAAATCATCTTTATATACTATTAATCACAAAGCATCTCCACCAGCCTTTATGTGTTGTATCCATTACAAGTTGTATACCAACAGATGCCCTTCCTGACTCCAACCCTCCCTATTTGTATAGGTTTCGGACTGGCACCGAGTTGGGCTGGCTTGCCACCCCAGTTGCTAGGGACATATACACACATACAGTACTACATGTACACAGTAGAAATAACCCAAGAATCAGAAATGTATTTCCATAAAACTAAAATGCTTATTAAAGGTTATGAATAAATCTATGCTACTTAAGGCTACATTTACACTTACCTTCTACACCCTCTGCCATACTCTCCATCACTAATAATATCTGATGCATGCTCAGCCTTTCTTGCCAAAACTTGTCCGGCACTGTAGTCACCTGGAAAACAAAATGGTCAATCAATGGACATGTTTCATTCAC
Source organism: Petrolisthes manimaculis (assembly GCA_034508575.1). NCBI lineage: Eukaryota > Metazoa > Arthropoda > Malacostraca > Decapoda > Porcellanidae > Petrolisthes > Petrolisthes manimaculis. Next base: position 74,540 of record JAWZYT010001153.1, read on the forward strand.
CATGCAGTATAATTATAATATATACCATACCGTACTGTATGTTACGGTATACTATTTCCATTTTCCATTACACAGATGATCAATAAAATCAGAAATTATATGGTTGAATCAAGTAATAATCATGCTTAATACTGTCATAGATTGTAAGAAAGATTTAATACTGCATTAGGCCTACATGGTAGCATTTGGCTAAGGTTCTAATGGAATAGACACTTCTTGTCTCTTCTGGTTTCCACATTTCCTTTATGGCCTTTGTCACCTTCCATCTGTTTTTGAAGCCGGCCAGGCCATACACACTCTTGTCTTCATCCATCAGCCATCAAGTGGCTATTAATTCCACTTCATCTTCACCAATAGATTCTTCAAAGAGAACCACAGCAAAGGCTTCCATTACTAATCACTGATCACTTCCTGTTTGTAAAGTGCAAAAATGGGAATATGGCAGTGACATTTCTAAGTGGGAGCAGAATATGCAGTAGTCTAATATATATATATATATATATATATATATATATATATATATATATATATATATATATATATATATATATATATATATATATATATATATATATATATATATATATTTCAGACTGCCACATTTCATTTAACCATATACAAACAAACCTTCAGACTCCTCAAGGGTAAACCAAACTGGCTTACAATTACAAGAAATAGGAAAAGGACAGTCACAGGCTAAGTTATGACATTCACAATCAAATTTCTTGGAACTGTAACATGAACATATGTAGTTTTCATCTTCTGAAATATTCAGCCTTATATCCATTACATTGGTCCTGAAAGTGTACATAAGAGTACATTAATAAACTCTCCATAATAAGTTAAAATTATTAGAATATTTGGAGACATAATATTACTAATTAGTAAGTCACAAAATTTGAGATATAAGCTGCCAAGAAATGTCATTTATTAATATGATCTTATTTTATATTAGGCAAGTGAGAAACACAGAGCATGAGCAGAATAAAATTATGATATTGTGGACACTGGAGATGAAAAAGTGAACAATATCTGTAAGAACATTTGGTTGATGACTCTCTTCCACACTTGAACCAACACACAATGTTCACCTTGCATTTTAATATAAATTACGTACCAGTTAAAAGTCTCGGTAGTTGTACCAGGTTGGGTCCCGGCAGTTTGGCCAGGTCCAGATTATACTAAATGAAGTTAGGTCAGGTCTGTTTAAATATATAACAAAATATATACATACTGTTTAATACCTTTAAATACCCGGTATCTGTAAATTTCCTTAAAGGGGTATTATTTCAGCTTGACTCAAATATTGAAAGAATTACCGTTATTTTCTTCTATGGCATTTCCTCCACAAATGCCCCATTTCCAAGATAGGGCATATTCAAATGGGGCATTTTTAAAATTAATCTGACCTTACCTGACTTTATCGTAACCTAACCTAGGCCGCATCAGACTACCGGGACCTAACCTGGGCAAACTACCGGGATCTAACCTGGACAAACTACTGGGAAATTATCCTGGTAAAGTATAGGAAATGACTGGGGCAAATACTGGAACCAAGCCGGATATGGCAACACTACTACAAAACAATAAATACCTTATTTTCTTCCATCAGACAACATGGCTATGAAGATCAAGGAAAAATGGGATAAGAATAAATGGTATTTTGATAGTAGATTAAAAAACTAACTTACCAGAAACTGATGTATGGTGTAATTTTTGGTATTTATTGAAAGAATTACAGTTTTGTTGCAGTATTGCCAGATCCGGCTAGGTCCCAGTACTTTGCCTCAGTCATTTCCGGTACTTTACCAATGTTATTTACCAGTAGTTTGCCCAGGATAGGTCCCGGTACTTTGCCCGGGTTAGGTCCCGGTAGTCTGCCGAGGTTAGGTCCCGGTAGTCAGCCCAGGTTAGGTCCCTGTAGCCTGCTGTGGTCTAGGTTAGGTAAGGTCAGGCTAATTTCAAAATGCCCCATTTGTATATGCCTTATCTTGGAAATGGGGCATTTGTGGAGGAAATGCCATAGAAAAAATGTCTTAAAATAGTCTATATAAGTGGGTAATGAAGGTAGAAAAACCGTACATAATAACGGTAATTTTTTAAATATTTGAGTCAAGCTGAAATAATACCTCTTAAATCTTATTAACCCCAGCTTTTTAATAGTATTTTATTAAACCACATTAAATTTGAAAGAAACCATTTCAGAATGTGATAGTAAACTTAGTGACATATCTTATTATTATAGCTGCTAAACTATGGTTAATAATAAAATCACCATTTAACTTTGGGGCTCTTTTATACACAATTCCTCTATTCGTATATGAGATTCTAAAGCTGTTCCTATCTTAGGAGCCAGTGTGATCACCAGACATGATTGTGACTGATAAACTTACCGAAATAATTGAAAATATTCTATAACACAGTTCAAACAGGTGATCACGTACCGTAGTTGTTCAGTTTGCTCTCGACCAGTTGCCAGTGTTGCCAGAACTGTTTGACGAAATTCCATCACTTCAACATCAGAATTTCCCTTTTTTTACTTCGATTATTCCCTGTTTACTCTTGAACATTGATGGTCTTTTTGGTATTTCATCTGGTAGACATTTCCCTGTTTACTCATGAACTAACTATAAATTACTTCCCTGTGTGGACTCCAAAATTCCCCAAGACAAACAAGTTTCCCTGCACCTGGCAACACTGGCGGTTACCAACAAAAATTCGTTTGTTACATAAACAAACAATTAACTACTCTGCCGAAATTAAATAAATAACATTTAACTCTTCTTTCTTAACATATATCATTCATATAATAAATGTTTCATAAAAGGTAACACTTTATAATATAAATATAAGTATTCTCAATTCATATTTTAATATTTTTTTCAAATCGGATTTATTATTGGAATTTATTTTTTATATCCAATAATATCGAGTATTGAGAGGACAGCATTTATAAAATATTGGTCCAGTGTATGTCTGCCGGAATTATCCAGAATTGGTGAAGCAGTACTACTAGAACTTTGGTCCAGTGTATGTCTGCCCAGAATTATCCAGAATTGGTAAAACATTACTATTACAACTTTGGTCCAGTGTATGTCTGCCGGAATAATCCAGAATTGATAAAACAGTACTAATACAATATTGGTCCAGTGTATGTCTGCCGAAATTATCCAGAATTGGTGAAACAGTACTATTACAATATTGGTCCAGTGTATGTCTGCCATAATCCGTTTAAATGGTTGGATGCCCATAATATTCCATAACTGGCCCGATACTTCTGTGTTTGCTGGGTACTTACCTGCTGTAAACAACTAATTGCTGCCAAGCGCCACAGTAATAATATTTCTGGTAGAATATTTTGGTTCTAATATAATAAATAAATATAAGCCTCTGTGTACTTTTATATATATGTATGTGGGTGAAATATGTCACTAAAATTATGTTAATCCTGTTGCAACACCAACTTAACACCAGTGGCTGACAAACTCTCCCAGGATTTTCATTTAATCTCGCAAAATTCTTGTCATCACGGGAAAACGGGAAATCCCGGGAATTTCCTGGGATGTGAGCATCAGAAACGTCTCACTTTTATGCACCGAGACAGTCCCGTGTGTACTGATACCTTTCCCGGGACTGAATGTCTCATGGAGTACTGGGATCCCAATGATGAACCCTGCTGTAGAGTGAAGATGTGTGTCGCTGGGATCCCGTGATAACCAATTGTGTGAAATTCTACTAGTTAAGTGTATGTGAGGAATTTGGTGTTTCTGTGTTGTAATATAAATGTTATGTGTGTTAAGTGATAGCGTGTGTTCTGTGTTTGGCTAGTAATTTCTGTGTTATATGAGTGTCAAGGTAATTTCTGTATGCTTTGTGTGTTAACCTGTAGGAGCCGCAATTCCAATTACGCTACTAGCACCAGAACCGCAAAACAGGGTGATTTTAAAAGTTTCTTTTAGGTAAATTCTGTTATTACAGATTTGTAGAGCTTGATTTTACACACCAGAATATAAAATCAAAAGTTTCGTAAGTCGACTGGTTTGAGTAAGGGAGTGTGTCAAAGTTGGAAGCGGATGGGGACGGCTGGCCATTCTTTGATAATTTGTCTTGTGATTGGTGCAGGCAGCCAGCACCTCCAGTAAGCACGTTCCTCACGCGTCCCTCTTGTGAAGTCCTTGTTACAATAACTACATTTAAAAAAAGGCTAATTCACTCCCGCCATGGCTATGCTCTCAGTTTGTTTACGTATGTAGCTGTTGAAGAGCCTGAAGAGGTTGGCGGGGGGGGTGGGGGGAGGAATGATGCACCAATGAGGGACGCGCTTACTGGAGGTGACCAATCACAAGACAAATTATCAAAGAATGGCCAGCCGTCCCCATCCGCTTCCATCAAAGTCAGAGAAAAAAACCAGTTACCCCTAAAAAACTAGGAAAACGTGACATAGCGTAATTTATTACGCTAAAATTCGACGAAATACTGACAATATATGACGAAGTTATAGTTTAAGGTATAAATATACATATATAATAGCATACTGTAGGCTTACTCTGTACACATACAGTTATATAGTAACATTATGTACATATAACATGTGTGTATATGTGTGTATTGCCCAGTACGCATATAAACGAGGTGTGATATGACTTATATAAGCTTCCCATGTGATTATAAAAGCATGGGAACTCGGGAATGATTAGCATATCTGTTTTTATACATGCGCTAGTGTGGCATTCCCAGGTGGTACCTATGTAGGACCTATGCTATGCCTGTGTGTTCTGTGTGTTATCTATCTATCTATCTATTGCCAGACGCCTTAATCCCCGGGGTGGTGGCCACAAATGAAATGCCTCCATGCATTTCTATCCCTTGTTAACTGGCATCCCTCCTTCGCTCATATACCTCCTAACTCCATCCTTCCATCTCATTCTCGGTCTGTCTCTTCCTCTCCATCCCTCCACCTCACTCTCATACACCTTCTTGACCAATCTCTCGCTGCCCATACGTTCTATATGACCGAACCACCTCAAGGTGTTCCTCTTCACACTCTCCAGCACATCCACATCCACATTGCATCGTTCACACACTACTTCGTTTGTCAATCTATCTCTCCATGTCACTCCACACGAGCTTCTCAGGTAACTCATTTCCACACCTCTCACTCTTGATCTGTGCCTCTCTGTCATGGTCCACACTTCACTCCCATATGTCAGTGTTGGGATTATAACACTATAATGTAGGGTCTTCTTCACTTCCATACTCATCACCCTATTCCTTGTCACTGACTTCAGCATTCCTACAACCCTCTTGCCCTGTTGTACCCTCTCCTGCATCTCATCCTCCAAACCTCCATCTTTACTCATCACACATGGCCCAGATACTTAAATGAACTGACATTCGCCATAACCTGTCCATTCAACCTCACCTCACAGTCTGTGGCTGCCCCTCTCTCAAAGACCATAACTTTGCTCTTTTCCACATTTACCTTCAAATTCCGTCTCTCGCACACAGTTCCAAACCTGTTCACCAGACCCTGCAACTTCCACTCCTTGTCACTCACCAGTACTGTATCATCAGCAAACAGCAGCACAGGAAGCTTCCACTCCCTCCCCTCCCCCATCATGGGAACACCAACATCCACTGTTCTTCCCTGTATCTCTTTCATGACTCCATCCATATATACACTGAACAACCACGGGGACATTACACAACCTTGCTTTAACCCAACATTCAATTCAAAGAACTCACTCTGCTCACTCTCCACCCTGACTGCCGCTCTTGCACCCTCATATAAACTATTCACTGCCCTCAATAACTTCCCAGGCACTCCATATATTCTCAGTACTTTCCATAGACCTTCTCGATCAATTCTGTCATACGCCTTCTCCAAATCCATAAATGCAGCAAACACCTTTTGTCCCTTCTACAGACATTTTTCCACAACACACCCCCAGGAGAAAATTTGGTCCACACACCCTCTTCCCTTCCTAAACCCACCCTGCTCCTCTCCCACCCATTTCTCTGTCCTCTCTGTGTGTAATTCACATGTGCCAGTTGTTCTGTGAGCCTTGGGTTGCATAGTGCTAAGTGAGTTGAGTGTATTTTGTAAGGGATTAATATTTCTGTGTGTTTGTGTGCTTCTGGTTTTACCACTCGATCAGTGCCACATGAACTCATCCCATCTTTCACATAAGTATTTCTGCCTAAACTCCATTTTAATTTATCTCTGTATTCACCAGTACTATTAACACCCACACTTCACTTAAACCGTCCTTTTCTCCTGTGCACAACCCCCTTATCCCTAACCTGATCCGACTGAGCCTCTAATCTTACCCTCACCTCACCTCAATTAACCCAGTCTACATGTCTTTAGTGCCCTCTTTTCAGCTCTGTACTGCACTATACTATATTTATTATATTTGTCTAGACTTTTGCATCTGTTTCTGTGAGAGTGGGTCAGTGGGGAGAGGAAAAAAGACAGTAGAGGTACAGAGTATATATTATATGACGTGTGAACGATGTGGGTATGAAAATAGGTTTAAAAATGAGGGTGAATGGGAATGCCAGACATGCAAGTTGAAGAGTGAAAATGTTGCCCTCACATTGAAAGCCAGGAATCTAATAGAGGAACCAATGAGTATGAGAGATGAGGTAGGGAGGATGAAAGAGGACATAGAAGACACGGTTAGGGGTCTGCTGTCTAGTAAAGAGGACATAGAAGACACGGTGAGGGCTGTGCTGTCTAGTAAAGAGGACATAGAAGACACGGTGAGGGCTGTGCTGTCTAGTAAGAAACAAGAACATGAAGGAAAACCCTTCAAAAGCTCCGGCCCTTAATGATTCAAGTGAAATGAGTGAGTGAGTGAGTGAGTTGAACCCCTTTTAAGAAATGGTCACCCCAAGAAGAATGAGTGAGTGAGTGAGTCAGTTGAACCTCTTTTAAGAAGTTGTCGCCTCAAGAAGAAGAAGAACAACAAGAACAAGAACAATAATTACGATAAAACCTAGAGCTCTCGGCTTAGGCCGGAGCTAAAAAGCAAAGAACATCTCACCGGGGGGGGAGGGATGACGTTTTATGACATGGAGATAAAGAACAGGGCATAACAGATGAGGGAGATGATGATGTAGTAGTGTTGAAGGAAGACACTCATACCATAAAAACACAGGAGAGGAAAGAAGAGTGTTGAGAGGAGGATGTCCCCTAGGGTGATAGTAGGGGACAGTATGACAAAGAATAATAGGAGTGTCATTGGCCTAGGCCCTAGAGGGAGAGGGTAGTGGCAACATAAGCCTACTGGGAAGGTGCCGGGCCAGAATAATGGAAACAGCCAAGGAACAGGCAGAGGTAATAAATGAGGGAGTGATGGTTATACAGGGAGGTGGTAACGGACTGGAGAGGGGCAGGATTCAGGACACAGTGAATGAGATAGTAGAGGGAGTAAAGGAAATGAAAAAGAGCTAGAAGAATGTGAGAGTGGCAGTGGTAGGGGTGATGAGGAGGCCAAGTGAAGACAGGTGGTATGAGCAGAGAAGGAACCAAGTAAATAGACAACAGGTACAGAAGGAAATAAATAAAATGAAAATAAAGATGATGAAGGATGATGACGTCGGTGTCAGTTTTATTAACATGGAGCCATAACTCACTGTGGACCATTTGGGGAGAGACAGGGTCCACCTAGGTATGGAGGGAAATAGGAGACTGGGCAAAAGGGTATTAGAGTGGATCAGGGCATCAGAGCAGCTACAGAGAGTTAGTAAGTCAGCAGACAGACAGAAAGCTAGAGATGATAACTGACGGCACTGTGAGAAAGGAGGAATGAAGAGAATGCGAATAGGGTGTGTGAATGTGCGTGGATGGGGTGTGGGAAAAATGGAAGATATGAGTGATAAATTGTGTGAATGGAATCTGGATATAGTAGGTGTGACAGAGACACAGTTACGTGAGAGAGTGAAGATGAACAGTGATAAGTACAGTATGATTGGACAGGGATGGAGTAAATGGAAGAAGAAGAGTGGAGGTGTGGGATTATTAGTTAGACATGACATAGACGTGGACATAGAGGAAGTGAAAACTGGTGAATGTGAAATGAGTGAGGACATCATGGCTGTATATCTTAATGTAAAGATGGAAGGGAAGTATGAAAGGATCCTGTTGATTGTGTGTTATATGACTATACAGGGTCTAGGAGAGAGACAAGATAATGAAAGAAAATACAGGATAATAGGTAGGTTGATTGTGGAAAATAGACAAAGAGAGACTATTGTCATGGGTGATATGAATAGGACATATAGGAATTTTAGGAGAAGAAGTGAATGGAAATGGGGAACTTTTGTTAAATTTCAAGGAAGAGTATGGTGTAGAGAACTTGAATGTGACAATAGGTGAGGGACGTGCAACATGGTCCTGGTTAGGGAGTGAATCTGTACAGTATATGTGGATGGATGAAGAGAGAAGGATAGATTTGATGACTGACCATAACATGATAGTATTAGAATATGAATGTGTGAGAAAGGCAGCCAAGAATGTAGTAAAAGGAGGGCAGAAATGGAGAACACGAGAAGCAAGATGGGATTTGTATAAGTGTGATTTGAGGAGTATGGAATGGACTATGGATGGAAGAGTGGATGAACAGAATGATTCCCTGGTTAGGAAAGTGACAGAGGTGGGTGAGAAAAGGATAGGAAGGGTAAGGAATAGAAATAAAAGAAGTTTGATGAAGAGCTGGTGGAATAAAGATAATGAGAATGTGAGGAAGAAGAGGAAAGAGAGTAATAGGAAATATAGAAGACTGAGGGAAAATGTAGGTAATAGGGGAGTATGTAGTGAGTATTTTGTTATATGCAGATAATGTGGTGTCTCTGAGTGAGACAGCTAGGTGAGGTTCTGCAGAGAATACTTGATGTAATTACAGAGTATGGGAATGATTTTAATGTCAAGTTTGGGAGTGATAAGAATAAAGTAATGGTAGTGAATAGGGATGACCAGGATATAGGTAGTACGTGGAGACTGGGTGGAAATGTGATTGAAAGGACACAATAGTATAGATACTTAGGAATAATTGTGGATGAGAAAGGGTGTGATAGGACAAAGACTGATAGGTTATCAAGAGCAAACCAGTGGGTAGGAAGACTATAGTCAAACTCACAGGTTAAGGCCGGTCTGGCTGGGTCACTAATCCGTTAGGAATTTCCGCTGTGTTGCCACTTCTTTTGTTGACAACCAAGAGGAGGCCTATAAATAGCTTGACATGTCAAACGCACCACACACCATACCATATCCCACCTCACCCCTCACTCCATGTGTCACTGTACTCAGGGTACAACTGACAATGCAGCATATGCTGTGTTGCCAAACTTGATGAAAAATAAACTCAGTAATTGATTTTCCAGCAAAAACATTGTCACGTATAAATGTAAATTACTTTATTATATAACTGAGTATGTTTAACCTATTCATTTAACACTTAGTAACAGGAATAAAAGAGAGAGATTTGTAGGCCTCTTAGTGGTCAGCAACAGACGTGGCAGCACACCGGAAATTCCTAATTGCCTGGTGACCCAGCCAGACCAACCTTAACCTGTGAGTTTGACTATAGGAAGTGTGTCAAGGTGTAGAGCTAATAAGTATGAAGTAGTGTATGGTGTATGGAAAGGTATGGCTGTACCTGGACTAATGTATGGACTGGAGACTATGATATGGATAATGAATGACTTGAATAGACTGGAGGTAGTACAGAATAGGATAGGAACAACAGCTTTAGGTACAAACAAGTATTTACAGTAGGTGTGGAAGCAATAAGAGGTGAGGCTGGATGGAGTACGTTTGAGGAGAGGATAGACAAAGGAGTGTTGAAATATAAGGTTAGACTAGAGGGAATGAATGAAGACAGATGGGCTCCAAGAGTGTATAAATGGACATGACGGTATACCCAGTGGAGAAGGATGTGTGATAAGAGAATGGAAAAGTGTGGAATACAGTACCCAGTGTTAGATGAAAGGGGGAGATGGAGTGATGAGAAATGGATGAATGAGATTAAGAGACGGATACAAGAAATAGGCAGAGAGGAATGGATGAGAGGCATGAGTGAGAAGAGCACACTAGATTGGTACTCCTCTAAGGACATACAAACATGGAGTGAAGTATTCTATGATGGTAGCTGCTGGGGAAGTGAACTGTTGTTTAAGGCAAGAACAAAGTCATTGGAGGTGAATGATAGAATATATAGATGGAGTAATGAAGGCAGTAAGGTGTGTAGGGAAGATGAGACAGTAGAACATGTGTTGATGGTATGTGATAAGTAGGAACGAGAGAGAGCTTCCATGCGGAATGTGGTAATAAGTGAACTATATAGGAGAGAGAAAATGGAGGGAGATGGTGGAAGTGACAGTAACAGCCAAAGTGCTGCTAGGTCTGAGTGAACGAGAGCTGTACAATCCAGTGATAATAGAGAGTATGAAAGAAGTTCTATAAAGGGTATGTATGGTTGAAGAGAAAATGAGTATATAGGGACATGCAGGTTGTATAAGATAGAGAGAGTGAAAGTATAATGTGTATATAATTATGTATTCTTTGGTACTGTTTTGGTTTGGTTTTCGCCTTAGAGGAAGACAGTGAGAGAGTACCGTTGTGAAGCTCATATACACCTACAGCAACTCTGAGAGGTGAAGTGGGGGCTTCATCAATGATGAAAAGAATAAAAGAGGGACAAATCATGTATTTAAAATCAATAATAGTGTGTAATGAAGCAAATGAAACTAGAAATGATTTATTAAGAGAAATTATCAAAGATATGAAATTTACGAACATGTATAAATGGATGGATGAAATCAAGGAAACACTGAGTGAACTGAATTTAGATTTCCATGATATAAAAAATATGAAAGTAAAAGAAATAAAAGATAAATTAAACAAATGGGATACAAATATTTGGAAAAATGAACTGGCAACAAAGAAAAGTATACAGACATACAGAAATTGGAAATCAGAAATTAACCCCTGCAGTCCGGGAAGGGTAGACCCTGCCTCCACATTTCTACCCTGCCGCTAGCGTCAAAATTCCTCGATTTGCCCTATATTCACAACGCTCACACTCTTAACCTATATAGTGTACTGACTTCAAAATTGTTCCATCATTACCTTCAACTCTTCCTCTTTCCAATGGTATCATCGGGAGGGCTGTACGATGAATAGTTGTGGAGATAGGGCGAGTTGAAGTGAACCATGTTTGTGCGCGAGACAGGGGTGTGTCTGTGTGTATGCATGAGAGCGGTGTGACTACGGCATGACGAGTTCAGTTTCCCGCCCAAGTCCCTTGTCAACTCACTCGTATTACTACTATTATGTATCGTATGTCATGATTTCAACACTAAAAATAGTATGAACACTTGTAGGAATATATCATCGTGTAACTGTCACTTAGAAAATGATAAACAAACCGACTTGTACCGTAGGAAACACGTATATTTACTATCAATTGTGCCTGTATGGGCGTGTTTTGTGGTGTTATTTTCTTATTACTACCCCATTATGTATCGTGTGTCATGATCTATACACTAAATAATAATTTGTAACCTTGTAGGAATATCATGGTGTCACTCACGCACATATATTCACTACGGTATTGTCTTACGATCGTTAGAGCACAAATTCGGACAAGGGCAAATACTTAAAAATCGCCCAGCCATCGTGGGGTCCCAGAATCGACTGAGTGGGTAGCGGATCGATATTGTGAGTGTATTTTCTCGCCCAATGACAAGAAAAACTAGCCGTACAGGGCGCGAAATAGCGCTAAATCGCTGTGACGGTAGGTGCAGTTGCCCGGTTCCTTACGTAAGACGGTCTATCACGTCAACCGACCTTTAGGGGTTAAGCTGTACACAAATCACTATATAGTCTTAATTATGGGGAGAGTATACTTTTGGTACATTACAGTGCCTTGATTCCTCCAAAGTAGGCCAGAAAACACACCCATATAAAGAAATATAATGGTAGCCTGTTGCCTGGAATAATTTGGAGGAATCATAATCTCCAAAAATATCAGAACTATACCAAGTATTTTTTGTGCTGGTAAATCTGGAGCAACTAAATCCTCCAATCTATTCCAAGCAACAAAACACCATTATTCTTGCTCTTCTGGTCCTGTTTCCTCGCATACTTTAGAGGAATCGAGAAGCTCCAATGTAACACAAGTGAAACATGGCCATACATCTCACTTGGAGCTCCTTTCTCGTTTTAACTCTTAAGAAACTCTAGATCACCTTGACATAAAGATAATGACGCACTTGTGAGGCAACCGTGTGTGTATGGGTTGTTGATATTGCCACAACAACATACCATCAGCACTGAGGTATAAATTATATTATAGTCTGTTTCCTTCCCTCATCACCCCAGTAAACACCACCAATCTCTTCACTAGGACAACACAGCTGACTTACAAAAGGCTGAGGTCTGGGTGTAATTCGTAGGCCTGTGAGGTCTGGGTGTAATTCGTAGGCCTGTGAGGTCTGGGTGTAATTCGTAGGCCTGTGAGGTCTGGGTGTAATTCGTAGGCCTGTGAGGTCTGGGTGTAATTCGTAGGCCTGTGAGGTCTGGGTGTAATTCATAGGCCTGTGAGGTCTGGGTGTAATTCGTAGGCCTGTGAGGTCTGGGTGTAATTCGTAGGCCTGTGAGGAAATACGTCAAGGATTGATGGGGTTGCGGCTTGCTATTTTTTATTAAATGTCTGCTGCTTATTTTGAAAATGGTCTTATGTTTCTTTATACGTATGTTGTTGTTGCTTGAAGGAGTTTTACACTGTTTTTACTCTTGTATATTCTTCCTAACCAATCCTCTACTCCTCACCAAACAAACCCCTTGCCATTCCAATTCTAAAACTCACATGCTAAACCTTCGCCACTCCTTTCCTTCCTTTGCCCATCCTCAACCCAGACCTAACGGGAACCGCCTTGCCTAGGTGGGGGGGCTTGTGTGTCTCTGTAACCTGGCGAGCTAGACTTTGAGGGGCCTCCAGCCCCTGCTTTGCCCCGATATCGGGGAGAGAGGGCTTCCCATACTAGGAAGATCGCCAGTGAGAGACCAGACTAAATAGTTCCCATCTTTCAGTTCTTCAACTGTCCCTCTTTTCATTTTATTTCCTTCCTGCTTGCTGTCAAACCTCTCTATCACCTTTTTCTGGCGCTATAGGACCTCCATGTTGCGGTGCCTAATATCCATCAATCAATCAATCCTCAACCCAGAGACCACCTGGTTCTTGGGGGAAGGAAAGAAGAGGCGGGGAACAAGAAGGTATTGGTGGTGGTGGTGGTGGTGGTGGTGCAGGTGACAGGTGGGGCCAGGAGGGGGTCGAGTATAGGGTCAGGTGATTGGGACAGGTATAGGATGGGAGGAGAGAGGGACGGACAGGTACACACGCACGCACACACGCACGCTCACACACGCACGCACAGGCACACACACCCTCGCACGCACACTCACGCTCTTACACACTCACACATCATTATTATTATTATTATTACACACACTCTCTATCTCTCTCTCACACACAATTTTGCGTCAAAATTGGACTTTGGAGGAATCAAGATGCTGAACTGTCCAGAACACTTGCTTATACACCAAACTAATGTTGATTAATAATATCATTACAGGTGTTTGGTGAAGGTGTGGTGACAAGTGGTGAGAAGAAGTCACTACTACTACTGCTGCTGCTGCTGCTGCTGTTGTGTGTCAGTGAATAATGTGATGTTTACCTGTTGTACACTGCATGGGACGTGGTGTTGGTGTGAGGACTCTACACTCGTCATACATCATTTCTGACCAGAGTGTGAGGAGCAGAAAGCTTCGAATCGCCTGGTATTGTTCATTTCCCCACCCAGTACACACATATAGAGGCTGAGTACGAATGCAGGGTATGTGTGTGTGTGTGTGTGTGTGTGTGTGTGTGTGTGTGTGTGTGTGTAGTGCCTGCCGTTCGTCTCTGGTCAGGGATTACGTATTACGAGTGTTCTGTACAGTTGCCAAAAAAGGTATTGAAACAATTCTTGATAGAACTTTAACCCTAGTAATATCCACAACTATTTGTAGGGACTATAAACATGTATAACAGAAGGAAATATACATATCCTTCTGTAATTTATACTTATAATCCCTACAAACAACTATGGACATTAATATTATTTAATGTTGTATCACTAGTTGTCGCAATACCTTTTTTGGCAACTGTACATCACCACAGTCTACAAATATGTAACACTAACCATCAGCTTCACAAGGTTAGTTGAAGTTACTATTGGTCACAAGAACTGATACAGCCACAATCAATAAATCAGTATCATATCAAACTATAATCCTACAACAACAACACCTTACGTCAACTCAACCCCCTCAATTATTATTATTATTATGAGGTGCTGCAAAATCATACACGTGTTGTTCTTTATTACCAAGATTATTATTATTATTATTATTATTATTATTATTATTATTATTATTATTATGAGGTGCTGTAAGATTATACATGTGTTGTTCTTTATTACCAAGATTATTATTATTATTATTATTATTATTATTATTACTATTATTATTATTATTATTATTATTATTATGAGGTGCTGCAAAATCATACACGTGTTGTTCTTTATTACCAAGATATTTACTACGATGGAAGGAAAGTGTTGGTGGATATTTGATTGTGGCTGTACTGTACCGATTGGATGTGTGTGTAAGAGAGATTTCATTTGTGTATGTATGTGTGAGTGACTGTGTGTGTGTAAGAGATAGATAGAGAGACTCTTTGTGTGTGTGTGTGTGTGAAAGAGAAAGAGAGAGATTAATTTTGTGTGTGAGAGATTAATTTGTGTGTATGTGAGAGAGAGACTGTGTATGTGTGAAATAAATAAATAAATAAAGATATAAAAATGGATTTGTGTTTGTTATCCCTCCTTTCCTTATATTTCATCTCTCTCTCTCTCTCTCTCTCTCCCTCTCTCTCTCTCTCTCTCTCTCTCTCTCTCTCTCTCTCTCTCTCTCTCCTTCCTTCGTGCTTGCTGTCCTATAATAATAATAATAATAATAAATAAATAATAATGTGTTTCAATTTCCTTAGTAAAAATATAATTATGAAAATATTTATTACTTATCCCATGAAATAAATGGGTTTAATATTAGTCAATAATTAATAAAGGTGTAAATAAATATACAATAATAAATAATTCAGGTGTTAAAAAGATTATCATAAAAATATCAAAGTAAAAAACAAAAAAATAAATGAGTGTTTTAAAATGATACCGTTTTCTCTGATGAAGAAACCTTTGTAAATTGGTGGCAATATTGGAGCAACTTGATTCCTCCAAACTATGCCAGGCAACAGGGTAGATACCATTATATTTATTAATTAATCCTGTTTCCTGACATACTATGGAGGAATCATTGTACTACAAAGTACTACAAGGGACCTCAGATCTCTCTAGGGTAATTTTGTAGCAAACTGATTCCTCCAAACTGTATTATTCCTGCACTAAGTTGTGTTGTCTGAGATACCTTGGAGGACTCAAGGTGCTCCAATGTACCAATTAGTCACGGTTGGCAATTTAAAATGTGGAATATTCGCTAATTTCGTTAATTAATTACGTAATAAAATAAATTATTATATTCGAATGAAGGGAAAAATATGAGGATTTCAATGATATAATTACTAATTCAAAATAATTAATAATAAATGAATTATGAACCCAAACGTGAATTATATTCTCCACCAAATCATGACGTCATTATATGATAAACAAGGGGAGGGGTAGGGGAGTGGTGTGGGTGGTGTGGTGTTAGGGGGGGTAGGGACATGGGCGTGAGGGAGGGGGTATGGGTAGGGGGGTTGGAGGGTAGGGGGGAGGGCAAGTCAACTCAGTAACCCCGTTTATGGACTGCCATTGGAAAGAAAAATTCTTAGCCAATTCAATCTCTTTCACTCTCTCTCTATTTACCCTTCATTCCCCTCTTCTTTACCTCTCTCTATCTCTCTCTATCCATATTTCCTCCCTCACACCCCACAATCCTCCCCTATCCCCAGAGAGAAAGGGAGTGAGAGAGAGAGAGAGAAAGAGATAGAGAGATTGATTGGTTGATTGATATTAGACACATCAACATCGAGGTCATATAGCGCCAGTAAAAGGTGATAGAGAGGTGAGACAGCAAGCAGGAAGGAAATAGAAAGAAAAGGGGCACAGTTGAAGAACTGAAAGCTAGTGGCTGGGGCCGAAGGGGCGTCCAAACCCTATAAGTATTGCCCACATTACTACAGGCAATAACCCCCCTACGGGGGAGATAGAGAGAAATAATGGAGGATGGGAGGAGGGTAAGGGTAGAGAGAGAGAGAGAGAGAGAGGTAAAGGTGGTGAGGGTTGGGGATGAAGGAGAGAGAATATTGGCTCAGAATTTTTCTTTCCAATGGCAGTCCATAAACGGGGTTACTGAGTTGACTTGCCCTCCCCCCTACCCTCCAACCCCCCTACCCATACCCCCTCCCTCGCACCCATGTCCCTACACCCCCTAACACCACACCACCCACCCCACTCCCCTACGCCTCCCCTTGTTTATCATATAATGAAGTCATGATTTGGTGGAGAATATAGTTCACGTTTGGGTTCATAATTCATTAATTATTAATTATTTTGAATTAATTATTATATAATTAAATTCCCCGAATTTTTCCCTACATTCTGATATAATAATTTCTTTAATTACATAATTAATTAACGAAATTAGCTAATATTTTCTATTCATTATATGATAATCAAGGGGGGGTAGGGGAGTGGGGTGGGGGTATGGTGTTAGGGGGGGTAGGGGTATGGGTGTGAGGGTAGGGGTATGGTGTTAGGGTGGGGTAGGGGTATGGGTGTGAGGGAGGGGGTATGGGTAGAGTGGATGGGGGGTAGGGGGGAGGGCAAGGCAACTCAGTAACCACCTTTATGGACTGCCATTCAAACATTAATTTTCAGCCAACATTTTCTCTATAAGTGATGCCAAATATGGGGAATTTTCACTAGATATGGGGAATCAGAGGTAATAATGGGTACTAATTATTGATAAATATTTAACCCATTTATATCATGGGATAATTATTTAATATTAAACCCATTTATTTCATGGGATAATGATTTATTATTAAACCCATTTATTTTATGGGATAATTATTTAATATTAAACCCATTTATTTCATGGGATAATGATTTATTATTAAACCCATTTATTTTATGGGATAATGATTTAATATTAAACCCATTTATTTCATGGGATAATGATTTATTATTAAACCCATTTATTTTATGGGATAATTATTTAATATTAAACCCATTTATTTCATGGGATAATGATTTATTATTAAACCCATTTATTTCATGGGATAATTATTTAATATTAAACCCATTTATTTCATATGATAATTATTATTTACATATAAATTTTTTACTATGGAAATTGAAACACATTATTATTTATATATTTATTCATTATTAATTATTATTGGACAGCAAACACATAAGAGAGAGAGAGAGAGAGAGAGAGAGAGAGAGAGAGAGAGAGAGAGAGAGAGAGAGAGATGAAATATAAGGAAAGGAGGTATAACAAACACAAATCCATTTTTATATCTTTATTTATTTATTTATTTCACACATACACAGTCTCTCTCTCACATACACACAAATTAATCTCTCACACACAAAATTAATCTCTCTCTTTCTCTTTCACACACACACACACACAAAGAGTCTCTCTATCTCTCTCTTACACACACACACACAGTCACTCACACATACATACACAAACGAAATCTCTCTTACACACACATCCAATCGGTACAGTACAGCCACAATCAAATATCCACCAACACTTTCCTTCCATCGTAGTAAATATCTTGGTAATAAAGAACAACACATGTATAATCTTACAGCACCTCATAATAATAATAATAATAATTGAGGGGGTTGAGTTGACGTAAGGTGTTGTTGTATGATTATAGTTTGATATAATACTGATTTATTGGCACGATGGAAGAAAAGTGTTGGTGGTTATTTGATTGTGGCTGTATCAGTTCTTGTGATCAATAATAACTTCAACTAACCTTGTGAAGCTGATGGTTAGTGTTACATATTTGTAGACTGTGGTGATGTACAGTTGCCAAAAAAGGTATTGCGACAACTAGTGATACAACATTAAATAATATTAATGTCCATAGTTGTTTGTAGGGATTATAGGTATAAATTACAGAAGGATATGTATATTTCCTTCTGTTATACATGTTTATAGTCCCTACAAATAGTTGTGGATATTACTAGGGTTAAAGTTCTATCAAGAATTGTTTCAATACCTTTTTTGGCAACTGTACAGTACACTCGTAATACGTAATCCCTGACCAGAGGCGAACGGCAGGCACCACACACACACACACACACACACACACACACACACACACACACATACCCTGCATTCGTACTCAGCCTCTATATGTGTGTACTGGGGGGGGGGGGGGGGGAATGAACAATAGCAGGCGATTCGAAGCTTTCTGCTCCTCACACTCTGGTCAGAAATTATGTATGACGGGTGTACAGTCCTCACACCAACACCACGTCCCATGCAGTGTACAACAGGTAAACATCACATTATTCACTGACACACAACAACAGCATCAGCAGCAGCAGCAGTAGTAGTGACTTCTTCTCGTAGTCTACAGCTGAGGAATCATCACCACTTGTCACCACACCTTCACCAAACACCTGTAATGATATTATTAATTAACATTAGTTTGGTGTATAAGTAAGTGTTCTGTACAGTTCAGCATCTTGATTCCTCCAAAGTCCAATTTTGATGCGAAATTGTGTGTGTGTGTGTGTGTGTGTGTGTGTGTGTGTGTGTGAGAGAGAGAGAGAGAGAGAGAGAGAGAGAGAGAGAGAGGGAGAGTGTGTGTATAATAATAATAATAATAATGATGTATGAGTGTGTAAGAGCGTGAGTGTGCATGCGAGGGTGTGTGTGTGTGTGCCTGTGCGTGCGTGTGTGCGTGCGTGTGTACCTGTCCGTCCCTCTCTCCTCCCATCCTATACCTGTCCCAATCACCTGACCCCATACTCGATCCCCTCCTGGCCCCACCTGTCACTCTGTGTTGAGGATGGGCAAAGGAAGGAAAGGAGTGGCGAAGGTTTAGCATAAGGAAGGAAAGGAGTGGCGAAGGTTTAGCATAAGGAAGGAAAGGAGTGGCGAAGGTTTAGCATAAGGAAGGAAAGGAGTGGCGAAGGTTTAGCATAAGGAAGGAAAGGAGTGGCGAAGGTTTAGCATAAGGAAGGAAAGGAGTGGCGAAGGTTTAGCATAAGGAAGGAAAGGAGTGGCGAAGGTTTAGCATAAGGAAGGAAAGGAGTGGCGAAGGTTTAGCATAAGGAAGGAAAGGAGTGGCGAAGGTTTAGCATAAGGAAGGAAAGGAGTGGCGAAGGTTTAGCATAAGGAAGGAAAGGAGTGGCGAAGGTTTAGCATAAGGAAGGAAAGGAGTGGCGAAGGTTTAGCATAAGGAAGGAAAGGAGTGGCGAAGGTTTAGCATAAGGAAGGAAAGGAGTGGCGAAGGTTTAGCATAAGGAAGGAAAGGAGTGGCGAAGGTTTAGCATAAGGAAGGAAAGGAGTGGCGAAGGTTTAGCATAAGGAAGGAAAGGAGTGGCGAAGGCTTAGCATGTGAGTTTTAGAATTGGAATGGCAAGGGGTTTATTTGGTGAAGAGTAGAGGATTGGTTAGGAAGAATATACAAGAGTAAAAACAGTGTAAAACTCCTTCAAGCAACAACAACATACGTATAAAGAAACATAAGACCATTTTCAAAATAAGCAGCAGACATTCAATAAAAAATAGCAAGTCGCAACCCCATCAATCCTTGACGTATTTCCTCACAGGCCTACGAATTACACCCAGACCTCACAGGCCTACAAATTACACCCAGACCTCACAGGCCTACGAATTCCACCCAGACCTCACCATTTTGTAAGTCAGCTGTGTTGTCCTAGTGAAGAGATTGGTGGTGTTTACTGGGGTGATGAGGGAAGGAAACAGACTATAATATAATTTATACCTCAGTGCTGATGGTATGTTGTTGTGGCAATATCAACAACCCATACACACACGGTTGCCTCACAAGTGCGTCATTATCTTTATGTCAAGGTGATCTAGAGTTTCTTAAGAGTTAAAACGAGAAAGGAGCTCCAAGTGAGATGTATGGCCATGTTTCACTTGTGTTACATTGGAGCTTCTCGATTCCTCTAAAGTATGCGAGGAAACAGGACCAGAAGAGCAAGAATAATGGTGTTTTGTTGCTTGGAATAGATTGGAGGATTTAGTTGCTCCAGATTTACCAGCACAAAAAATACTTCCCCCTTAACCCCTCCGCGACGGGATAAATAACTATGGATAGCCATTTTGTCAGTCCGGGGCTAGTCTTACTTTCCCTACTGCCTGGCCGTCAGTGTTGTAAGTAAGCATGACGCAACACAGAATCGGACACGCACGAGAAATCTATTCCACATCCATCCATGTTTACAGTCAGTAACACACTGACTGACGATGGTGATTTGTAGGGATGGTGGTGAAGTATAGCCAAGTAAAAAAACAACCGCCAAATCGGGCTCGCAAATGCCGACATTGGCAATAGCGGTGCTTCATCTCGCCCGGTCACCACATAGCAGTGGCGTACGACACGATCCGGCCGCTTCTTGGGGCCGTCTATGACCGCAATCCGGCCATTAAGGGTTAAGGGGGTAGGCGACACCTTGGGGCTACTTTCTAAACCATTTGGAGTAAAGTGTTGAAACTTTGCAGGTGAAAAGGTAGTAATGTTGCCTACATTTGTAGTGAGTAACAATGATCTATGTATATAATTATGTATACATATACGTATATGTATACATTTCGTAACGCGGTATTTTAAATTAACGCAGCATCATAAATACTTGACCAATGGTTTTTATTTTTTGGCTATAAAGAGTCAATTAGTATGTCTACGACCGTATGGAAAGCATTTGGAAATTATCACATATGCAACTGAATGCTGGCGTGGCCTTTTTTCATTCACGAAAACTTCGCAAAAATATTGATTTTCGATCACTTTTACCAATTATAACTCCTACACCCTTTACCTTTTCCGCAATATCTAACCATACATTCCTAGCTGCTAGTAAAAGCAATGTCCCCTGGTAGTTTCATTAAAATCTGATTGATTTTAGATTTTCTATGAATAAAAAATAAGAGAAAATTATCTAATGGAGATACAGGCTCCTGAAAATTAGAAAAGTATGTAACTTCCTTATTTCTTCACCAATTTGAATGATATTTATATATGTTAGTCATTATCATATAGAGGTATAGTTCCTAAAAATTCATCCGAATATCTCGATTACAAATACTTTATTTATAGGAATAATTACAATCAGTCATGCAGACTGATTGTACCTTTGCCCATTTTTTTATATCAAACATCACTGCTGGAGGTCTTTACCATTCCTAACTCACTTTATATAGTTATGCTCATCATTCTACCACATTCACATCAGGCAATAGATTTTACCCATTGCATAAAACTGCTCTTCTCCACCACTACAAATTCATTCTGCACAAGTTGAGCACCTACATTCAACTTTCTTACTGAAGCTGTGATGGATAAAGAGGATGAAGGTGTGGATGTTGATGGGGTAGGGGTTTGTATGGTGTTTTAGAGGCGAGAAGGAGGATAGGGAGGAGGAGGGAGTGACTGACGAGATACACTGAGTGGTGGTGGTGGTGAGGCATTGCATTTCTTCTTATTTATGTCTCTCAGATGGTGTTTCCTTGTCCTTTTGGACTTCCTACTGTTTCTTTTATCACCCATGAGTAATGTATTGATGGAATGTACAAGGTGAAAGTTGTATAAAAGTTACCAATAGCCAATATAAGTGCAGAAACTAGGAGCTCATAGTCATACATCCTCTCACTTTGAAGGCTAAGAGGTGACTGAAGCCAACTGTTCTTTCTTCTTTCTTTCCCGCCTCTCCACATCTCCAACACCCTCACTGGCCTCACACAGTAAGCTATAGGCACTTTTGAAGCGATATTTTCAGTGGAAATTCACCTTTATTCAGTGCGCGAAGTAGGTCCAACTTACCACACACGTGTCCACATGGGTTTGGACTTTTAACTCGCGTCCTTTTAAACTCGCGCCATACATTTAAATCATGCGCTGTAGGGACAATGTTGCTTGGGGATGATTACTAGATGGTATAAGCACACTTTGAGCACAGTTTTGAATAATGTGATATTTTGACACTAGGTACCCCCCCGAGAAGTCGCCTACCCCCTTAATAATAATAATAATAATAATAATAATAATAATAATAATAATAAAAATTGCACCATTATTGACACATGTAAATTTTTCCTAAATTTAGGTGTTTTATATAAATTATGTTATAATAATAATAATAATAATAATAATAATAATAACTTTGATCTAGGTCTTACTTACCTTGTAAAACTTCCAATAGTCTGCTCAGGTTAGGTCCTGGTAGTCTGCTCAGGTTAGGTCCTGGTAGTCTGCAATGGTTAAGATTAGGTTAGATTGGATTGGATTAGGTTAGATTACATTGGGTTGGGTTGGGGTAGGTTAGATTGGATTGGGTTAGGTTAGATTACATTGGGTTGGCTTGGGGTAGGTTAGATTGGGTTGGGTTAGGTTAGATTACATTGGGTTGGGTTAGGTTAGATTACATTGGGTTGGGTTGGGGTAGGTTAGATTGGGTTGGGTTAGATTGGGTTACATTGGGTTGGGTTGGGTTGGGGTAGGTTAGATTGGATTGGGTTAGGTTAGATTACATTGGGTTGGGTTGGGGTAGGTTAGATTGGGTTGGGCTAAAACAGGATATTTACACAATAAATGGAAGCTAAAAATGAACTAATCACTTGAAAAAATCTTGTAAAATCTATATATATTTTGCCTGAAAATTTCACATGTGTAGCTCAGAAAATTTACTCAATTTTTTAATTAAAATAAATATATATGGATAATGAAAACCATTATGAAATACGAGTAATAAAAAATAACTGTTAATTCTATATTCTATTGGCATTTATTAATACAATGTTTTTATCTTCTTTATTCACAAATTCATAACATTCTCAAACACTTTTCTTCGTAAATAATATGAAATTAATATTGACATTACACACACACACACACACTCTCTCTCTCTCTCATACACACACACACACACTCTCTCTCTCTCTCTAACACACATACACACTCTCTCTCTCTCTCTCATACACATCCAAGTTAGGTCATATTAAAATATAGCATTTTGAAATTAGAAAGACCTGACCTGACCTAACCTAAACTGCTGTAAACTACCGGGACCTAACCTGGGCAAACTACTGACAACTAACCGTGTCAAAATAATAATAATAATAATAATAATAATAATAATAACAATAATAATTATAATAATTTGGGAAGGAAACCCTCTTTGATACAAGTTTTGTTGAAGATAACTGCGAGCTCTGCGCTGTTTATTTTGTAGCAAATCTTTTCAAGTTTGCGAATTGTTTTCTTAGTATTACTATTTGTTATTACCATTATTTTGACACAGGATCAAGTGCGACAGCTAACAGCCAATCAGGGCGCAGTACGCATAGCTGTACCTCCATACAGGGACTATAAATATACCTGGTTTCTGTAAGATACTCATTCCTTTGAGAATGGCTTTGAGAGAAAGCCGAAACGTCAGGCCAATAAACTCACTTGGTAATTTGCTTTTCCATCTCCCCAGCAATACTAAGAAAACAATTCGCAAACTTGAAAAGATTTGCTACAAAATAAACAGCGCAGAGCTCGCAGTTATCTTCAACAAAACTTGTATCAAAGAGGGTTTCCTTCCCAAATAATAATAATAATAATTTTCATATTAATAATAATAATAATAAAAAAAATTGCACCATTATTGACACGTAATTTTTTTTCTAAATTTAGGTGTTTTATATATGTTATAATAATAATAATAATAATAATAACTTTGATTTAGGTCTTACTTACCTTGTAAAACTTCCAATAGTCTGCTCAGGTTAGGTCCTGGTAGTCTGCAATGGTTAAGATTAGGTTAGATTGGATTGGGTTAGGTTAGATTACATTGGGTTGGGTTGGGTTAGGTTAGGATAGGATAGGTTAGGTTATTTATGTATGGATAAAACATTAAATTTGCACAATAAAATGGATGTTAAAAATGATCTCATCACTTAAATGAAAAAAGTCTTAGAATGGTGTAAATAAATGGGTAATAAAGGTAGAAACACCATACACAATAACTATAATTCTTTCAATATTTACCGATAATAATAATCATAAAAGTAGTTGAAGTAGTAATAATAATAGTAGTTATAATAATAATAAAAATGGTAGTAATAATAATAATGTGAAATGTAATACATTAAGATGGTTTGGACATGTAGAGAGAATGCAAGGTGAGGAGTTTGTAAATAAGGTGTATGGAAGTGAAGTTGTGGGCTGTGGTGTGAGAGGCAGACCACCAGTAAGATGGCAGAACAGAGTGGAAGAGTATGTAAAGGAGAGTAACATGAGAGGGAGTAGGGAGTAAGGAGAGAGTGTTGGAACAGAGTGGAAGAGTATGTAAAGGAGAGTAACATGAGAGGGAGTAGGGAGTAAGGAGAGAGTGTTGGAACAGAGTGGAAGAGTATGTAAAGGAGAGTAACATGAGAGGGAGTAGGGAGTAAGGAGGGAGTGTTGGAACAGAGTGGAAGAGTATGTAAAGGAGAGTAACATGAGGGGGAGGGGAGGGCTGGACCAAGTAAGGAGGGAGTGTTGGAACAGGGAAGACTGGAGACTTTTCTGCCGTGGCCATCCCCTTGGGGGGAGTTCCCGGAGGGAACGAGGCATCAGAGCTATAGATAGATAGATAGATAGATAGAATGATCTAAATAAATAAATAGATAATGAAGGTAGAAAACCCGTATACAATAATGGTAATTCTTTCAATATTATTATTATTGTTATTATTATTATTGTTATTATTATTATTGTTATTATTATTATTGTTATTATTATTATTGTTATAATTACTATAGATAGATAGATAGATCATAATGTATTATTACAGAATAACTGGGTTTTCGGCTAGGCTTGAGCAGTATCACCACATTAGGCTAGGTCCTGGAAATTTGCCCAGGTCATTTTATGATAGTTTACACTGGTTATACCCGGTAGTTTGCCCAGGTTAGGTCCTGTAGTCTGCCCAGGTTAGGTCCGGTAGTTTGCCCAGGTTAGGTCCCGTAGTCTGCCCAGGTTAGGTCCGGTAGTTTGCCCAGGTTAGGTCCCGGTAGTTTGCCCAGGTTAGGTCCCGGTAGTTTGCCCAGGTTAGGTCCCGGTAGTTTGCCCAGGTTAGGTCCCGGTAGTATGCTGTGGTCTAGGTTAGGTCAGGTCAGGTAAGACTAGTTTCCAAATCATGTTTGTAAACGGGGCATATCTCGAAAACGAGGCATTTCCGAGAGAAACACCATAGATGAAAAGTGTCTTAGAATGGTCCAAAATAGTGGGTAATGCTACTAATATATACAATATAGTGAACCCAGGTTTTCAGTTAATTTACCCATAATAATTCTTCTTCATAAATACCTTGGTGTAGTCATTGTAATCCTCCTTCTGTAAATCCCTTGATGTAAATCTTCGTATGTAAATCCTTCTTCTGTAATCCCACTTCTGAAATAAATAAATTTAACGTTAATTAATATATTTCTTGTTAATTCAATCCTTTATCAATAAAATCCCCTTATTTCTCCAATTTGCCCTTATTTATATACCCTTAAAATAACAGTGAACCCTTAAAAATAATAAAACAAAATCATTCTAATATTTATGGTAACATTTTAGCACAGCCATTTATTATCCACCCTTATTTAAACCCATCAAAATTCCCTTATTTCACCAACTTACCCTTATTTATGTCCCTTCACCATTAACTGTATACCCTTAACTAACCCTTAATATAATATTGAGCCCTTAAAATATCCTTAAATGCCCTTAAAATGCAAATAAATACTAAAATATTCCCCTGCCAGGCTTTGAGCATCACAGAGGTAAACAAACCCAGGCGTCAGTGTTGCCAGTGATGATCTGAGGCGTCAGTGTTGCCAGTGATGATGATGACTGAGTGTCACCTTTACAACGGTACTCTCTCACTGTCTATCCTCTCCTCAAACGTACTCCATCCAGCCTCACCTCTTATTGCTTCCACACCTACTGTACATACTTGTTTGTACCTAAAGCTGTTGTTCCTATCCTATTCTGTACTACCTCCAGTCTATTCAATGTTGTTCCTATCCTATGTATGTATATATGTATGTATGTATGTATGTACTTATTAGCTCTACACCTTACCACACTTCCTACCTTTCCATACACCTTACCACACTTCCTACCTTTCCATACACCATACACTACTTCATACTTATTAGCTCTACACCTTGACACACTTCCTACCTTTCCATACACCTTGACACACTTCCTACCTTTCCATACACCTTATCACACTTCCTACCTTTCCATACACCTTGACACACTTCCTACCTTTCCATACACCTTACCACACTTCCTACCTTTCCATACACCTTGCCACACTTCCTACCTTTCCATACACCTTACCACACTTCCTACCTTTCCATACACCTTACCACACTTCCTACCTTTCCATACACCTTACCACACTTCCTACCTTTCCATACACCTTACCACACTTCCTACCTTTCCATACACCTTACCACACTTCCTACCTTTCCATACACCTTACCACACTTCCTACCTCTCCATACACCTTGACACACTTCCTACCTTTCCATACACCTTGACACACTTCCTACCTTTCCATACACCTTGACACACTTCCTACCTTTCCATACACCTTACCACACTTCCTACCTTTCCATACACCTTACCACACTTCATACCTTTCCATACACCATACACTACTTCATACTTATTAGCTCTACACCTTGCCACACTTCCTAGTCTTCCTACCCACTGGTTTGCTCTTGATAACCTATCAGTCTTTGTCCTATCACACCCTTTCTCATCCACAATTATTCCTAAGTATCTATATATTGTTTCCTTTCAATCCCATTTCCACCCAGTCTCCACGTACTACCTATATCACGGTCATCCCCATCTTATCACTCCCAAACTTGACATTATAATCATTCCCATACTCTGTAATTACATCAAGTATTCTCTACAGAACCTCACCTAGCTGTCTCTCTCACCTGTCTCTCTCACCTGTCTCTCTCACCTAGCTGTCTCTCTCACCTGTCTCTCTCACCTGTCTCTCTCACCTAGCTGTCTCTCTCACCTAGCTGTCTCTCTCACCTGTCTCTCTCACCTGTCTCTCACACCTGTCTCTCACACCTGTCTCTCTCATAATCACCACATCATTTGCATATAACAAAATATTCACTACATACTCCCCTATTACCTACATTTTCCCTCAGTCTTCTATATTTCCTATTACTCTCTTTCCTCTACTTCCTCACATTCTCATTATCTTTATTCCACCAACTCTTCATCAAACTTCTTTTATTTCTATTCCTCACCCTTCCTATCCTTTTCTCACCCACCTCTGTCACTTTCATAACCAGGGAATCATTCAGTTCATCCACTCCTCCATCAAATCTATCCTTCTCTCTTATAGTTAGTCATCAAATCTCTCCTTCTCTCTTATGGTTAGTCATCAAATCTATCCTTCTCTCTTATGGTTAGTCATCAAATCTATCCTTCTCTCTTATGGTTAGTCATCAAATCTATCCTTCTTTCTCTCTCTCTCTCTCTCTCTCTCTCTCTCTCTCTCTCTCTCTCTCTCTCTCTCTCTCCTAAAAAATATATTCAAAAGATTTCCCCGTGTGTGTATTTTCCCGTGTGTGTATTTTCCCATGGATAATTATTTCATTTTCTCATGTGTGTATTTTATTTCCATGTGCATATTCTCACGTGCATATTTTTATGTGCGTATTCTTTTCACATGTGTATTTTCATGTATTTATTTTATTCATGTGCGTATTCTCATGTACGTATTCTCATGTACGTATTCTCATGTACGTATTCTCATGTGCGTATTCTCATGTAAGTATTCTCATGTACGTAATACTCATTATTTGTTTAAGAACGGCATTAGTTTAAATAAATACCCATTATTTGTTTCAAAACAGTGTTCTACGCACCCCAAGCCTGTCCCCTTATTCCCCCACCCCCCAGTCCCCCCCAAGCCTGTCCCCTACTCCTAATCATAATAACACAGCATACATTAGCTAATAAATAATTACAGTATTAATATATAATAACAGTTATTATTATTATAAACAGATATTAGTAATTATGTTATGTAAACAAACCTTGGCTGATACTTCTCTGTTCAAATCCACATTAGCAGTGTTACCATATTGGTTACCAGTGTTACCATACATGTGTGTCACTGTAACTATTAAAAATTATAAAGTCTAGAAAAAAAAAGCATGTGAATAAAAAAAATTATCATTCATTCATTCATTCATTCTTTCATTTATATATATTTATTTTTTTTATTTTTAGGTGAGGTTTTGGGTTCAACCTCAACCTCAAACCTCAAATCTATTTATCTATTTAATAAGATGAAAAATTTCACTTTATATAATATATTTTTTACTAAAAATTGTAAAATATGACAAAAGTGTCTTAATTTTCTTGTTTATTGCTCATCTATTTATCTATCTATCGACAATTTGTTGATGGCATCTAATAGATCATTTTATTGTCTATTTTTTGGTATATACATGTATCAATTTATCTATTTCCTAAGATGAGAAATTTCATTTTATATAATATATTTTTTACTAAAAATTGTAAAATATGACCAAAGTGTCCCACTTTTTTCGTCAATTACTTGTCTATTTATCTATCTATCGACAATTTGTTGATGGCATCTAATAGATAATTTTATTGTCTATCTTTTGGTATATACATGTATCTATTTATCTATTTCCTAAGATGAGAAATTTCACTTTATATAATATATTTTTAACTAAAAATAGTAAAATATGACAAAAGTGTCTTAATTTTCTTGTTAATTACTCGTCTATTTATCTATTTATCGACAATTTGTTGATGGCATCTAATAGATAATTCTATTGTCTATCTTTTGGTTTATACATGTATCGATTTATCTATTTCCTAAGATGAGAAATTTCACTTATTATAATATATTTTTAACTAAAAATAGTAAAATATGACAAAATTGTCTTAATTGTTTCATTTATTACTCGTCTACTTATCTATATATTGACAATTTGTTGATGGCATCTAATAGATAATTTTATTGTCTATCTTTTGGTTTTTTCATGTATCTATTTATCTATTTCCTAAGATGAGAAATTTCACTTCATATATTATATTTTTGACAAAAAAAAAAAAAATATGACCAAAATGTCCCACTTTTTTCGTTAATTACTCGTCTATTTATCTATCTATCAACAATTTGTTGATGGCATCTAATAGATAATTTTACCGTCTATCTTTTGATATGTACATGTATCTATTTATCTATTTCCTAAGATTCGAAAATTCACTTTATATAATATATTTTTGACTAAAAATAGTAAAATATGACAAAAGTGTCCCACTTTTTTCGTTAATTACTCGTCTATTTATCTATCTATCGACAATTTGTTGATGGCATCTAATAGATATTTTAATGTCTATCATTTGGTATATACATGTATCTATTTATCTATTTCCTAAGATGAGAAATTTCACTTTATATAATATATTTTTAACAAAAAATAGTAAAATATGACAAGTGTCTTAATTTTCTTGTTAATTACTCATCTATTTATCTATTTATCGACAATTTGTTGATGGCATCTAAAAGATAAATTTATTGTCTATATTTTGGTATTTACATGTATCTATTTATCTTTTTCCTAAGATGAGAAATTTTACTTTATATAATATATTTTTGACTAGAAATGGTAAAATATGACAAAATGTCTTAATTTATTCATTTAGTACTCGTCTATTTATCTATCTATTGAAAGTTTGTTGATGGCATCTAATAGATAATTCTATTGTCTATCTTTTGGTATATACATATATATATTTATCTATTTCATAAGATGAGAATTTCCACTTTATATAATATACTTTTGACTAAAAATAGTAAAATATGACCAAAGTGTCCCACTTTTTTCGTTAATTACTCGTCTATTTATCTATCTATCGACAATTAGTTGATGGCATCTAATAGATAATTTTACTGTCTATCTTTTGGCATATACATGTATCTATTTATCTATTTCCTAAGATGAGAAATTTCACTTTATATAATATATTTTTAACTAAAAATAGTAAAATATGACAAAAATGTCTTAATTTTCTTGTTAATTACTCGTCTATTTATCTATTTATCGACAATTTGTTGATGGCATCTAATAGATAATTTTATTGTTTATCGTTTGGTTTATACATGTATCTATTTATCTTATTGCTAAGATGAGAAATTTTACTTTATATATTATATTTTTGACTAAAAATTGTAAAATATGACAAAAGTGTCTTAATTATTTTATTTATTACTCATCTATTTATCTATCTATCGACAATTTGTTGATGGCATCTAATAGATAATTTTATTGTCTATATTTTGGTATTTACATGTATCTATTTATCTATTTCCTAAGATGAGAAATTTCACTTTAAATAATATATTTTTGACTAAAAATGGTAAAATATGACAAAAATGTCTTAATTTATTCATTTAGTACTCGTCTATTTATCTATCTATTGAAAGTTTGTTGATGGCATCTAATAGATAATTTTATTGTCTATATTTTGGTATATACATATATATATTTATCTATTTTCTAAGATGAGAATTTCCACTTTATATAATATTTTTTTGATTAAAAATAGTAATATATGACCAAAGTGTCCCATTTTTTCGTTAATTACTCGTTTATTTATCTATCTATCGACAATTTGTTGATAGCATCTAATAGATAATTTTATTGTCTATCTTTTGGTATATACATGTATCTACTTACATATTTCCTAAGATGAGAAATTTCACTTTATATAATATATTTTTAACTAAAAATGGTAAAATATGACAAAAATGTCTTAATTTTCTTGTTAATTACTCGTCTATTCATCTATTTATCGACAATTTGTTGATGGCATCTAATAGATAATTTTATTGTACATTTTTTGGTATATACATGTATCTATTTATCTAATTTCTAAGATGAGAAATTTCACATTATATATTATATTTTTTACAAAAAAATGTAAAATATGATAAAAGTGTCTTAATTATTTCATTTATTACTCGTCTATTTATCTATTTATCGACAATTTGTTGATGGCATCTAATAGATAATTTTATTGTGTATCTTTTAGTATATACATGTATCAATTTATCTATTTCCTAAGATGAGAAATTTCACTTTATATAATATATTTTTAACTAAAAATAGTAAAATATGACAAAAGTGTCTTAATTTTCTTGTTAATTACTCGTCTATTTATCTATTTATCGAAAATTTGTTGATGGCATCTAATAGATCATTTTATTGTCTATCGTTTGGTATTTACATGTATCTATTTATCTATTTTTTAAGATGAGAAATTTCACTTTATATAATATATTTTTTACTAAAAATAGTAGAATATGACCAAAGTGTCTTAATTTTCTTGTTAATTACTCGTCTATTTATCTATCTATTGAAAGTTTGTTGATGGCATCTGATAGATAATTCTATTGTCTATCTTTTGATATATACCTATATATATTTATCTATTTCCTAAGATGAGAAATTTCACTTTATATAATATATTTTTAACTAAAAATAGTAAAATATGACAAAAATGTCTTAATTTTCTTGTTAATTACTCGTCTATTTATCTATTTATCGACAATTTGTTGATGGCATCTAATAGATAATTTTATCGTCTATCGTTTGGTTTATACATGTATCTATTTATCTTATTGCTAAGATGAGAAATTTCACTTTATATATTATATTTTTGACTAAAAATGGTAAAATATGACAAAAATGTCTTAATTTATTCATTTAGTACTCGTCTATTTATCTATCTATTGAAAGTTTGTTGATGGCATCTAATAGATAATTTTATTGTCTATATTTTGGTATATACATATATATATTTATCTATTTTCTAAGATGAGAATTTCCACTTTATATAATATTTTTTTGATTAAAAATAGTAATATATGACCAAAGTGTCCCATTTTTTCGTTAATTACTCGTTTATTTATCTATCTATCGACAATTTGTTGATAGCATCTAATAGATAATTTTATTGTCTATCTTTTGGTATATACATGTATCTATTTACATATTTCCTAAGATGAGAAATTTCACTTTATATAATATATGTTTAACTAAAAATGGTAAAATATGACAAAAATGTCTTAATTTTCTTGTTAATTACTCGTCTATTTATCTATTTATCGACAATTTGTTGATGGCATCTAATAGATAATTTTATTGTACATTTTTTGGTATATACATATATCTATTTATCTAATTTCTAAGATGAGAAATTTCACATTATATATTATATTTTTTACAAAAAAATGTAAAATATGATAAAAGTGTCTTAATTATTTCATTTATTACTCGTCTATTTATCTATTTATCGA
The DNA here is from genome assembly GCA_034508575.1 of Petrolisthes manimaculis. Taxonomy (NCBI): domain Eukaryota; kingdom Metazoa; phylum Arthropoda; class Malacostraca; order Decapoda; family Porcellanidae; genus Petrolisthes; species Petrolisthes manimaculis. Next base: position 107,273 of record JAWZYT010001153.1, read on the forward strand.
CAATTTGTTGATGGCATCTAATAGATAATTTTATTGTGTATCTTTTAGTATATACATGTATCAATTTATCTATTTCCTAAGATGAGAAATTTCACTTTATATAATATATTTTTAACTAAAAATAGTAAAATATGACAAAAGTGTCTTAATTTTCTTGTTAATTACTCGTCTATTTATCTATTTATCGAAAATTTGTTGATGGCATCTAATAGATCATTTTATTGTCTATCGTTTGGTATTTACATGTATCTATTTATCTATTTTTTAAGATGAGAAATTTCACTTTATATAATATATTTTTTACTAAAAATAGTAGAATATGACCAAAGTGTCTTAATTTTCTTGTTAATTACTCGTCTATTTATCTATCTATTGAAAGTTTGTTGATGGCATCTGATAGATAATTCTATTGTCTATCTTTTGATATATACCTATATATATTTATCTATTTCCTAAGATGAGAAATTTCACTTTATATAATATATTTTTAACTAAAAATAGTAAAATATGACAAAAATGTCTTAATTTTCTTGTTAATTACTCGTCTATTTATCTATTTATCGACAATTTGTTGATGGCATCTAATAGATAATTTTATCGTCTATCGTTTGGTTTATACATGTATCTATTTATCTTATTGCTAAGATGAGAAATTTCACTTTATATATTATATTTTTGACTAAAAATGGTAAAATATGACAAAAATGTCTTAATTTATTCATTTAGTACTCGTCTATTTATCTATCTATTGAAAGTTTGTTGATGGCATCTAATAGATAATTTTATTGTTTATATTTTGGTATATACATATATATATTTATCTATTTTCTAAGATGAGAATTTCCACTTTATATAATATTTTTTTGATTAAAAATAGTAATATATGACCAAAGTGTCCCATTTTTTCGTTAATTACTCGTTTATTTATCTATCTATCGACAATTTGTTGATAGCATCTAATAGATAATTTTATTGTCTATCTTTTGGTATATACATGTATCTATTTACATATTTCCTAAGATGAGAAATTTCACTTTATATAATATATGTTTAACTAAAAATGGTAAAATATGACAAAAATGTCTTAATTTTCTTGTTAATTACTCGTCTATTTATCTATTTATCGACAATTTGTTGATGGCATCTAATAGATAATTTTATTGTACATTTTTTGGTATATACATATATCTATTTATCTAATTTCTAAGATGAGAAATTTCACATTATATATTATATTTTTTACAAAAAAATGTAAAATATGATAAAAGTGTCTTAATTATTTCATTTATTACTCGTCTATTTATCTATTTATCGACAATTTGTTGATGGCATCTAATAGATAATTTTATTGTGTATCTTTTAGTATATACATGTATCAATTTATCTATTTCCTAAGATGAGAAATTTCACTTTATATAATATATTTTTAACTAAAAATAGTAAAATATGACAAAAGTGTCTTAATTTTCTTGTTAATTACTCGTCTATTTATCTATTTATCGAAAATTTGTTGATGGCATCTAATAGATCATTTTATTGTCTATCGTTTGGTATTTACATGTATCTATTTATCTATTTTTTAAGATGAGAAATTTCACTTTATATAATATATTTTTTACTAAAAATAGTAGAATATGACCAAAGTGTCTTAATTTTCTTGTTAATTACTCGTCTATTTATCTATCTATTGAAAGTTTGTTGATGGCATCTGATAGATAATTCTATTGTCTATCTTTTGATATATACCTATATATATTTATCTATTTCCTAAGATGAGAAATTTCACTTTATATAATATATTTTTAACTAAAAATAGTAAAATATGACAAAAATGTCTTAATTTTCTTGTTAATTACTCGTCTATTTATCTATTTATCGACAATTTGTTGATGGCATCTAATAGATAATTTTATCGTCTATCGTTTGGTTTATACATGTATCTATTTATCTTATTGCTAAGATGAGAAATTTCACTTTATATATTATATTTTTGACTAAAAATGGTAAAATATGACAAAAATGTCTTAATTTATTCATTTAGTACTCGTCTATTTATCTATCTATTGAAAGTTTGTTGATGGCATTTAATAGATAATTCTATTGTCTATCTTTTGGTATATACATATATATATATTTTTCTATTTCCTAAGATGAGAATTTCCACTTTATATAATATATTTTTGACTAAAAATAGTAAAATATGACCAAAGTGTCCCACTTTTTTCGTTAATTACTCGTCGATTTTTCTATCTATCGACAATTTGTTGATAGCATCTAATAGATAATTTTATTATCTATCTTTTGGTATATACATGTATCTATTTATCTATTTCCTAAGATGAGAAATTTCACTTTATATAATATATTTTTAACTAAAAATGGTAAAATATGACAAAAATGTCTTAATTATTTCATTTATTACTCATCTATTTATCTATCTATCGACAATTTGTTGATGGCATCTAATAGATAATTTTATTGTCTATCTTTTCGTATATACATGTATCAATTTATCTATTTCATAAGATGAGAAATGGCACTTTATATAATATATTTTTGACTAAAAATTGTAAAATATAACCAAAGTGTCTTTATTTATTCATTTATTACTCGTCTATTTTCAATCTATGGAAAATTTGTTGATGGCATCTAATAGATAATTTTATTATCGATCTTTTGGTTTATACACGTATCGATTTATCTATTTCCTAAGATGTGAAATGTCACTTTATATATTATATTTTTGACAAAAAATAGTAAAATATTACCAATGTGTCTTAATTATTTCGTTTATTACTCGTCTATTTATCTATCTATCAACAATTTGTTGATGTCATCTAATAAATAATTTAATCGTCTATCTTTTGGTATATACATGTATTATATTTATCTATTTCCTAATATGAGAAATTTCACTTATTATAATATATTTTTAACTAAAAATTGTAAAATATGACAAAATTGTCTTAATTATTTCATTTATTACTCGACTATTTATCTATATATTGACAATTTGTTGATGGCATCTAATAGATAATTTTATTGTCTATCTTCTGGTATATACATGTATCTATTTATCTACTTCCTAAGATGAGAAATTTCACTTTATATAATATATTTTTTTACTAAAAATTGTAAAATATGACAAAAATGTCTTAATTGTTTCATTTATTACTCGTCTATTTATCTATCTATTGACAATTTGTTGATGGCATCTAATAGATAATTTTATCGTCAATTTTTTGGTATATACATGTATCTATTTATATATTTTCTAAGATTCGAAATTTTACTTTATATAATATATTTTTGACTAAAAATTGTAAAATATGACAAAAATGTCTTAATTGTTTCATTTATTACTCGCCTATTTATCTATCTATTGACAATTTGTTGATGGCATCTAATAGATAATTTTATTGTCTATCTTTTCGTATATACATGTATCAATTTATCTATTTCCTAAGATAAGAAATGTCACTTTATATAATATATTTTTGACTAAAAATGGTAAAATATGACCAAAGTGTCCCACTTTTTTCGTTAATTACTCGTCTAATTATCTATCTATCGACAATTTGTTGATGGTATCTAATAGATAATTTTATTGTCTATCTTTCCGTATATACATGTATCAATTTATCTATTTCTTAAGATGAGAAATTTCACTTTATATAATATATTTTTGACTAAAAATAGTAAAATATGACCAAAGTGTCCCACTTTTTTCGTTAATTACTCGTCTATTTATCTATCTATCGACAATTTGTTGATGGCATCTAATAGATAATTTTATCATCTATTATTTGGTATATACATGTATCTATTTATCTATTTCCTAAGATGAGAAATTTCACTTTATATATTATATTTTTTACAAAAAATTGTAAAATATGATAAAAGTGTCTTAATTATTTCATTTATTACTCGTCTATTTATCTATCTATCGACAATTTATTGATCGCATTTAATAGATAATTTTATTGTCTATCTTTTGGTATATATATGTATCTATTTATCTATTTCCTAAGATGAGTAATTTCACTTTATATATTATATTTTTGACTAAAAGTTGTAACATATGACCAAAGTGTCCCATTTCATCATTAGTTACTCGTCTATTTATCTATATATCAACAATTTATTGATGGCATCTATTAGATAATTTCATCGTCTATCTTTTGGTATATAAATGTATCTATTTATCTATTTTTAAGATGAGAAATTTCACTTTATATAATATATTTTTTACTAAAAATAGTAAAATATAACCAAAGTGTCCCACTTTTTTCGTTAATTACTCGTCTATTTATCTATCTATCGACAATTTGTTGATGGCATCTAATAGATAATTTTATTGTCTATCTTGTGGTATATACATATATCTATTTATCAATTTTCTAAGATGAGAAATTTCACTTTATATAATATATTTTTAACAAAAAATAGTAAAATATGACAAAAGTGTCTTAATTTTCTTGTTAATTACTCATCTATTTATCTATTTATCGACAATTTGTTGAAGGCATCTAATAGATAATTTTATTGTCTATATATTGGTATTTACATGTATCTATTTATCTATTTCCTAAGATGAGAAATTTTACTTTATATAATATATTTTTGACTAAAAATGGTAAAATATGACAAAAATGTCTTAATTTATTCATTTAGTACTCGTCTATTTATCTATCTATTGAAAGTTTGTTGATGGCATCTAATAGATAAATCTATTGTCTATCTTTTGGTATATATATATATATATATATATATTTATCTATTTTCTAAGATGAGAATTTCCACTTTATATAATATATTTTTGACTAAAAATAGTAAAATATGACCAAAGTGTCCCACTTTTTTCGTTAATTACTCGTTTATTTATCTATCTATCGACAATTTGTTGATAGCATCTAATAGATAATTTTATTGTCTATCTTTTGGTATATAAATATATCTATTTATCTATTTTCTAAGATGAGAATTTCCACTTTATATAATATATTTTTGACTAAAAATAGTAAAATATGACCAAAGTGTCCCACTTTTTTCGTTAATTACTCGTTTATTTATCTATCTATCGACAATATGTTGATAGCATCTAATAGATAATTTTATTGTCTATCTTTTGGTATATACATGTATCTATTTATCTATTTCCTAAGATGAGAAATTTCACTTTATATAATATATTTTTAACTAAAAATAGTAAAATATGACAAAAGTGTCTTAATTTTCTTGTTAATTACTCGTCTATTTATATATTTATCGACAAATTGTTGATGGCATCTAATAGATAATTTTATCATCTATTATTTGGTATATACATGTATCTATTTATCTATTTCCTAAGTTTCGAAATTTTACTTTATATAATATATTTTTGACTAAAAATAGTAAAATGTGACAAAAATGTCTTATTTTCTTTTTTATTACTCATCTATTTATCATTTTTTCGACAATATGTTGATGGCATCTAATAGATAATTTTATTGTCTATCTTTTCGTATATACATGTATCAATTTATCTATTTCATAAGATGAGAAATATCACTTTATATAATATATTTTTAACTAAAAATAGTAAAATATGACAAAAGTGTCTTAATATTCTTGTTAATTACTCGTCTATTTATTTATTTATCGACAATTTGTTGATCGCATTTAATAGATAATTTTACTGTCTATCTTTTGGTATATACATGTATCAATTTATCTATTTCCTAAGATGAGTAATTTCACTTTATATAATATATTTTTGACTAAAAATGGTAAAATATGACAAAAATTTCTTAATTTATTCATTTAGTACTCGTCTATTTATCTATCTATTGAAAATTTGTTGATGGCATCTAATAGATAATTCTATTGTCTATCTTTTGGTATATACATATATATATTTATCTATTTTCTAAGATGAGAATTTCCACTTTATATAATATATTTTTGACTAAAAAAAGTAAAATATGACCAAAGTGTCCCACTTTTTTCGTTAATTACTCGTCTATTTATCTATCTATCGACAATTTGTTGATGGCATCTAATAGATAGTTTTACTGTCTATCTTTTGGTAATTACATGTATCTATTTATCTATTTCCTAAGATGAGATATTTCACTTTATATAATATATTTTTAACTAAAAATAGTAAAATATGACAAAAATGTCTTAATTTTCTTGTTAATTACTCGTCTATTTATCTATTTATCGACAATTTGTTGATGGCATCTAATAGATAATTTTATTGTATATCGTTTGGTTTATACATGTATCTATTTATCTTATTGCTAATATGAGAAATTTCACTTTATATATTATATTTTTGACTAAAAATTGTAAAATATGACAAAAGTGTCTTAATTATTTCATTTATTACTCATCTATTTATTTATCTATCGACAATTTGTTGATGGCATCTAATAGATAATTTTATTGTCTATATTTTGGTATTTACATGTATCTATTTATCTATTTCCTAAGATGAGAAATTTCACTTTAAATAATATATTTTTGACTAAAAATGGTAAAATATGACAAAAATGTCTTAATTTATTCATTTAGTACTCGTCTATTTATCTATCTATTGAAAGTTTGTTGATGGCATCTAATAGATAATTCTATTGTCTATCTTTTGGTATATACATATATATATTTATCTATTTTCTAAGATGAGAATTTCCACTTTATATAATATATTTTTGACTAAAAATAGAAAAATATGACCAAAGTGTCGCATTTTTTTCTTTAATTACTCGTTTATTTATCTATCTATCGAATATTTGTTGATGGCATCTAATAGATAATTTTATCATCTATTATTTGGTATATACATGTATCTATTTATCTATTTCCTAAGATGAGAAATTTCACTTTATATAATATATTTTTAACTAAAAATAGAAAAATATGACAAAAGTGTCTTAATTTTCTTGTTAATTACTCATCTATTTATCTATTTATCGACAATTTGTTGATGGCATCTAATAGATAATTTTATTGTCTATATTTTGGTATTTACATGTATCTATTTATCTATTTCCTAAGATGAGAAATTTCACTTTAAATAATATATTTTTGACTAAAAATGGTAAAATATGACAAAAATGTCTTAATTTATTCATTTAGTACTTGTCTATTTATCTATCTATTGAAAGTTTGTTGATGGCATCTAATAGATAATTCTATTGTCTATCTTTTGGTATATACATATATATATTTATCTATTTTCTAAGATGAGAATTTCCACTTTATATAATATATTTTTGACTAAAAATAGAAAAATATGACCAAAGTGTCCCACTTTTTTCGTTAATTACTCGTTTATTTATCTATCTATCGACAATTTGTTGATGGCATCTAATAGATAATTTTATCATCTATTATTTGGTATATACATGTATCTATTTATCTATTTCTTAAGATTCAAAATTTTACTTTATATAATATATTTTTTACTAAAAATAGTAAAATGTGACAAAAATGTCTTATTTTCTTTTTTATTACTCATCTATTTATCTTTTTTTCGACAATATGTTGATGGCATCTAATAGATAATTTTATTGTCTATCTGTTGGTATATACATGTATCAATTTATCTATTTCCTAAGATGAGAAATTTCCCTTTATATAATATATTTTTGACTAAAAATGGTAAAATATGACAAAAATTTCTTAATTGTTTCATTTATTACTCGTCTATTTATCTATCTATTGAAAATTTGTTGATGGCATCTAATAGATAATTCTATTGTCTATCTTTTGGTATATACACATATATATTTCTCTATTTCCTAAGATGAGAAATTTATCTTTATATAATATATTTTTGACTAAAAATAGTAAAATATGACCAAAGTGTCCCACTTTTTTCGTTAATTACTCGTCTATTTATCTATCTATCGACAATTTGTTGATGGCATCTAATAGATAATTTTATCATCTATTATTTGGTATATACATGTATCTATTTATCTATTTCCTAAGATGAGAAATTTCACTTTATATAATAAATTTTAAACTAAAAATAGTAAAATATGACAAAAGTGTCTTAATATTCTTGTTAATTACTCGTCTATTTATCTATTTATCGACAATTTGTTGATGGCATCTAATTGATAATTTTATTGTCTATCGTTTGGTTTATACATGTATCTATTTATCTTATTCCTAAGATGAGAAATTTCACTTTATATATTATATTTTTTACAAAAAATTGTAAAATATGATAAAAGTGTCTTAATTATTTCATTTATTACTCGTCTATTTATCTATCTATCGACAATTTGTTGATGGCATCTAATAGATAATTTTATTGTCTATCTTTTGGTATATACATATATCTATTTATCAATTTTCTAAGATGAGATATTTCACTTTATATAATATATTTTTAACAAAAAATAGTGAAATATGACAAAAGTGTCTTAATTTTCTTGTTAATTACTCATCTATTTATCTATTTATCGACAATTTGTTGATGGCATCTAATAGATAATTTTATTGTCTATATTTTGGTATTTACATGTATCTATTTATCTATTTCCTAAGATGAGAAATTTTACTTTATATAATATATTTTTGACTAAAAATGGTAAAATATGACAAAAATGTCTTAATTTATTCATTTAGTACTCGTCTATTTATCTATCTATTGAAAGTTTGTTGATGGCATCTAATAGATAATTCTATTGTCTATCTTTTGGTATATACATATATATATTTATCTATTTTCTAAGATGAGAATTTCCACTTTATATAATATATTTTTGACTAAAAATAGTAAAATATGACCAAAGTGTCCCACTTTTTTCGTTAATTACTCGTTTATTTATCTATCTATCGATAATTTGTTGATAGCATCTAATAGATAATTTTATTGTCTATCTTTTGGTATATAAATGTATCTATTTATCTATTTTTAAGATGAGAAATTTCACTTTATATAATATATTTTTGACTAAAAATAGTAAAATATGACCAAAGTGTCCCACTTTTTTCGTTAATTACTCGTCTATTTATCTATCTATCGACAATTTGTTGATGGCATCTAATAGATAATTTTATTGTCTATCTTTTGGTATATACATATATGTATTTATCAATTTTCTAAGATGAGAAATTTCACTTTATATAATATATTTTTAATAAAAAATAGTAAAATATGACAAAAGTGTCTTAATTTTCTTGTTAATTACTCATCTATTTATCTATTTATCTACAATTTGTTGATGGCATCTAATAGATAATTTTATTGTCTATATTTTGGTATTTACATGTATCTATTTATCTATTTCCTAAGATGAGAAATTTTACTTTATATAATATATTTTTGACTAAAAATGGTAAAATATGACAAATATGTCTTTATTTATTCATTTAGTACTCGTCTATTTATCTATCTATTGAAAGTTTGTTGATGGCATCTAATAGATAATTCTATTGTCTATTTTTTGGTATATACATATATATATATTTATCTATTTTCTAAGATGAGACATTTCACTTTATATAATATATTTTTAACTAAAAATAGTAAAATATGACAAAAATGTCTTAATTTTCTTGTTAATTACTCGTCTATTTATCTATTTATCGACAATTTGTTGATGGCATCTAATAGATAATTTTATTGTATATCGTTTGGTTTATACATGTATCTATTTATCTTATTGCTAATATGAGAAATTTCACTTTATATATTATATTTTTGACTAAAAATTTTAAAATATGACAAAAGTGTCTTAATTTTTTCATTTATTACTCATCTATTTATCTATCTATCGACAATTTGTTGATGGCATCTAATAGATAATTTTATTGTCTATATTTTGGTATTTACATGTATCTATTTATCTATTTCCTAAGATGAGAAATTTCACTTTAAATAATATATTTTTGACTAAAAATGGTAAAATATGACAAAAATGTCTTAATTTATTCATTTAGTACTCGTCTATTTATCTATCTATTGAAAGTTTGTTGATGGCATTTAATAGATAATTCTATTGTCTATCTTTTGGTATATACATATATATATATTTTTCTATTTCCTAAGATGAGAATTTCCACTTTATATAATATATTTTTGACTAAAAATAGTAAAATATGACCAAAGTGTCCCACTTTTTTCGTTAATTACTCGTCTATTTATCTATCTATCGATAATTTGTTGATAGCATCTAATAGATAATTTTATTGTCTATCTTTTGGTATATAAATGTATCTATTTATCTATTTTTAAGATGAGAAATTTCACTTTATATAATATATTTTTGACTAAAAATAGTAAAATATGACCAAAGTGTCCCACTTTTTTCGTTAATTACTCGTCTATTTATCTATCTATCGACAATTTGTTGATGGCATCTAATAGATAATTTTATTGTCTATCTTTTGGTATATACATATATGTATTTATCAATTTTCTAAGATGAGAAATTTCACTTTATATAATATATTTTTAATAAAAAATAGTAAAATATGACAAAAGTGTCTTAATTATCTTGTTAATTACTCATCTATTTATCTATTTATCTACAATTTGTTGATGGCATCTAATAGATAATTTTATTGTCTATATTTTGGTATTTACATGTATCTATTTATCTATTTCCTAAGATGAGAAATTTTACTTTATATAATATATTTTTGACTAAAAATGGTAAAATATGACAAAAATGTCTTTATTTATTCATTTAGTACTCGTCTATTTATCTATCTATTGAAAGTTTGTTGATGGCATCTAATAGATAATTCTATTGTCTATCTTTTGGTATATACATATATATATATTTATCTATTTTCTAAGATGAGAATTTCCACTTTATATAATATATTTTTGACTAAAAATAGTAAAATATGACCAAAGTGTCCCACTTTTTTCGTTAATTACTCGTTTATTTATCTATATATCGACAATTTGTTGATAGCATCTAATAGATAATTTTATTGTCTATCTTTTGGTATATACATGTATCTATTTATCTATTTCCCAAGATGAGAAATTTCACTTTATATAATATATTTTTAACTAAAAATAGAAAAATATGACAAAAGTGTCTTAATTTTCTTGTTAATTACTCGTCTATTTATCTATTTATCGACAAATTGTTGATGGCATCTAATAGATAATTTTATCATCTATTATTTGGTATATACATGTATCTATTTATCGATTTCCTAAGATTCGAAATTTTACTTTATATAATATATTTTTGACTAAAAATAGTAAAATGTGACAAAAATGTCTTATTTTCTTTTTTATTACTCATCTATTTATCATTTTTTCGACAATATGTTGATGGCATCTAATAGATAATTTTATTGTCTATCTTTTCGTATATACATGTATCAATTTATCTATTTCATAAGATGAGAAATGTCACTTTATATAATATATTTTTAACTAAAAATAGTAAAATATGACAAACGTGTCTTAATATTCTTGTTAATTACTCGTCTATTTATCTATCTATCGACAATTTGTTGATCGCATTTAATAGATAATTTTACTGTCTATCTTTTGGTATATACATGTATCAATTTATCTATTTCCTAAGATGAGTAATTTCACTTTATATAATATATTTTTGACTAAAAATGGTAAAATATGACAAAAATTTCTTAATTTATTCATTTAGTACTCGTCTATTTATCTATCTATTGAAAGTTTGTTGATGGCATCTAATAGATAATTCTATTGTCTATCTTTTGGTATATACATATATATATTTATCTATTTTCTAAGATGAGAATTTCCACTTTATATAATATATTTTTGACTAAAAATAGTAAAATATGACCAAAGTGTCCCACTTTTTTCGTTAATTACTCGTCTATTTATCTATCTATCGACAATTTGTTGATGGCATCTAATAGATAATTTTACTGTCTATTTTGTGGTATATACATGTATCTATTTATCTATTTCTTAAGATGAGACATTTCACTTTATATAATATATTTTTAACTAAAAATAGTAAAATATGACAAAAATGTCTTAATTTTCTTGTTAATTACTCGTCTATTTATCTATTTATCGACAATTTGTTGATGGCATCTAATAGATAATTTTATTGTATATCGTTTGGTTTATACATGTATCTATTTATCTTATTGCTAATATGAGAAATTTCACTTTATATATTATATTTTTGACTAAAAATTGTAAAATATGACAAAAGTGTCTTAATTTTTTCATTTATTACTCATCTATTTATCTATCTATCGACAATTTGTTGATGGCATCTAATAGATAATTTTATTGTCTATATTTTGGTATTTACATGTATCTATTTATCTATTTCCTAAGATGAGAAATTTCACTTTAAATAATATATTTTTGACTAAAAATGGTAAAATATGACAAAAATGTCTTAATTTATTCATTTAGTACTCGTCTATTTATCTATCTATTGAAAGTTTGTTGATGGCATTTAATAGATAATTCTATTGTCTATCTTTTGGTATATACATATATATATATATTTTTCTATTTCCTAAGATGAGAATTTCCACTTTATATAATATATTTTTGACTAAAAATAGTAAAATATGACCAAAGTGTCCCACTTTTTTCGTTAATTACTCGTCTATTTATCTATCTATCGACAATTTGTTGACAGCATCTAATAGATAATTTTATTGTCTATCTTTTCGTATATACATGTATCTATTTATCTATTTCCTAAGATGAGAAATTTCACTTTATATAATATATTTTTAACTAAAAATGGTAAAATATGACAAAAATGTCTTAATTATTTCATTTATTACTCATCTATTTTTCTATCTATCGACAATTTGTTGATGGCATCTAATAGATAATTTTATTGTCTATCTTTTTGTATATACATGTATCAATTTATCTATTTCATAAGATGAGAAATGGCACTTTATATAATATATTTTTGACTAAAAATTGTAAAATATAACCAAAGTGTCTTTATTTATTCATTTATTACTCGTCTATTTTCTATCTATGGAAAATTTGTTGATGGCATCTAATAGATAATTTTATTATCGATCTTTTGGTTTATACATGTATCGATTTATCTATTTCCTAAGATGTGAAATGTCACTTTATATATTATATTTTTGACTAAAAATAGTAAAATATTACCAATGTGTCTTAATTATTTCGTTTATTACTCGTCTATTTATCTATCTATCAACAATTTGTTGATGTCATCTAATAAATAATTTAATCGTCTATCTTTTGGTATATACATGTATTATATTTATCTATTTCCTAATATGAGAAATTTCACTTATTATAATATATTTTTAACTAAAAATTGTAAAATATGACAAAATTGTCTTAATTATTTCATTTATTACTCGACTATTTATCTATATATTGACAATTTGTTGATGGCATCTAATAGATAATTTTATTGTCTATCTTTTGGTATATACATGTATCTATTTATCTATTTCCTAAGATGAGAAATTTCACTTTATATAATATATTTTTTTACTAAAAATTGTAAAATATGACAAAAATGTCTTAATTGTTTCATTTATTACTCGTCTATTTATCTATCTATTGACAATTTGTTGATGGCATCTAATAGATAATTTTATTGTCTATTTTTTGGTATATACATGTATCTATTTATATATTTTCTAAGATTCGAAATTTTACTTTATATAATATATTTTTGACTAAAAATTGTAAAATATGACAAAAATGTCTTAATTGTTTCATTTATTACTCGCCTATTTATCTATCTATTGACAATTTGTTGATGGCATCTAATAGATAATTTTATTGTCTATCTTTTCGTATATACATGTATCAATTTATCTATTTCCTAAGATGAGAAATGTCACTTTATATAATATATTTTTGACTAAAAATTGTAAAATATGACCAAAGTGTCCCACTTTTTTCGTTAATTACTCGTCTAATTATCTATCTATCGACAATTTGTTGATGGCATCTAATAGATAATTTTATTGTCTATCTTTCCGTATATACATGTATCAATTTATCTATTTCTTAAGATGAGAAATTTCACTTTATATAATATATTTTTGACTAAAAATAGTAAAATATGACCAAAGTGTCCCACTTTTTTCGTTAATTACTCGTCTATTTATCTATCTATCGACAATTTGTTGATGGCATCTAATAGATAATTTTATCATCTATTATTTGGTATATACATGTATCTATTTATCTATTTCCTAAGATGAGAAATTTCACTTTATATAATATATTTTTAACTAAAAATAGTAAAATATGACAAAAGTGTCTTAATATTCTTGTTAATTACTCGTCCATTTATCTATTTATCGGCAATTTGTTGATGGCATCTAATTGATAATTTTATTGTCTATCGTTTGGTTTATACATGTATCTATTTATCTTATTCCTAAGATGAGAAATTTCACTTTATATATTATATTTTTTACAAAAAATTGTAAAATATGATAAAAGTGTCTTAATTATTTCATTTATTACTCGTCTATTTATCTATCTATCGTCAATTTATTGATCGCATTTAATAGATAATTTTATTGTCTATCTTTTGGTATATATATGTATCTATTTATCTATTTCCTAAGATGAGTAATTTCACTTTATATATTATATTTTTGACTAAAAGTTGTAAAATATTACCAAAGTGTCCCATTTCATCATTAGTTACTCGTCTATTTATCTATATATCAACAATTTGTTGATGGCATCTATTAGATAATTTCATCGTCTATCTTTTGGTATATAAATGTATCTATTTATCTATTTTTAAGATGAGAAATTTCACTTTATATAATATATTTTTGACTAAAAATAGTAAAATATGACCAAAGTGTCCCACTTTTTTCGTTAATTACTCGTCTATTTATCTATCTATCGACAATTTGTTGATGGCATCTAATAGATAATTTTATTGTCTATCTTGTGGTATATACATATATCTATTATCAATTTTCTAAGATGAGAAATTTCACTTTATATAATATATTTTTAACAAAAAATAGTAAAATATGACAAAAGTGTCTTAATTTTCTTGTTAATTACTCATCTATTTATCTATTTATCGACAATTTGTTGATGGCATCTAATAGATAATTTTATTGTCTATATTTTGGTATTTACATGTATCTATTTATCTATTTCCTAAGATGAGAAATTTTACTTTATATAATATATTTTTGACTAAAAATGGTAAAATATGACAAAAATGTCTTAATTTATTCATTTAGTACTCGTCTATTTATCTATCTATTGAAAGTTTGTTGATGGCATCTAATAGATAAATCTATTGTCTATCTTTTGGTATATACATATATATATTTATCTATTTTCTAAGATGAGAATTTCCACTTTATATAATATATTTTTGACAAAAAATAGTAAAATATGACCAAAGTGTCCCACTTTTTTCGTTAATTACTCGTTTATTTATCTATCTATCGACAATTTGTTGATAGCATCTAATAGATAATTTTATTGTCTATCTTTTGGTATATAAATGTATCTATTTATCTATTTTCTAAGATGAGAATTTCCACTTTATATAATATATTTTTGACTAAAAATAGTAAAATATGACCAAAGTGTCCCACTTTTTTCGTTAATTACTCGTTTATTTATCTATCTATCGACAATTTGTTGATAGCATCTAATAGATAATTTTATTGTCTATCTTTTGGTATATACATGTATCTATTTATCTATTTCCTAAGATGAGAAATTTCACTTTATATAATATATTTTTAACTAAGAATAGTAAAATATGACAAAAGTGTCTTAATTTTCTTGTTAATTACTCGTCTATTTATCTATTTATCGACAAATTGTTGATGGCATCTAATAGATAATTTTATCATCTATTATTTGGTATATACATGTATCTATTTATCTATTTCCTAAGATTCGAAATTTTACATTATATAATATATTTTTGACTAAAAATAGTAAAATGTGACAAAAATGTCTTATTTTCTTTTTTATTACTCATCTATTTATCATTTTTTCGACAATAAGTTGATGGCATCTAGTAGATAATTTTATTGTCTATCTTTTCGTATATACATGTATCAATTTATCTATTTCATAAGATGAGAAATGTCACTTTATATAATATATTTTTAACTAAAAATAGTAAAATATGACAAAAGTGTCTTAATATTCTTGTTAATTACTCGTCTATTTATCTATTTATCGACAATTTGTTGATGGCATCTAATTGATAATTTTATTGTCTATCGTTTGGTTTATACATGTATCTATTTATCTTATTCCTAAGATGAGAAATTTCACTTTATATATTATATTTTTTACAAAAAATTGTAAAATATGATAAAAGAGTCTTAATTATTTCATTTATTACTCGTCTATTTATCTATCTATCGACAATTTGTTGATCGCATTTAATAGATAATTTTACTGTCTATCTTTTGGTATATACATGTATCAATTTATCTATTTCCTAAGATGAGTAATTTCACTTTATATAATATATTTTTGACTAAAAATGGTAAAATATGACAAAAATTTCTTAATTTATTCATTTAGTACTCGTCTATTTATCTATCTATTGAAAGTTTGTTGATGGCATCTAATAGATAATTCTATTGTCTATCTTTTGGTATATACATATATATATTTATCTATTTTCTAAGATGAGAATTTCCACTTTATATAATATATTTTTGACTAAAAAAAGTAAAATATGACCAAAGTGTCCTACTTTTTTCGTTAATTACTCGTCTTTTTATCTATCTATCGACAATTTGTTGATGGCATCTAATAGATAATTTTATTGTCTATCTTGTGGTATATACATATATCTATTATCAATTTTCTAAGATGAGAAATTTCACTTTATATAATATATTTTTAACAAAAATTAGTAAAATATGACAAAAGTGTCTTAATTTTCTTGTTAATTACTCATCTATTTATCTATTTATCGACAATTTGTTGATGGCATCTAATAGATAATTTTATTGTCTATATTTTGGTATTTACATGTATCTATTTATCTATTTCCTAAGATGAGAAATTTTACTTTATATAATATATTTTTGACTAAAAATGGTAAAATATGACAAAAATGTCTTAATTTATTCATTTAGTACTCGTCTATTTATCTATCTATTGAAAGTTTGTTGATGGCATCTAATAGATAAATCTATTGTCTATCTTTTGGTATATACATATATATATTTATCTATTTTCTAAGATGAGAATTTCCACTTTATATAATATATTTTTGACTAAAAATAGTAAAATATGACCAAAGTGTCCCACTTTTTTCGTTAATTACTCGTTTATTTATCTATCTATCGACAATTTGTTGATAGCATCTAATAGATAATTTTATTGTCTATCTTTTGGTATATAAATGTATCTATTTATCTATTTTCTAAGATGAGAATTTCCACTTTATATAATATATTTTTGACTAAAAATAGTAAAATATGACCAAAGTGTCCCACTTTTTTCGTTAATTACTCGTTTATTTATCTATCTATCGACAATTTGTTGATAGCATCTAATAGATAATTTTATTGTCTATCTTTTGGTATATACATGTATCTATTTATCTATTTCCTAAGATGAGAAATTTCACTTTATATAATATATTTTTAACTAAGAATAGTAAAATATGACAAAAGTGTCTTAATTTTCTTGTTAATTACTCGTCTATTTATCTATTTATCGACAAATTGTTGATGGCATCTAATAGATAATTTTATCATCTATTATTTGGTATATACATGTATCTATTTATCTATTTCCTAAGATTCGAAATTTTACATTATATAATATATTTTTGACTAAAAATAGTAAAATGTGACAAAAATGTCTTATTTTCTTTTTTATTACTCATCTATTTATCATTTTTTCGACAATAAGTTGATGGCATCTAGTAGATAATTTTATTGTCTATCTTTTCGTATATACATGTATCAATTTATCTATTTCATAAGATGAGAAATGTCACTTTATATAATATATTTTTAACTAAAAATAGTAAAATATGACAAAAGTGTCTTAATATTCTTGTTAATTACTCGTCTATTTATCTATTTATCGACAATTTGTTGATGGCATCTAATTGATAATTTTATTGTCTATCGTTTGGTTTATACATGTATCTATTTATCTTATTCCTAAGATGAGAAATTTCACTTTATATATTATATTTTTTACAAAAAATTGTAAAATATGATAAAAGAGTCTTAATTATTTCATTTATTACTCGTCTATTTATCTATCTATCGACAATTTGTTGATCGCATTTAATAGATAATTTTACTGTCTATCTTTTGGTATATACATGTATCAATTTATCTATTTCCTAAGATGAGTAATTTCACTTTATATAATATATTTTTGACTAAAAATGGTAAAATATGACAAAAATTTCTTAATTTATTCATTTAGTACTCGTCTATTTATCTATCTATTGAAAGTTTGTTGATGGCATCTAATAGATAATTCTATTGTCTATCTTTTGGTATATACATATATATATTTATCTATTTTCTAAGATGAGAATTTCCACTTTATATAATATATTTTTGACTAAAAAAAGTAAAATATGACCAAAGTGTCCTACTTTTTTCGTTAATTACTCGTCTTTTTATCTATCTATCGACAATTTGTTGATGGCATCTAATAGATAATTTTACTGTCTATCTTTTGGTAATTACATGTATCTATTTATCTATTTCCTAAGATGAGAAATTTCACTTTATATAATATATTTTTAACTAAAAATAGTAAAATATGACAAAAATGTCTTAATTTTCTTGTTAATTACTCGTCTATTTATCTATTTATCGACAATTTGTTGATGGCATCTAATAGATAATTTTATTTTCTATCGTTTGGTTTATACATGTATCTATTTATCTTAATGCTAAGATGAGAAATTTCACTTTATATATTATATTTTTGACTAAAAACTGTAAAATATGACAAAAGTGTCTTAATTATTTCATTTATTACTCATCTATTTATCTATCTATCGACAATTTGTTGATGGCATCTAATAGAAAATTTTATTGTCTATATTTTGGTATTTACATGTATCGATTTATCTATTTCCTAAGATGAGAAATTTCACTTTAAATAATATATTTTTGACTAAAAATGGTAAAATATGACAAAAATGTCTTAATTTATTCATTTAGTACTCGTCTATTTATCTATCTATTGAAAGTTTGTTGATGGCATCTAATAGATAATTCTATTGTCTATCTTTTGGTATATACATATATATATTTATCTATTTTCTAAGATGAGAATTTCCTCTTTATATAATATATTTTTGACTAAAAATAGAAAAATATGACCAAAGTGTCCCACTTTTTTCGTTAATTACTCGTTTATTTATCTATCTATCGACAATTTGTTGATGGCATCTAATAGATAATTTTATCATCTATTATTTGGTATATACATGTATCTATTTATCTATTTCTTAAGATTCAAAATTTTACTTTATATAATATATTTTTTACTAAAAATAGTAAAATGTGACAAAAATGTCTTATTTTCTTTTTTATTACTCATCTATTTATCTTTTTTTCGACAATATGTTGATGGCATCTAATAGATAATTTTATTGTCTATCTTTTGGTATATACATGTATCAATTTATTTATTTCCTAAGATGAGAAATTTCCCTTTATATAATATATTTTTGACTAAAAATGGTAAAATATGACAAAAATTTCTTAATTGTTTCATTTATTACTCGTCTATTTATCTATCTATTGAAAATTTGTTGATGGCATCTAATAGATAATTCTATTGTCTATCTTTTGGTATATACACATATATATTTATCTATTTCCTAAGATGAGAAATTTACCTTTATATAATATATTTTTGACTAAAAATAGTAAAATATGACCAAAGTGTCCCACTTTTTTCTTTAATTACTCGTCTATTTATCTATCTATCGACAATTTGTTGATGGCATCTAATAGATAATTTTATCATCTATTATTTGGTATATACATGTATCTATTTATCTATTTCCTAAGATGAGAAATTTCACTTTATATAATATATTTTTAATTAAAAATAGTAAAATATGACAAAAGTGTCTTAATATTCTTGTTAATTACTCGTCTATTTATCTATTTATCGACAATTTGTTGATGGCATCTAATTGATAATTTTATTGTCTATCGTTTGGTTTATACATGTATCTATTTATCTTATTCCTAAGATGAGAAATTTCACTTTATATATTATATTTTTTACAAAAAATTGTAAAATATGATAAAAGTGTCTTAATTATTTCATTTATTACTCGTCTATTTATCTATCTATCGACAATTTATTGATCGCATTTAATAGATAATTTTATTGTCTATCTTTTGGTATATATATGTATCTATTTATCTATTTCCTAAGATGAGTAATTTCACTTTATATATTATATTTTTGACTAAAAGTTGTAAAATATTACCAAAGTGTCCCATTTCATCATTAGTTACTCGTCTATTTATCTATATATCAACAATTTGTTGATGGCATCTATTAGATAATTTCATCGTCTATCTTTTGGTATATAAATGTATCTATTTATCTATTTTTAATATGAGAAATTTCGCTTTATATAATATATTTTTGACTAAAAATAGTAAAATATGACCAAAGTGTCCCACTTTTTTCGTTAATTACTCGTCTATTTATATATCTATCGACAATTTGTTGATGGCATCTAATAGATAATTTTATCATCTATTATTTGGTATATACATGTATCTATTTATCTATTTCCTAAGATGAGAAATTTCACTTTATATAATATATTTTTAACTAAAAATAGTAAAATATGACAAAAGTGTCTTAATATTCTTGTTAATTACTCGTCTATTTATCTATTTATCGACAATTTGTTGATGGCATCTAATTGATAATTTTATTGTCTATCGTTTGATTTATACATGTATCTATTTATCTTATTCCTAAGATGAGAAATTTCACTTTATATATTATATTTTTTACAAAAAATTGTAAAATATGATAAAAGTGTCTTAATTATTTCATTTATTACTCGTCTATTTATCTATCTATCGACAATTTATTGATCGCATTTAATAGATAATTTTATTGTCTATCTTTTTGTATATATATGTATCTATTTATCTATTTCCTAAGATGAGTAATTTCACTTTATATATTATATTTTTGACTAAAAGTTGTAAAATATTACCAAAGTGTCCCATTTCATCATTAGTTACTCGTCTATTTATATATCTATCGACAATTTGTTGATGGCATCTAATAGATAATTTTATTGTCTATCTTTTGGTATATACATATATCTATTTATCAATTTTCTAAGATGAGAAATTTCACTTTATATAATATATTTTTAACAAAAAATAGTAAAATATGACAAAAGTGTCTTAATTTTCTTGTTAATTACTCATCTATTTATCTATTTATCGACAATTTGTTGATGGCATCTAATAGATAATTTTATTGTCTATATTTTGGTATTTACATGTATCTATTTATCTATTTCCTAAGATGAGAAATTTTACTTTATATAATATATTTTTGACTAAAAATGGTAAAATATGACAAAAATGTCTTAATTTATTCATTTAGTACTCGTCTATTTATCTATCTATTGAAAGTTTGTTGATGGCATCTAATAGATAATTCTATTGTCTATCTTTTGGTATATACATATATATATTTATCTATTTTCTAAGATGAGAATTTCCACTTTATATAATATATTTTTGACTAAAAATAGTAAAATATGACCAAAGTGTCCCACTTTTTTCGTTAATTACTCGTTTATTTATCTATCTATCGATAATTTGTTGATAGCATCTAATAGATAATTTTATTGTCTATCTTTTGGTATATAGATGTATCTATTTATCTATTTTTAAGATGAGAAATTTCACTTTATATAATATATTTTTGACTAAAAATAGTAAAATATGACCAAAGTGTCCCACTTTTTTCGTTAATTACTCGTCTATTTATCTATCTATCGACAATTTGTTGATGGCATCTAATAGATAATTTTATTGTCTATCTTTTGGTATATACATATATGTATTTATCAATTTTCTAAGATGAGAAATTTCACTTTATATAATATATTTTTAATAAAAAATAGTAAAATATGACAAAAGTGTCTTAATTTTCTTGTTAATTACTCATCTATTTATCTATTTATCTACAATTTGTTGATGGCATCTAATAGATAATTTTATTGTCTATATTTTGGTATTTACATGTATCTATTTATCTATTTCCTAAGATGAGAAATTTTACTTTATATAATATATTTTTGACTAAAAATGGTAAAATATGACAAAAATGTCTTTATTTATTCATTTAGTACTCGTCTATTTATCTATCTATTGAAAGTTTGTTGATGGCATCTAATAGATAATTCTATTGTCTATCTTTTGGTATATACATATATATATATTTATCTATTTTCTAAGATGAGAATTTCCACTTTATATAATATATTTTTGACTAAAAATAGTAAAATATGACCAAAGTGTCCCACTTTTTTCGTTAATTACTCGTTTATTTATCTATCTATCGACAATTTGTTGATAGCATCTAATAGATAATTTTATTGTCTATCGTTTGGTATATACATGTATCTAT
The DNA here is from genome assembly GCA_034508575.1 of Petrolisthes manimaculis. Taxonomy (NCBI): domain Eukaryota; kingdom Metazoa; phylum Arthropoda; class Malacostraca; order Decapoda; family Porcellanidae; genus Petrolisthes; species Petrolisthes manimaculis. Next base: position 129,903 of record JAWZYT010001153.1, read on the forward strand.
TTATCTATTTCCTAAGATGAGAAATTTCACTTTATATAATATATTTTTAACTAAAAATAGAAAAATATGACAAAAGTGTCTTAATTTTCTTGTTAATTACTTGTCTATTTATCTATTTATCGACAAATTGTTGATGGCATCTAATAGATAATTTTATCATCTATTATTTGGTATATACATGTATCTATTTATCGATTTCCTAAGATTCGAAATTTTACTTTATATAATATATTTTTGACTAAAAATAGTAAAATGTGACAAAAATGTCTTATTTTCTTTTTTATTACTCATCTATTTATCATTTTTTCGACAATATGTTGATGGCATCTAATAGATAATTTTATTGTCTATCTTTTCGTATATACATGTATCAATTTATCTATTTCATAAGATGAGAAATGTCACTTTATATAATATATTTTTAACTAAAAATAGTAAAATATGACAAAAGTGTCTTAATATTCTTGTTAATTACTCGTCTATTTATCTATCTATCGACAATTTGTTGATCGCATTTAATAGATAATTTTACTGTCTATCTTTTGGTATATACATGTATCAATTTATCTATTTCCTAAGATGAGTAATTTCACTTTATATAATATATTTTTGACTAAAAATGGTAAAATATGACAAAAATTTCTTAATTTATTCATTTAGTACTCGTCTATTTATCTATCTATTGAAAGTTTGTTGATGGCATCTAATAGATAATTCTATTGTCTATCTTTTGGTATATACATATATATATTTATCTATTTTCTAAGATGAGAATTTCCACTTTATATAATATATTTTTGACTAAAAATAGTAAAATATGACCAAAGTGTCCCACTTTTTTCGTTAATTACTCGTCTATTTATCTATCTATCGACAATTTGTTGATGGCATCTAATAGATAATTTTACTGTCTATTTTGTGGTATATACATGTATCTATTTATCTATTTCTTAAGATGAGACATTTCACTTTATATAATATATTTTTAACTAAAAATAGTAAAATATGACAAAAATGTCTTAATTTTCTTGTTAATTACTCGTCTATTTATCTATTTATCGACAATTTGTTGATGGCATCTAATAGATAATTTTATTGTATATCGTTTGGTTTATACATGTATCTATTTATCTTATTGCTAATATGAGAAATTTCACTTTATATATTATATTTTTGACTAAAAATTGTAAAATATGACAAAAGTGTCTTAATTATTTCATTTATTACTCATCTATTTATCTATCTATCGACAATTTGTTGATGGCATCTAATAGATAATTTTATTGTCAATATTTTGGTATTTACATGTATCTATTTATCTATTTCCTAAGATTCGAAAATTCACTTTATATAATATATTTTTGACTAAAAATAGTAAAATATGACAAAAGTATCTTATTTTCTTTTTTATTACTCATCTATTTATCTATTTATCGACAATTTGTTGATGGCATCTAATAGACAATTTTATCATCTATTATTTGGTATACACATGTATCAATTTATCTATTTCCTAAGATGAGAAATTTCACTTTATATAATATATTTTTGACTAAAAATAGTAAAATATGACCAAAGTGTCCCACTTTTTTCGTTAATTACTCGTTTATTTATCTATCTATCGACAATTTGTTGATAGCATCTAATAGATCATTTTATTGTCTATCTTTTGGTATATAAATGTATCTATTTATCTATTTTTAAGATGAGAAATTTCACTTTATATAATATATTTTTAACAAAAAATAGTAAAATATGACAAAAGTGTCTTATTTTTCTAGTTAATTACTCATCTATTTATCTATTTATTAACAATTTGTTGATGGCATCTAATAGATAATTTTATTGTCTATATTTTGGAATTTACATGTATCTATTTATCTATTTCCTAAGATGAGAAATTTTACTTTATATAATATATTTTTGACTAAAAATGGTAAAATATGACAAAAATGTCTTTATTTATTAATTTAGTACTCGTCTATTTATCTATCTATTGAAAGTTTGTTGATGGCATCTAATAGATAATTCTATTGTCTATCTTTTGGTATATACATATATATATTTATCTATTTTCTAAGATGAGAATTTCCACTTTATATAATATATTTTTGACTAAAAATAGTAAAATATGACCAAAGTGTCCCACTTTTTTCGTTAATTACTCGTTTATTTATCTATCTATCGACAATTTGTTGATAGCATCTAATAGATAATTTTATTGTCTATCTTTTGGTATATACATGTATCTATTTATCTATTTCCTAAGATGAGAAATTTCACTTTATATAATATATTTTTAACTAAAAATAGTAAAATATAACAAAAGTGTCTTAATTTTCTTGTTAATTACTCGTCTATTTATCTATTTATCGCCAAATTGTTGATGGCATCTAATATATAATTTTATCATCTATTATTTGGTATATACATGTATCTATTTATCTATTTCCTAAGATTCGAAATTTTACTTTATATAATATATTTTTGACTAAAAATAGTAAAATGTGACAAAAATGTCTTATTTTCTTTTTTATTACTCATCTATTTATCATTTTTTCGACAATATGTTGATGGCATCTAATAGATAATATTATTGTCTATCTTTTCGTATATACATGTATTAATTTATCTATTTCATAAGATGAGAAATGTCACTTTATATAATATATTTTTAACTAAAAATAGTAAAATATGACAAAAGTGTCTTAATATTCTTGTTAATTACTCGTCTATTTATCTATTTATCGACAATTTGTTGATGGCATCTAATTGATAATTTTATTGTCTATCGTTTGGTTTATACATGTATCTATTTATCTTATTCCTAAGATGAGAAATTTCACTTTATATATTATATTTTTTACAAAAAATTGTAAAATATGATAAAAGTGTCTTAATTATTTCATTTATTACTCATCTATTTATCTATCTATCGACAATTTGTTGATGGCATCTAATAGATAATTTTATTGTCTATATTTTGGTATTTACATGTATCTATTTATCTATTTCCTAAGATGATAAATTTCACTTTAAATAATATATTTTTGACTAAAAATGGTAAAATATGACAAAAATGTCTTAATTTATTCATTTAGTACTCGTCTATTTATCTATCTATTGAAAGTTTGTTGATGGCATCTAATAGATAATTCTATTGTCTATCTTTTGGTATATACATATATATATTTATCTATTTTCTAAGATGAGAATTTCCACTTTATATAATATATTTTTGACTAAAAACAGTAAAATATGACCAAAGTGTCCCAATTTTCGTTAATTACTCGTTTATTTATCTATCTATCGACAATTTGTTGATAGCATCTAATAGATAATTTTATTGTCTATCTTTTGGTATATACATGTATCTATTTATCTATTTCCTAAGATGAGAAATTTCACTTTATATAATATATTTTTAACTAAAAATGGTAAAATATGACAAAAATGTCTTAGTTTTCTTGTTAATTACTCGTCTATTTATCTATTTATCGACAATTTGTTGATGGCATCTAATAGATAATTTTATTTTCTATCGTTTGGTTTATACATGTATCTATTTATCTTATTGCTAATATGAGAAATTTCACTTTATATATTATATTTTTGACTAAAAATTGTAAAATATGACAAAAGTGTCTCAATTATTTCATTTATTACTCATCTATTTATCTATCTATCGACAATTTGTTGATAACATCTAATAGATAATTTTATTGTCTATCTTTTCGTATATACATGTATCAATTTATCTATTTTATAAGATGAGAAATGTCACTTTATATAATATATTTTTGACTAAAAATTGTAAAAATGTAAAATATGACGAAAGTGTCTTTATTTATTCATTTATTCTTCGTCTATTTATCTATCTATGGAAAATTTGTTGATGGCATCTAATAGATAATTTTATTGTCTATCTTTTCGTATATACATGTATCAATTTATCTATTTCATAAGATGAGAAATGTCACTTTATATAATATATTTTTGACTAAAAATTGTAAAATATGACCGAAGTGTCCCACTCTTTTCGTTAATTACTCGTCTATTTATCTATCTATCAACAATTTGTTGATGGCATCTAATAGATAATTTTATTATCGATCTTTTGGTTTATACATGTATCGATTTATCTATTTCCTAAGATGTGAAATGTCACTTTATATATTATATTTTTGACTAAAAATAGTAAAATATTACCAATGTGTCTTAATTATTTCGTTTATTACTCGTCTATTTATCTATCTATCAACAATTTGTTGATGTCATCTAATAAATAATTTAATCGTCTATCTTTTGGTATATACATGTATTATATTTATCAATTTCCTAATATGAGAAATTTCACTTATTATAATATATTTTTAACTAAAAATTGTAAAATATGACAAAATTGTCTTAATTGTTTCATTTATTACTCGTCTATTTATCTATATATTGACAATTTGTTGATGGCATCTAATAGATAATTTTATTGTCTATCTTTTGGTTTTTTCATGTATCTATTTATCTATTTCCTAAGATGAGAAATTTCACTTCATATATTATATTTTTGATTTTTTTTTGTAAAATATGACCAAAATGTCCCACTTTTTTCGTTAATTACTCGTCTATTTATCTATCTATCAACACTTTGTTGATGGCATTTAATAGATAATTTTATCGTCTATCTTTTGGTATATACATGTATCTATTTATCTATTTCCTAAGATTCGAAAATTCACTTTATATAATATATTTTTGACTAAAATAGTAAAATATGACAAAAGTATCTTATTTTCTTTTTTATTACTCATCTATTTATCTATCTATCGACAATTTGTTGATGGCATCTAATAGATAATTTTATTGTCTATCTTTTCGAATATACATGTATCAATTTATCTATTTCCTAAGATGAGAAATTTCACTTTATATAATATATTTTTGACTAAAAATAGTCAAATATGACCAAAGTGTCCCAATTTTTTCATTAATTACTCGTCTATTTATCTATCTATCGACAATTTGTTGATGGCATCTAATAGATAATTTAATTGTCTATTTTTTTATATATAAATGTATCTTTTTATCTATTTCCTAAGATGAGAGATTTCACTTTATATAATATATTTTTAACTAAAAATAGTAAAATATGACAAAAGTGTCTTAATTTTCTTGTTAATTACTCGTCTATTTATCTATTTATCGATAATTTGTTGATGGCATCTAATAGATAATTTTATCATCTATTATTTGGTATATACATGTATCTATTTATCTATTTCCTAAGATTCGAAATTTTACTTTATATAATATATTTTTGACTAAAAATAGTAAAATGTGACAAAAATGTCTTCTTTTCTTTTTTATTACTCATCTATTTATATTTTTTTCGACAATATGTTGATGGCATCTAATAGATAATTTTATTGTCTATCTTTTCGTATATACATGTATCAATTTATCTATTTCCTAAGATGTGAAATGTCACTTTATATATTATATTTTTGACTAAAAATAGTAAAATATTACCAATGTGTCTTAATTATTTCGTTAATTACTCGTCTATTTATCTATCTATCAACAATTTGTTGATGGCATCTAATAGATAATTTTATTATCGATCTTTTGGTTTATACATGTATCGATTTATCTATTTCCTAAGATGTGAAATGTCACTTTATATATTATATTTTTGACTAAAAATAGTAAAATATTACCAATGTGTCTTAATTATTTCGTTTATTACTCGTCTATTTATCTTTCTATCAACAATTTGTTGATGTCATCTAATAAATAATTTAATCGTCTATCTTTTGGTATATACATGTATTATATTTATCTATTTCCTAATATGAGAAATTTCACTTATTATAATATATTTTTAACTAAAAATTGTAAAATATGACAAAATTGTCTTAATTGTTTCATTTATTACTCGTCTATTTATCTATATATTGACAATTTGTTGATGGCATCTAATAGATAATTTTATTGTCTATCTTTTGGTTTTTTCATGTATCTATTTATCTATTTCCTAAGATGAGAAATTTTACTTCATATATTATATTTTTGACAAAAAATTGTAAAATATGACCAAAATGCCCCACTTTTTTCGTTAATTACTCGTCTATTTATCTATCTATCAACATTTTGTTGATGGCATCTAATAGATAATTTTATCGTCTATCTTTTGGTATATACATGTATCTATTTATCTATTTCCTAAGATTCGAAAATTCACTTTATATAATATATTTTTGACTAAAAATAGTAAAATATGACAAAAGTATCTTATTTTCTTTTTTATTACTCATCTATTTATCTATTTATCGACAATTTGTTGATGGCATCTAATAGACAAATTTATCATCTATTATTTGGTATATACATGTATCAATTTATCTATTTCCTAAGATGAGAAATTTCACTTTATATAATATATTTTTGACTAAAAATAGTAAAATATGACCAAAGTGTCCCACTTTTTTCGTTAATTACTCGTTTATTTATCTATCTATCGACAATTTGTTGATAGTATCTAATAGATCATTTTATTGTCTATCTTTTGATATATAAATGTATCTATTTATCTATTTTTAAGATGAGAAATTTCACTTTATATAATATATTTTTAACAAAAAATAGTAAAATATGACAAAAGTGTCTTATTTTTCTAGTTAATTACTCATCTATTTATCTATTTATCAACAATTTGTTGATGGCATCTAATAGATAATTTTATTGTCTATATTTTGGTATTTACATGTATCTATTTATCTGTTTCCGAAGATGAGAAATTTTACTTTATATAATATATTTTTGACTAAAAATGGTAAAATATGACAAAAATGTCTTTATTTATTCATTTAGTACTCGTTATTTATCTATCTATTGAAAGTTTGTTGATGGCATCTAATAGATAATTCTATTGTCTATCTTTTGGTATATACATATATATATTTATCTATTTTCTAAGATGAGAATTTCCACTTTATATAATATATTTTTGACTAAAAATAGTAAAATATGACCAAAGTGTCCCACTTTTTTCGTTAATTACTCGTTTATTTATCTATCTATCGACAATTTGTTGATAGCATCTAATAGATAATTTTATTGTCTATCTTTTGGTATATACATGTATCTATTTATCTATTTCCTAAGATGAGAAATTTCACTTTATATAATATATTTTTAACTAAAAATAGTAAAATATGACAAAAGTGTCTTAATTTTCTTGTTAATTACTCGTCTATTTATCTATTTATCGACAAATTGTTGATGGCATCTAATATATAATTTTATCATCTATTATTTGGTATATACATGTATCTATTTATCTATTTCCTAAGATTCGAAATTTTACTTTATATAATATATTTTTAACTAAAAATAGTAAAATGTGACAAAAATGTCTTATTTTCTTTTTTATTACTCATCTATTTATCATTTTTTCGACAATATGTTGATGGCATCTAATAGATAATTTTATTGTCTATCTTTTCGTATATACATGTATCAATTTATCTATTTCATAAGATGAGAAATGTCACTTTATATAATATATTTTTAACTAAAAATAGTAAAATATGACAAAAGTGTCTTAATATTCTTGTTAATTACTCGTCTATTTATCTATTTATCGACAATTTGTTGATGGCATCTAATTGATAATTTTATTGTCTATCGTTTGGTTTATACATGTATCTATTTATCTTATTCCTAAGATGAGAAATTTCAGTTTATATATTATATTTTTTACAAAAAATTGTAAAATATGATAAAAGTGTCTTAATTATTTCATTTATTACACATCTATTTATCTATCTATCGACAATTTGTTGATGGCATCTAATAAATAATTTTATTGTCTATATTTTGGTATTTACATGTATCTATTTATCTATTTCCTAAGATGATAAATTTCACTTTAAATAATATATTTTTGACTAAAAATGGTAAAATATGACAAAAATGTCTTAATTTATTCATTTAGTACTCGTCTATTTATCTATCTATTGAAAGTTTGTTGATGGCATCTAATAGATAATTCTATTGTCTATCTTTTGGTATATACATATATATATTTATCTATTTTCTAAGATGAGAATTTCCACTTTATATAATATATTTTTGACTAAAAACAGTAAAATATGACCAAAGTGTCCCAATTTTCGTTAATTACTCGTTTATTTATCTATCTATCGACAATTTGTTGATAGCATCTAATAGGTAATTTTATTGTCTATCTTTTGGTATATACATGTATCTATTTATCTATTTCCTAAGATGAGAAATTTCACTTTATATAATATATTTTTAACTAAAAATGGTAAAATATGACAAAAATGTCTTAGTTTTCTTGTTAATTACTCGTCTATTTATCTATTTATCGACAATTTGTTGATGGCATCTAATAGATAATTTTATTGTCTATCGTTTGGTTTATACATGTATCTATTTATCTTATTGCTAAGATGAGAAATTTCACTTTATATATTATATTTTTGACTAAAAATTGTAAAATATGACAAAAGTGTCTCAATTATTTCATTTATTACTCATCTATTTATCTATCTATCGACAATTTGTTGATAACATCTAATAGATAATTTTATTGTCTATCTTTTCGTATATACATGTATCAATTTATCTATTTTATAAGATGAGAAATGTCGCTTTATATAATATATTTTTGACTAAAAATTGTAAAATATGACGAAAGTGTCTTTATTTATTCATTTATTCTTCGTCTATTTATCTATCTATGGAAAATTTGTTGATGGTATCTAATAGATAATTTTATTGTCTATCTTTTCGTATATACATGTATCAATTTATCTATTTCATAAGATGAGAAATGTCACTTTATATAATATATTTTTGACTAAAAATTGTAAAATATGACCGAAGTGTCCCACTTTTTTCGTTAATTACTCGTCTATTTATCTATCTATCAACAATTTGTTGATGGCATCTAATAGATAATTTTATTATCGATCTTTTGGTTTATACATGTATCGATTTATCTATTTCCTAAGATGTGAAATGTCACTTTATATATTATATTTTTGACTAAAAATAGTAAAATATTACCAATGTGTTTTAATTATTTCGTTTATTACTCGTCTATTTATCTATCTATCAACAATTTGTTGATGTCATCTAATAAATAATTTTATTGTCTATATTTTGGTATTTACATGTATCTATTTATCTATTTCCTAAGATGATAAATTTCACTTTAAATAATATATTTTTGACTAAAAATGGTAAAATATGACAAAAATGTCTTAATTTATTCATTTAGTACTCGTCTATTTATCTATCTATTGAAAGTTTGTTGATGGCATCTAATAGATAATTCTATTGTCTATCTTTTGGTATATACATATATATATTTATCTATTTTCTAAGATGAGAATTTCCACTTTATATAATATATTTTTGACTAAAAACAGTAAAATATGACCAAAGTGTCCCAATTTTCGTTAATTACTCGTTTATTTATCTATCTATCGACAATTTGTTGATAGCATCTAATAGATAATTTTATTGTCTATCTTTTGGTATATACATGTATCTATTTATCTATTTCCTAAGATGAGAAATTTCACTTTTTATAATATATTTTTAACTAAAAATGGTAAAATATGACAAAAATGTCTTAGTTTTCTTGTTAATTACTCGTCTATTTATCTATTTATCGACAATTTGTTGATGGCATCTAATAGATAATTTTATTGTCTATCGTTTGGTTTATACATGTATCTATTTATCTTATTGCTAAGATGAGAAATTTCACTTTATATATTATATTTTTGACTAAAAATTGTAAAATATGACAAAAGTGTCTCAATTATTTCATTTATTACTCATCTATTTATCTATCTATCGACAATTTGTTGATAACATCTAATAGATAATTTTATTGTCTATCTTTTCGTATATACATGTATCAATTTATCTATTTTATAAGATGAGAAATGTCGCTTTATATAATATATTTTTGACTAAAAATTGTAAAATATGACGAAAGTGTCTTTATTTATTCATTTATTCTTCGTCTATTTATCTATCTATGGAAAATTTGTTGATGGTATCTAATAGATAATTTTATTATCGATCTTTTGGTTTATACATGTTTCGATTTATCTATTTCCGAAGATGAGAAATTTCACTTTATATAATATATTTTTAACTAAAAATAGTAAAATATGACAAAAGTGTCTTATTTTTCTTGTTAATTACTCGTCTATTTATCTATTTATCGACAATTTGTTGATGGCATCTAATAGATAATTTTATCATCTATTATTTGGTATATACATGTATCTATTTATCTATTTCCTAAGATTCGAAATTTTACTTTATATAATATATTTTTGACTAAAAATAGTAAAATGTGACAAAAATGTCTTCCTTTCTTTTTTATTACTCATCTATTTATCTTTTTTTCGACAATATGTTGATGGCATCTAATAGATAATTTTATTGTCTATCTTTTCGTATATACATGTATCAATTTATCTATTTCATAAGATGAGAAATGTCACTTTATATAATATATTTTTGACTAAAAATTGTAAAATATGACCGAAGTGTCCCACTTTTTTCGTTAATTTCTCGTCTATTTATCTATCTATCAACAATTTGTTGATGGCATCTAATAGATAATTTTATTATCGATCTTTTGGTTTATACATGTTTCGATTTATCTATTTCCTAAGATGTGAAATGTCACTTTATATATTATATTTTTGACTAAAAATAGTAAAATATTACCAATGTGTCTTAATTATTTCGTTTATTACTCGTCTATTTATCTATCTATCAACAATTTGTTGATGTCATCTAATAAATAATTTAATCGTCTATCTTTTGGTATATACATGTATCACATTTATCTATTTCCTAATATGAGAAATTTCACTTATTATAATATATTTTTAACTAAAAATTGTAAAATATGACAAAATTGTCTTAATTGTTTCATTTATTACTCGTCTATTTATCTATATATTGACAATTTGTTGATGGCATCTAATAGATAATTTTATTATCGATCTTTTGGTTTTTTCATGTATCTATTTATCTATTTCCTAAGATGAGAAATTTTACTTCATATATTATATTTTTGACAAAAAATTGTAAAATATGACCAAAATGCCCCACTTTTTTCGTTAATTACTCGTCTATTTATCTATCTATCAACACTTTGTTGATGGCATCTAATAGATAATTTTATCGTCTATCTTTTGGTATATACATGTATCTATTTATCTATTTCCTAAGATTCGAAAATTCACTTTATGTAATATATTTTTGACTAAAAATAGTAAAATATGACAAAAGTATCTTATTTTCTTTTTTATTACTCATCTATTTATCTATCTATCGACAATTTGTTGATGGCATCTAACAGATAATTTTATTGTCTATCTTTTCGTATATACATGTATCAATTTATCTATTTCCTAAGATGAGAAATTTCACTTTATATAATATATTTTTGACTAAAAATAGTAAAATATGACCAAAGTGTCCCAAATTTTTCATTAATTACTCGTCTATTTATCTATCTATCGACAATTTGTTGATAACATCTAATAGATAATTTAATTGTCTATTTTTTTATATATAAATGTATCTATTTATCTATTTCCTAAGATGAGAAATTTCACTTTATATAATATATTTTTAACTAAAAATAGTAAAATATGACAAAAGTGTCTTAATTTTCTTGTTAATTATTCGTCTATTTATCTATTTATCGACAATTTGTTGATGGCATCTAATAGACAATTTTATCATCTATTATTTGGTATATACATGTATCAATTTATCTATTTACTAAGATGAGAAATTTCACTTTATATAATATATTTTTGACAAAAAATAGTAAAATATGACCAAAGTGTCCCACTTTTTTCGTTAATTACTCGTTTATTTATCTATCTATCGACAATTTGTTGATAGCATCTAATAGATCATTTTATTGTCTATCTTTTGGTATATAAATGTATCTATTTATCTATTTTTAAGATGAGAAATTTCACTTTATATAATATATTTTTGACTAAAAATAGTAAAATATAACGAAAGTGTCCCACTTTTTTCGTTAATTACTCGTCTATTTATCTATCTATCGACAATTTGTTGATGGCATCTAATAGATAATTTTATTGTCTATCTTTTGGTATATACATATATGTATTTATCAATTTTCTAAGATGAAAAATTTCACTTTATATAATATATTTTTAACAAAAAATAGTAAAATATGACAAAAGTGTCTTATTTTTCTAGTTAATTACTCATCTATTTATCTATTTATCAACAATTTGTTGATGGCATCTAATAGATAATTTTATTGTCTATATTTTGGTATTTACATGTATCTATTTATCTATTTCCTAAGATGAGAAATTTTACTTTATATAATATATTTTTGACTAAAAATGGTAAAATATGACAAAAATGTCTTTATTTATTCATTTAGTACTCGTCTATTTATCTATCTATCGACAATTTGTTGATAGCATCTAATAGATAATTTTATTGTCTATCTTTTGGTATATACATGTTTCTATTTATCTATTTCCGAAGATGAGAAATTTCACTTTATATAATATATTTTTAACTAAAAATAGTAAAATATGACAAAAGTGTCTTATTTTTCTTGTTAATTACTCGTCTATTTATCTATTTATCGACAAATTGTTGATGGCATCTAATACATAATTTTATCATCTATTATTTGGTATATACATGTATCTATTTATCTATTTCCTAAGATTCGAAATTTTACTTTATATAATATATTTTTGAGTAAAAATAGTAAAATGTGACAAAAATGTCTTATTTTCTTTTTTATTACTCATCTATTTATCATTTTTTCGACAATATGTTGATGGCATCTAATAGATAATTTTATTGTCTATCTTTTCGTATATACATGTATCAATTTATCTATTTCATAAGATGAGAAATGTCACTTTATATAATATATTTTTAACTAAAAATAGTAAAATATGACAAAAGTGTCTTAATATTCTTGTTAATTACTCGTCTATTTATCTATTTATCGACAATTTGTTGATGGCATCTAATTGATAATTTTATTGTCTATCGTTTGGTTTATACATGTATCTATTTAACGTATTCCTAAGATGAGAAATTTCACTTTATATATTATATTTTTTACAAAAAATTGTAAAATATGATAAAAGTGTCTTAATTATTTCATTTATTACTCGTCTATTTATCTATCTATCGACAATTTGTTGATCGCATTTAATAGATAATTTTACTGTCGATCTTTTGGTATATACATGTATCAATTTATCTATTTCCTAAGATGAGTAATTTCACTTTATATAATATATTTTTGACTAAAAATGGTAAAATATGACAAAAAATTCTTTATTTATTCATTTAGTACTCGTCTATTTATCTATCTATTGAAAGTTTGTTGATGGCATCTAATAGATAATTCTATTGTCTATCTTTAGGTATATACATATATATATTTATCTATTTTCTAAGATGAGAATTTCCAGTTTATATAATATATTTTTGACTAAAAATAGTAAAATATGACCAAAGTGTCCCACTTTTTTCGTTAATTACTCGTCTATTTATCTATCTATCGACAATTTGTTGATGGCATCTAATAGATAATTTTACTGTCTATCTTGTGGTATATACATGTATCTATTTATCTATTTCCTAAGATGAGACATTTCACTTTATATAATATATTTTTAACTAAAAATAGTAAAATATGACAAAAATGTCTTAATTTTCTTGTTAATTACTCGTCTATTTATCTATTTATCGACAATTTGTTGATGGCATCTAATAGATAATTTTATTGTCTATCGTTTGGTTTATACATGTATCTATTTATCTTATTGCTAAGATGAGAAATTTCACTTTATATATTATATTTTTGACTAAAAATTGTAAAATATGACAAAAGTGTCTTAATTATTTCATTTATTACTCATCTATTTATCTATCTATCGACAATTTGTTGATGGCATCTAACAGATAATTTTATTGTCTATATTTTGGTATTTACATGTATCTATTTATCTATTTCCAAAGATGAGAAATTTCACTTTATATAATATATTTTTAACTAAAAATGGTAAAATATGACAAAAATGTCTTTGTTTTCTTGTTAATTACTCGTCTATTTATCTATTTATCGACAATTTGTTGATGGCATCTAATAGATAATTTTATTGTCTATCGTTTGGTTTATACATGTATCTATTTATCTTATTGCTAAGATGAAAAATTTCACTTTATATATTATATTTTTGACTAAAAATTGTAAAATATGACAAAAGTGTCTTAATTATTTCATTTATTACTCATCTATTTATCTATCTATCGACAATTTGTTGATAACATCTAATAGATAATTTTATTGTCTATCTTTTGGTATATACATGTATCAATTTATCTATTTTATAAGATGAGAAATGTCACTTTATATAATATATTTTTGACTAAAAATTGTAAAATATGACGAAAGTGTCTTTATTTATTCATTTATTACTCGTCTATTTATCTATCTATGGAAAATTTGTTGATGGCATCTAATAGATAATTTTATTTTCTATCTTTTCGTATATACATGTATCAATTTATCTATTTCATAAGATGAGAAATGTCACTTTATATAATATATTTTTGACTAAAAATTGTAAAATATGACCGAAGTGTCCCACTTTTTTCGTTAATTACTCGTCTATTTATCTATCTATCAACAATTTGTTGATGGCATCTAATAGATAATTTTATTATCGATCTTTTGGTTTATACATGTATCGATTTATCTATTTCCTAAGATGTGAAATGTCACTTTATATATTATATTTTTGACTAAAAATAGTAAAATATTACCAATGTGTTTTAATTATTTCGTTTATTACTCGTCTATTTATCTATCTATCAACAATTTGTTGATGTCATCTAATAAATAATTTAATCGTCTATCTTTTGGTATATACATGTATTATATTTATCAATTTCCTAATATGAGAAATTTCACTTATTATAATATATTTTTAACTAAAAATTGTAAAATATGACAAAATTGTCTTAATTGTTTCATTTATTACTCGTCTATTTATCTATATATTGACAATTTGTTGATGACCTCTAATAGATAATTTTATTGTCTATCTTTTGTTTTTTTCATGTATCTATTTATCTATTTCCTAAGATGAGAAATTTCACTTCATATATTATATTTTTGACAAAAAATTGTAAAATATGACCAAAATGTCCCACTTTTTTCGTTAATTACTCGTCTATTTATCTATCTATCAACAATTTGTTGATGGCATCTAATAGATAATTTTATCGTCTATCTTTTGGTATATACATGTATCTATTTATCTATTTCCTAAGATTCGAAAATTCACTTTATATAATATATTTTTGACTAAAATAGTAAAATATGACAAAAGTATCTTATTTTCTTTTTTATTACTCATCTATTTATCTATCTATCGACAATTTGTTGATGGCATCTAATAGATAATTTTATTGTCTATATTTTCATATATACATGTATCAATTTATCTATTTCCTAAGATGAGAAATTTCACTTTATATAATATATTTTTGACTAAAAATAGTAAAATATGACCAAAGTGTCCCAAATTTTTCATTAATTACTCGTCTATTTATCTATCTATCGACAATTTGTTGATGGCATCTAATAGATAATTTAATTGTCTATTTTTTTATATATAAATGTATCTATTTATCTATTTCCTAAGATGAGAGATTTCACTTTATATAATATATTTTTAACTAAAAATAGTAAAATATGACAAAAGTGTCTTAATTTTCTTGTTAATTACTCGTCTATTTATCTATTTATCGACAATTTGTTGATGGTATCTAATAGATAATTTTATCATCTATTATTTGGTATATACATGTATCTATTTATCTATTTCCTAAGATTCGAAATTTTACATTATATAATATATTTTTGACTAAAAATAGTAAAATGTGACAAAAATGTCTTTGTTTTCTTGTTAATTACTCGTCTATTTATCTATTTATCGACAATTTGTTGATAGCATCTAATAGATAATTTTATTATCGATCTTTTGGTTTATACATGTATCGATTTATCTATTTCCTAAGATGTGAAATGTCACTTTATATATTATATTTTTGACTAAAAATAGTAAAATATTACCAATGTGTCTTAATTATTTCGTTTATTACTCGTCTATTTATCTATCTATCAACAATTTGTTGATGTCATCTAATAAATAATTTAATCGTCTATCTTTTGGTATATACATGTATCAATTTATCTATTTCTTAAGATGAGAAATTTCACTTTATATAATATATTTTTGACTAAAAATTGTAAAATATGACCAAAGTGTCCCACTTTTTTCGTTAATTACTCGTATATTTATCTATCTATCGACAATTTGTTGATGGCATCTAATAGATAATTTTATTGGCTATCTTTTCGTATATACATGTATCAATTTATATATTTCCTAAGATGAGAAATTTCACTTTATATAATATATTTTTGACTAAAAATAGTAAAATATGACCAAAGTGTCCCAAATTTTTCATTAATTACTCGTCTATTTATCTATCTATCGACAATTTGTTGATAACATCTAATAGATAATTTAATTGTCTATTTTTTTATATACAAATGTATCTATTTATCTATTTCCTAAGATGAGAAATTTCACTTTATATAATATATTTTTAACTAAAAATAGTAAAATATGACAAAAGTGTCTTAATTTTCTTGTTAATTACTCGTCTATTTATCTATTTATCGACAATTTGTTGATGGCATCTAATAGACAATTTTATCATCTATTATTTGGTATATACATGTATCTATTTATCTATTTTACAAGATTCGAAATTTTACTTTATATAATATATTTTTGACTAAAAATAGTAAAATGTGACAAAAATGTCTTATTTTCTTTTTTATTACTCATCTATTTATCTTTTTTTCGACAATATGTTGATGGCATCTAATAGATAATTTTATTGTCTATCTTTTCGTATATACATGTATCAATTTATCTATTTTCTAAGATGAGAAATTTCCCTTTATATAATATATTTTTGACTAAAAATTGTAAAATATGACAAAAATGTCTTAATTGTTTCATTTATTACTCGTCTATTTATCTATCTATTGAAAATTTGTTGATGGCATCTAATAGATAATTCTATTGTCTATCTTTTGGTATATACATATATATATTTATCTATTTCCTAAGATGAGAAATTTACCTTTATATAATATATTTTTGACTAAAAATAGTAAAATATGACCAAAGTGTCCCACTTTTTTCGTTAATTACTCGTCTATTTATCTATCTATCGACAATTTGTTGATGGCATCTAATAGATAATTTTATTGTACATTTTTTGGTATATACATGTATCAATTTATTTATTTCCTAAGATGAGAAATTTCACTTTATATAATATATTTTTAACTAAAAATAGTAAAATATGACAAAAGTGTCTTAATATTCTTGTTAATTACTCGTCTATTTATCTATTTATCGACAATTTGTTGATGACATCTAATAGATAATTTTATTGTCTATCGTTTGGTTTATACATGTATCTATTTATCTTATTCCTAAGATGAGAAATTTCACTTTATATATTATATTTTTTACAAAAAATTGTAAAATATGATAAAGTGTCTTAATTATTTCATTTATTACTCGTCTATTTATCTATCTATCGACAATTTGTTGATCGCATTTAATAGATAATTTTATTGTCTATCTTTTCGTATATATATGTATCTATTTATCTATTTTCTAAGATGAGTAATTTCACTTTATATATTATATTTTTGACTAAAAGTTGTAAAATATTACCAAAGTGTCCGATTTCTTCATTAGTTACTCGTCTATTTATCTATCTATCAACAATTTGTTGATGGCATCTATTAGATAATTTTATTGTCTATCTTTTGGTATATACATGTATCTATTTATCTATTTCCTAAGATGAAAAATTTCACTTTATATAATATATTTTTGACTAAAAATTGTAAAATATGACAAAAATGTCATAATTTATTCATTTACTACTCGTCTATTTATCTATCTATTGAAAATTTGTTGATGGCATCTAATAGATAATTCTATTGTCTATCTTTTGGTATATACATATATATATTTATCTATTTCCTAAGATGAGAAATTTCACTTTATATAATATATTTTTGACTAAAAATAATAAAATATGACAAGTGTCTTAATTTTCTTGTTAATTACTCGTCTATTTATCTATTTATTGACAATTTGTTGATGACATCTAATAGATAAATTTATTGTCTATCGTTTTGTTTATACATGTATCTATTTATCTTATTCCTAAGATGAGAAATTTCACTTTATATATTATATTTTTTACAAAAAAATGTAAAATATGATAAAAGTGTCTCAATTATTTCATTTAATCTCGTCTATTTGTCTATCTATCGACAATTTGTTAATCGCATTTAATAGATAATTTTATTGTCTATCTTTAGGTATATACATGTATCTATTTATCTATTTCCTAAGATGAGAAATTTCACTTTATATAATATATTTTTGACTAAAAATTGTAAAATATGACAAAAATGTCTTAATTGTTTCATTTATTACTCGTCTATTTATCTATCTATCGACAATTTGTTGATGGCATCTAATAGATAATTTTATCGTCTATCTTTTTGACTAAAAATAGTAAAATATGAAAAAAATGTTGTTAATAATAAAAACAGTGTTGCCAATATTAAAAGCTGTATTGCCAATAATAAAAGTATTAGCAATAATAAAAAAATTGTTGCCAATAATAAAAGCAGTGTTGCCAATAATAAATACACTCCATACGTACACACACACCCTCATACGCACATAGAAATATCAACCACAGACAATAACACCATATATACGTGTGTATATGTGTGTGTACATATGTGTATGTGTGTGTGTACATGTGTGTGTACATGTGTATGTGTTTGTGTATGTGTGTATGTATATAATAATAATAATAATAATAATAATAATAATAATAATAATAAATGGTTTATATAGGGGCTGGCAGCACTAAAGCTGAAAATATACAAATTACAATATGATTAATTATGAGAAAGATATTTACATGATGAATGTGTACGTGTACATGTGTGTGTACGTGTGTATGTGTATGTGTGTGTGTATATATGTGTACAGTTGGACACATGAATGGATGGTACAGCCCAAGTGAAAGATGGTCAATTTCTGCCAATATCAAGTTCCTTAGTGCCAAATAGGAAACACCAGGGGCAGAAATCAGTATTGAGGATGGTAATCAAAAGCAAGTACCTGATAATAGACACTGGTTACTCAAATGGGACAAGTATCTTTCACCTCCTGGGCTGTACCACCCATTCATGTGTCCAACTGTACGTGTGTGTGTACGTGTGTGTGTATGTGTGTTTGTATGTGTGTGTACGTGTGTGTGTACGTGTGTGTGTGTACATGTGTGTGTACGCGTGTATGTGTGTGTACGTGTGTGTGTACGTGTGTGTGTACGTGTGTGAACGTGTGTGTGTGAGTGTGTGTGTGTGTATGTGTACGTGTGTGTGTATGTGCGTGTGTGTACGTGTGTGTGAGTGTGTGTGTGTGTGTGTGTGTGTGTGTGCGTGTGTGTGTACGAGTGTGTGCGTGTGTATGTGTGTGTGCGTGTGTATGTGTGTGTGTGTGTGTGTGTACGTGTGTGTGTACGTGTGTGTGTGTGTGTACGTGTGTGTGTGTACGTGTGTCTGTACGTGTGTGTGTGTGTACGTGTGTGTGTGTATACGTGTGTGTGTGTGTACGTGGGTGTGTGTGTATGTGTGTGTATGTGTGTGTGTGTATGTATGTTTGTGTGTGTTTGTGTGTGTATGTATGTTTGTGTGTGTGTGTATGTGTGTAATAATAATAATAATAATAATAATAAACGGTTTATTTCAGAAAAGGCAGCCATGGGCTGAAAATATACAGTTACAGATAATGGTGAAAATGGAATGGAGTATTTAGCTTAAATTAAATTAAATTAAGTTATCCTTACCAACTAAGTAATCCTCACAAACATATAAACATAAATACATTCATTACGCTGTCATACACATATAAATTTATATACATACATACACATACATATATACACATATACATCCACATGCATCCACATACCCATACATACATATACATATCTACACACATGTACACACATATACATCCACATAGACATATACCCATACATACATATACATATCTACTACACACATGTACACACATATAAATACGCATACGTACACATACACACATATACAGTACATACATGTATTATTTTTCGTAGTTTATTAGGGATACAATAGTTGGGATGGCACTTTTTCTATATCTGTCCGTCACGGCCCTAATAGGTTTGATTTTATTGTGGTGACGGACATTAATCCTTGACCGGGGATTATCCTCAGGTAGTAGTGACCTGTGTCTCTCATTGTTTAGGAGTTTCTTCCCAAACTCCCTGAGGGTTTGTAGGTGTAGATGGGAGAGGCTTGTCAGCTCCAGGGTAGTAAGGGCTTCCTCATAGGTGGTGTAGGCCTCACCTAGAATTATCCTACAGGCCCGTTTCTGTGTTCTCTCTAGCTGACGTTGTTGGGTGAGAGAGAGGGACGAGGACCAAGCTACTGAAGCATAGCCAAGTTTAGGGAGAATAAAGATTGTATATATACCCCGTAACTCGCGTTGTGGCATTCCTAGGGATTTCAGTCTTCTGAGCATGTACAACTTGTAGGATGCAGACTTGACTGTGTTGTTAACATGCTGCTTCCAGTTGAGTCTGGAGTCCACAGTGATGCCGAGGAGTTTGGTTGACTCAACAACTTGGAGGGTGTTGGTTCCTATGGTGACAGTTGGTGGTGGTACTGGGGTTGTAGAGGTGCTGAAGTTCATCACCACAGTCTTGGCGTCATTTATTGTAACATTATTTGCTGCAGTCCATGTTTGCAGTCTGTCAAGGATGTCCTGAAGTGGGGTGTAGTCTGGGGAACCATTGTTGATAGTGATGCCCACTGTGGAGTCGTCAACATATTTCCAGTGGAATGGTGTGTCTGTCAGAGCGTCGTTTATAAGTAACAGGAAACACAGGGGGCCTATTTTAGTGCCTTGAGGCACTCCACAGGTAAGATGTTGGTGTGAGGAGACTCTGCCTTGATACCTGACAGCCTGCCGGCGCCCACTTATGAAGTCTGCAAGCCAAGACACCAGATTAGGGTGAAGCCCCATTTTTATTGCCTTGTTGATGATGATAGTGTGATCAACAAGGTCAAATGCCTTTTTGAAGTCGATAAAGGCAAGTGCTACTGAAGTTTTGCGTTTTTCTAAGTTTTTGTAAATAAAATCGAGGAGACTGACAAGACAATGGGAGGTAGATGAATTTTTCATGTTCCCGAATTGTTGGGGATCAATTATATTGGCAATATTAGAGTAGGCCCAATTAAAAATGAAATCTTCACATAGTAAACTAGGGAGGGGCGTTATTGCAATGGGTCTTAAGTCATTAAGGGATTGTGGGCTTGGAATTTTGGGTATGGGAGTGACAAATGACGTTTTCCAATCAATGGGAGATTTACTTTGGCTAATTGAAGCGTTAATTATGGAGCAAAGGGGGGTAGCTAATTCAAATGCAAATTCTTGATAAATTTTGACAGGTAAGTCTACTGGTGTGGTAGATCTAGTAGTTTTAAGGTTCAATAGCTTGTTGCAGACTTCAAACTCCTCCACCGTTGGTAGGGGGGAAGGGGCTGGGAGGTAGGCTGGCAGGTGTGTCGGATTAAGTTCGTCTAGGGTTTGACATATACCTGAGAAGTGGTCATTAATCCTTGTGGCCGCATCCTCAAAGGTCATGTTGGCAATACAGGGGAGGGATAATGACTTTTTCTTAAGTCCACATAAGTCCTTAATTTTGGTGAACCACTGGCTTACACTGGCTTCCTTCAAGTGATGTATTTTAGTAGGGTAGAAGCATTTTTTAGCAGAACGTATTTCCCTGATGACCTTATTACGAAGTGTTCTGTAGAGGTTGCTGTCTGTATGGAACGCTCTGTTTCTTTGCTTCATAATCCTCTTGATACGTGGTGTAATCCAAGGAACATCACATGGGTGTAGTGTCAACTCTTTGGTGGGGAAGAAATGATGGTAAGCTTGGGTTGTAGTACTCATGTAGTTGTCCCACTTAATACTTACATCATCAACAGTAAGTACTTCTGTCCATGGGTAGCGAACCACCCACTCTCCAAATTGACGAACTGCCGAATCTGTTATTGGGCGGTACAACCTTGTGGTGGTGACTTGTTGTAGCTTGTAGGTGGGAGCTGGTCGCCAGATGACGGACACGTGTTTCGAGCGTCCCACGGGAGGTAGGGGGAGTGGGGGGAGGTATAGCTCCTTCAGGTCAGTGATGATGAGATCAAGGGTGCGGCCTTCATGCGTGGGGAAGTCAACAACCTGGGACAAGTTCAATTGTCCTTGAATTTCACTCGTATCCAATTCATTAAAATCCCCACAAAGAACTAGTTTCATAGCTGGAAACCTACCCCTCATCACGTCACAGGTGTTGATAAGGTGTTCGACAAGGGTGGGCCCAGTAGGTGATCGTGGCGGATGGTAGACGACACAATAAATGATAGAGGCAGTCTCGCGTGTGTGTGTGTACGTGTGTATACGTGTGTGTGTGTGTGTCCCACCGACCGTGACCGAGTGAGGACGTGTGGAGTGAGTTCTCCGTGTGAGAGGTGATAGTGTCTGTGACTGCCATTATGGATAACAATTTACCACCTCCAGACACTTACTGTTCGGTATGCAAGGAACAATGCATACTAGAGTGTCTTAAATGTTCTAAGTGCAAGCATTTCATACATACAGACTGTTCAAAGCTCCCAGTGTACGCCATTGTGAACTTTTTCAATACCAGAAGCCAATACACATGTGAAGTTTGTGTAAGGGAACATCCTGGAAATCAAGATGGAGTGTTTGCATTGGTACTTACCCTACTAGACAATGTAAAGGACAAAAAACTAAATATGTTGCAGAGAGAACATGAAAATATTGAAGGCGATGATGACCTAGAAAATGTAATCAGTGAGCCTAATGAACCCCTGGAGCCGGATCTCGACTCAGATCCTGATCCGGAACAGTGTTTTGATGGACAGGAAGGCAAGCCAGTTATGAAAAATAACAGTGATCGTCAGTCGATTATTGTGTGCAGCCATTATAAGCGACATTGCTGCAAGTTTGGCCTAACGGGTCGTGACTGTCCATACGCACATCCAAAATTGTGCATCAGGTACAAAACAAACGGTCTGGACCCAGTGAAAGGATGCAAAAAGGGCAATAAGTGTACCTACTTTCACCCTCCTATTTGCTACGGTTCGGACAGAAGACGTGAGTGTCTCAAACTAGAGTGTAAAAGACTCATTTGAAGGGGACTCGCCGTTACCCATCCACGGAACTAAAACAACAACAACAGCAACAACAACAACCCAAACAAGCGACTCTAACACGCCGTCCAACGACTGCCAGCCTGTTTACTCATCCACCTATCTACACAACTAGGGAGGAAGCAACCCCCCAGCCACACCAGGCCCAAGGCCAACAAACTGATTCGGTATTTTTTTTAGTACAACAGATACAACAAATGCAGCAGGTACAGCAACAAATAATACATGCACTAAAGCTAGTACCATGGCAGGGGAGTTTCCCCCCAACACAAGGGCCCCAACAACAATACCCACAACAACTGGGCCCTACACAAACCCCCTACATAAAGTAATCATGCTCAATATCGAGGGCCTTTTACCATATAAATTTAAAGCAAAAATACAGTTGCTTTCTGAACTAGCACAAGAAGAAAGGGCCCTCATAATAGCATTAACCGAGTCACATCTCTCAGACAATATAAAGGAAGCTGAAATAAAAATAGATAATTATACACCGTTTAGAACTGACAGATCTGATCAAAGAAAAAAAGGTGGTGTTATCACATACATACACAACAAGTTAGCAACTTCTACTGAGACTTTATTTTCCCAGTCTAACTCATATAATGAGGCTCAGGTATTATACATAAAAGATGTAAATATGATCTTCATAAATATTTATCGACCACCAGCATGTCCATCTACAAAATTCCTTGAACCACTCAACAAAATTCAAATCAGAGAGGGTCTATGGAGGAGCAGCAGACATGCGAGCTCAAGCAGAAGCGTTGTTAAACCTTGCCTCAGATTTTTGCATGAATCAACATATAAATACTCCTACAAGAGGTAAAAATATACTGGACATTGTTATGACCAACGACGACCAACTCATCCATGACTACACTGTAGAAAAAACAAATTTATCAGACCACAGTATTGTTAATATAGCAACAAATATAACCTGAGATGAACACCAAAACAAGGTCAGCCCAGCACCGCAAATAGCGCTCAATTTCAACCAACTTAACTTTTTCAGTGAGTCTGTGTCCTGGGTAAACCTTAAAAGTGACCTTAGTGAAGTGGACTGGTATCAACTCATGCAGGATTTTGATCCCGAGTCACAGTATAAGCAAATATTATCAACATGTCTGCAGATCTCAAGGAAACATGTGCCCACAAGACGCACAGTAAACAAACAATGTATACCACGAGATCGCAAGACATTGATGCGGAAGCGAACCAAGCTACGTAAAAGAATGAAGCACACTACCGACATATCAAATAAACGTAAGATTGAACACAACATTGCCTCTATTGAAGGAAAACTTAAAATTTCAGTTGAAACAGAGGCTGAAAGAAGAGAATCAAAAGCTGTGTCATGCATAAAAACAAACCCCAAATATTTTTATAAATATGCGGGCACGAAATCCAAGGTGAAAGCTGGTGTTGGACCACTGAAAGATGTGCAGGGTCACCTCACCAAGGAACCAGAGGAGATTGCAGAGATACTAAGGCTGCAGTACGAGGAAGTGTTTAGTACCCCATGTGACGAAAAGATTATCCTCTCACCCAAAGACTTTTTTACCCAAGAGACTGAACCTACACCGAATTGGAAACAAAGCATCAGCCGGCCCAGATCAGTTCCCGGCACTTCTCCTTAAAAAGTGTGGCAAGGAGCTGAGCATTCCCTTGAGCATACTATACAGAAATTCTCTGGAATCAGGTCTCATCCCAACACAACTAAAAAGAGCAATTATAACTCCTGTATATAAAGGGGGTTCGAGATCAGAGGCAAGAAATTATAGACCTATTGCACTGACCTCACACATCATAAAGGTTCTCGAGAAGATAATAGTGAAAAATATTTCATCATACCTCGAGGAAAACGATAAATTAAACCAAGACCAATATGGCTTCCGAGCAGGCCGCTCATGCCTTGCACAACTACTTGCCCACCATGATAAGGTTCTAACAGCACTAGAACATAATAGAAACATAGATGTCATTTTTCTAGACTTTGCTAAAGCATATGACAAAGTAGATCATGGAATCCTCCTCCACAAGGTGAAAGACAAAGGGCATATCAGGGAAAATTGGGGTTTGGCTACACAGCTTCCTTACCGACCGGGAACAGTCAGTGTCTGTTGGTGGTATTGTTACCCAGACATCCGTGGTCACCAGTGGAGTACCACAAGGATCAGTCCTTGGACCCCTACTTTTCCTTATACATATATCAGACATCAATGAACACGTCAAACATTCGTCTGTTGCGTCCTTCGCAGACGACACTCGAGTAATGAAGGAGATATCGTCTGAAACTGATTTCACACAGCTACAGGCAGATCTTTCAACATTATATCAATGGGCAAATGAAAATAACATGTCATTTAACAACAACAAATTTGAACATATGATGTACACCAAAGGAGCGAACAATGCTACACATGTGTATATAGCACAAGATGGTACAACTATAGACACCAAAGAATGTGTAAGAGACCTTGGTGTTACCCTCACCTGTGATGGAACCTTTACAACACACATAACGAATGCGACAAAAAAAAGCAAGGAGCCAGGCTGGTTGGATCCTGCGCACTTTTAGAACACGAGACGCTATTCCCATGCTGACGCTCTACAAGTCCCTCGTACTTCCACTATTGGAGTATTGTTGCCAACTTTGGTCTCCATGGAAAGTGGGAGAGAATCAATCACTCGAGGCAGTTCAACGATCATTTACTAGTAAAATTACTGTTGTCAAACACCTAGATTACTGGAGAAGACTGCAAACACTTGAACTGTTCTCTCTGGAAAGGCGCAGAGAAAGGTATGCCATCATATACATATATAAAATCATCACTGGCTGTAATACAAATAACATCAATATACGCACGACTACCCATCAACGACTGGGACGACTTTGCCGTGTGGAAAGAACACACCCCAGAGCGGTGGCCTCCAGAATAAAAACACTAAAGGAGAATACATTTGCAACAAGAGGACCTCTGCTCTGCAATGCCTTACCAAGACACCTGCGTGACTCCAACATCAGTTCAGAACAGTTCAAGAATAAACTGGACAAGTTTCTCTGGACAATACCTGACCAACTCAAGCTGCCCCACTACCCTATTCGTGCCACCAGTAATAGTATTACTGACCAGCTGGCACTACAACGGGCAGACGGCATCTTCTAGTGGCGGCACATCAGCGTGGCCATGGCCAGAATAATCTGCCCTAAACTACATCCAACAGATCCAACAGTATGTGTGTGTATATGTGTGTGTGTGTGTGTGTATGTGTGTACATGTGTGTGTCTGTACGCATGTGTGTGTGTGTGTAATAATAATAATAATAATAATAATATACGGTTTATTAGTAAATTGCAGCTGATGGGCTGAAAATATACATAATACATTTAAAATGAAAATTAAATGAGGATGAATGAATGAATACAAGTATAAATATTAGAGATGAATAATAAATTGATTGCAGAACATAGAAAAACACAGAAATATATAAATACAATAGTACTGTACATGTGTACATGTCCTGGGAGGGTAGTGGTGCCAGGTCAGGATTAGGATTAATGGGGGGATTAATATTGAGGTGCAGTGTAGGTCTGTGTGTGTGTGTGTATGTGTGTGTGTATGTATGTGTGTATGTGTGTACGTGTGTGAACGTGTGTGTGTGTATGTGTGTGTGAGTGTGTGTGTGTGTGTACGTGTATGTGTGTGTGTGTATGTATGTGTGTGTGTGTGTGTACGTGTGTATGTGTGTGTACGTGTGTATGTGTGTGTACGTGTGTGTGTGTGTGTACGTGCGTGTGTGTGTGTACGTGTGTGTGTGTACCTGTGTGTTTGTGTATACGTGTGTGTACGTGTGTGTGTGTGTGTACGTGTGTGTGTGTGTGTACGTGTGTGTGTTTGTACGTGCATGTGTGTGCATGTGTGTGTACGTGTGTGTGTGTGTGTATGTATGTTTGTGTGTGTGTGTGTATGTGTGTGTGTGTGTGTGTACGTGTGTCTACGTGTGTGAAGAGTCTCGGGGTGATGTTGGACAGTGAGCTAATGATGAGAGATCAGATTGGTCATGTGGTTCAAATTGCTGGATACCACTTGAGGAATTTGGCTTTCGTAAGGAAATACCTTGATCAGAGTGTGATGACGAAACTGGTTTACAATCATGTTCTAAGTAAATTGGATTACTGTAATTCCCTATATTACGGCTTGCCTGATTATCTATTAAAGAAACTCCAGATGATCATGAACAGAGCTGCGAGATTGATACGAGGTCTGTCAAGAAGAGATCGAATAACACCAGCACTCATACAACTACATTGGCTTCCTATTAAGGCACGTATCGTTTACAAGCAGTGTGTTATGGTTCATCAAGCGTTAAATTTTGGCAAACCAGTTTACATGCGAGATATGCTCCTGGACTTTCATGTGGATACCAATGTAGAATTGCGACATAGCAACGAGGTGAATAGGCTTATGGAACCAAGATTCAGAAGGGAATGTGGAAAAAGAGCGTTCGCAAATAGTGCTCCTCGACTCTACAACAACCTTCCGAGCTTCGTTAGGGCAGCAGAAACAGCTGCTCTATTCAAAAAGAGACTGAAGACACACCTCTTCACCCTGTCTTACGACATCATAAAGGATGAAATGAGACCAAGTTTCCAGCTTTAGTTGATCTACGGAGGGACTTGGAGAGCTGGCAACGGCTGAAAGTCCCTAGAAGCCATCACATAAGTAACATAAGTAAATAAGTAAGTGTGTCTATGTGTGTGTGTGTGTACGTATACGTGTGTGTGTGTGTACGTATACGTGTGTGTGTGTGTACGTATACGTGTGTGTGTGTGTGTGTGTGTGTGTGTGTGTGTAAGTGTGTGTGTGTAAGTGTGTGTGCGTATGTGTGTACGTGTGTGTGTATGTGTGTGTGCGTGTGTGTGTACGTGTGTGTGTGTGTGTGTGTATGTGTAAGTGTGTGTGTACGTGTGTGTGTGTGTGTGTGTATGTGTGTGTGTATGTGTATGTGTGTATGTGGGTGTGGGTGTGACCTTGGTGGCGAGAGGGTGTGCCGGACCCTCGCTCCATGTTTGTGTTGTTGTCAGCTGATCTGTCAACCTACCAACCTGTTACAGTTGCCAGCATGGAAAAGCTAAACCCTAACAAAATAGTAAAATTAAATGGCCAAGAATGCAATAAGTGCTCGATACAGCTGGAAACCATGGCAGTCAAATGTGATCAGTGCAGTGGACTTTTTCATATTAAATGCACCAGAATGCCGACGTACATGGTGATCAGGTATTTCACAAGTAGAGTATCTAACACTTGTGAAGATTGCGTAAAGGAAAAAACCGACGGATATGATGATATATTGAACTTGGTCAGTGAACTAGGAACCGGCTCTATCAATGACGTCATGGAAACAACTGAACCAGCAGTTCACCAGCACTCATTGGGAATGATTACCAATCTGGCGAAAAACATTGATGAACTACGAACGGAAATGACTAATATGGCGCAGAAAATGAACAATTTTGAAGCTATTAAGCCATAGAAGAGTTTATACTCAGATATTGTTCGCTCTACTACTCCTGATACTGTGCAACATGTCTTAGTGAAGACTAAAGACCCCAACCAACAGCCCAGAACAGATGCTATCTCTGCAGCACTGAAAACAGTTCCAATCACAAAGATGACTACCAACAGTTCAGGACATTTGAAAATTACTCTGCCTCACTTAAAAGCTAAATCAGACGCACTGAAAGCTCTAAGTATTTCTCAGGATGTTGTTTCGAAACACGAGGTATCTGCTGTGAGAAAAATCCTACCAAAAAATTACAATTTGCTCAGTTCCCCCTGATATTGATGATGATGAAATAAATCAATGTGTGATGGACAAAAATCCCGTTATATCAGACCTGGTCGCCGATGGTGAAAAGTTTGAAGTACTGTTTTCTAAAACACCTGAAAACGGATCCAAAATGGCCATAGTGCGTGTCTCCCCACTTGTTCGTGATGTAATTATGAAGACATCTGCCCTCTACATACAAAATATGAGATGTGGAACATACGACAGGTATTGGGTTAGGAGATGTGGTCACTGCCTGTGATTTGGGCATGTCACAGAAGGATGTCATATGACTGAACCAAGATGTGGTCACTGTACAGGTACTCATCTGTCATCAGTCTGCCCAAATAGTACAATGGAGAAGTGTTATAACTGCATTGTATCATCACGAGCTGAAGTGAATCATAAGGCTTTCAACACAAAATGTCCCTCTTTTATTGCAGCTAAGGAAGCAACCATAAGGAACACGATGACAATGTCTGATGAAATGCCAAAACACTAAATAGAGTTGGTGTTGATGAAGGTACAGTCTCGGTATTCAACAATGATGATATAATAACACCTTCCACTACCACTGGTTCAACGACTCCATACACAACAGTAATGTTTGGCAATATAGCTGGATTATTAACTCGGAATGATAAGACAAAACTCAAGATTCTAAATGAAGAAGCAACTACAGAAAATGCCATAATCGTTGCATTAACAGAATCACACCTAACAAAAAATCATTTTGATTCGTAAATTCAGCTGAATGGATATATATGCTATCGCACCGACAGAACAACAGGCAGGAAAAAAGGTGGTGTAGTAACCTATATACATAATACATGTTCAACCAGTGTAGATATATTGGCAGCAGATTCAAACTTGCACATGAAGTACAGCATGTTCTATATTAAACAACTAGATCTGGTAGTTATAACACTATACAGACCTCCAGAATGTCCGAGTAACATGTTCATCACACCATTAGAGGAGATCAGGACTAAACTGGGAGCAGTGAGTACAGGTTTGCCCAATATCATCCTTACTGGTGATTTTAACTTCCCAAGTATAGACTGGAAAACAGAGAGAGTCATTGGTGGAGGAGCAGCATATAGACAACAAGCTGAATCACTCATGGAGTTTGCCAGAGACTTATGCTTGCAACAATTCATTGATTTGCCTACACGAGAAGACAACATTCTGGACCTATTTTTTATAAATCACGACGATATCGTACAGGAGTATGATGTAAATCCTTGGAGGGCAAGCGATCACCGTTTGGTAACTGTTAAAACATCGATAATGATACATAAACCTGCAGAGTTATCACAAGATAGACAGAATACTGGCTTTAGTAAACTAAATCTATTTAGCTCCCTAACCAACTGGTCAGCAATAAAATACGAGTTAAGCCAAATAGCTTGGTCCTCGTTGGAAGGTGGTCACCAGCCTACAGTCCTATATGAAGAGATACTGCAGGTATGCTTGGACATTTATACCCGGCACTCCCCAACAAGACGCCTGAACAACAAAAGAACAATATTCCTAGAGACCGGCTAATATTAATGAGAAAACGAACAGTAATACGGAAGAAATTAAAAACTACAAAATCCGACAACAATAAGTGACTTATGGAAGCAAAACTGGATAGGATGGAGCAGGAGCTGAGGGATTCTGTGCTTAGACAGCAACATTCAGCTGAAATGACTGCAGTGGATGCTATAAGAATTAACCCTAAATATTTTTACACCTTTGTGAGAAATAAATCAAACTTGAAAGCTGACGTCATGGCATTGACAGGTACAGATGGTAACTTGGAGAGTGATCCACCTAAACTGTGCGAACTATTTAGTCAACAATTTACAAAAGTTTTTAGTGTACCAATAAGAACAAAGACTATCCATGATCCAGATGCATTTTTTAATAGTGCAATGGCGGAACAACAGGAATTAAGGGAACTACCATTTACGGAAGCTGATGTCTTGACAGCAATTCGGACCATTCGTACTACTGCAGCCCCAGGACCTGACGAATTCCCTGCAATCGTTTTGAAAAACTGTGACAGTGAGTTAGCCAAACCACTGAAAATGTTATACAGTAGCTCCTTCCAAACCAGAATTATACCAGATCTCCTGAAACAAGGCAAAATAACACCAATATATAAGAAGGGTCTATGTGCTGAACCATCAAACTACAGACCTGTTGCCCTTACATCCCATATAATAAAAATCATGGAAAAGATTATAGTTAAGAATATGACATCCTATATGGAAAGAAATCATTTAATGAATCCAGGACAACATGGTTTTCGTGCAGGACACTCTTGTCTCTCACAGCTTATTGAACATCAAGAAAATATAGTGGAGTCACTAGAAAAAGGTAACAATGTTGATGTAGTCTATTTGGATTTTGAAAAAGCCTTTGATAAGGTCGACCATGGGGTTCTTTTGCATAAATTGCAGAACCTTGGAATCACGGGTACACTTGGAAAATGGATATACTCTTTTCTAACTAATCGAACCCAATTTGTGGCTGTAAAGGGAGCTATTTCACAGGCAACTGAGGTCATGAGTGGTGTACCACAGGGGTCTGTCTTGGGCCCCCTGCTATTTTTGATACACATTGCAGACATCAACAGCTCAATCGTCCACTCCACTGTAAGATCATTTGCAGACGATACCAGGATACAGTGTGAAATAACAAATGTAAACAGTACAGTGAACTTACAAGACGATCTTAATGTTATCTATACCTGGGCAGAGGAGAATAATATGAGTTTTAATGACACAAAATTTGAGTTGATACGGTACGGAAAGAACAATGATA
The DNA here is from genome assembly GCA_034508575.1 of Petrolisthes manimaculis. Lineage (NCBI taxonomy): Eukaryota > Metazoa > Arthropoda > Malacostraca > Decapoda > Porcellanidae > Petrolisthes > Petrolisthes manimaculis. The sequence goes on from JAWZYT010001153.1 coordinate 162,106, forward strand.
TCAAGAACCAAACCACATACAAAACACTCAAGAGAGTGGATATCGAACAGAGGAATATGGTCAAAGATCTTGGAGTTTGTATGACTAGTGATGCTGTGTTTGGGACCCACATTGGACAAGTGGTGAGGAAGTGTAGAATGCAGATGGGGTGGATCTTATGTACATTCACTGTTCGAGAAGAGTTACCAATGATTACTCTGTACCGCTCGCTACTTCTACCTCTGCTGGAATATTGTTGCCAGTTGTGGCATCCGTGGAAGCGGAGTGAAGTTAAATCATTGGAGGGAGTGCAAAGAACTTTTACAAATAAAATATCGTCAGTGAGGGACTGTAACTATTGGGATCGTCTCCGAAGACTCAAATTATATTCACTTGAGAGAAGACGCGAGAGGTATATGATTATTTACACATGGAAAATAGTAAATAAGCACGTACCAAATGTGAGTCGCATCGGAATCACTACCAAGAACCACCCACGTCTAGGTGTTATGTGCGTGCCACCCAAAGTGAACATCCATGCTGGCAGAGTAACCAACATTAGGCATCACAGTCTGTCGGTGGTGGGTCCAAGGCTGTTCAACTCTCTGCCAAGACAGCTGCGAAATATGAACAGTGCCACCTGTGAACTCTTTAAAAACCATCTCGATAAGTTCCTGAAATCTGTGCCTGATGAACCCAACCTGGATCACTACCGTACGGCTGCTGAGAGCAACTCAATAGACGATCAGCTGTGTTACATGCACATCAACAACATCACCCTAACGGAGGAGGAGGCATCGCCTTGTCCTGGGAGCCCGTAGCTCCCGATCAACCTTCAGGTGTGTATGTGTGTACGTGTGTGTGTGTGTGTGTGTGTGTGTGTGTGTCAGTGAGTCAGTCAGTCAGTGAGCGGACGTGGCTGCTCCGCGTGTGTGAATTGTGTGTGTCTTGTGTAAACACCGTGCCCGGGTAGACACCTATACCACCCACCGTGTGTGACTGACATTACAAATATGCTAGAAGAGGAGCAACATTTACCTCCTGCAGACACCAGCTGCACGGTATGCAACAATATTTGTACACTGGAGTGTTTAAAGTGTCAAAAGTGCAAGTCATCCGTACACATAGACTGTTCTCACCTCCCTGTCTATGCGATTGTGAATTTCTTCAACACCAGAAGTCAGTACACATGTGCAGAATGTGTACATAAACACCTGGGTGAGCAAAGTGATCGATTATTTGCCCAAGTGTACTCATTATTGGAAAAGGAAAGAGAGGCTAAACAGACATTCGCCGAAAGTGTTGATACCCAAACACCGGCAGACCAATCGACTAGGAACAGTCAAACCACTGCTTCAGATCAAAGGGACTCTGATAGTTTGGGAGTTACCCAAACGGAAAGTGACTCAGAACATCATAAAATGAACCAGGAGGAAAGTCAAACAGCCCGAAACAATGCAGGTCAGAAAAGGACTCATCGCAAGGTATGCTACTTTTTCAAGCATAATAAGTGTAAATTTGGCAAGAAAGGAGTAAACTGTCCATATGCCCATCCCAGATTGTGCAACAAGTACAAGGTCAACGGATGTGATCCTGTGAAAGGGTGCAAAGAGGGATACGCTGCAATTTCCTGCACCCACCAATTTGCAATGGGTCTAAAACAAAAAGGGTATGCCTAAACACAGAATGTAAAAGATTACATTTAAATGGTACTCGCCGCAACCCATCAAATAATGTTGCAGTAGAACAGCGAGCACAGCAACAGCAACATCAACAACATCAACAACAACAGAAACAAGCAGTGGAAAACGGGAGAACAATGAACATCAAACCACAAAATGCCTGGCTGAGTCGTCACTTGACTATGGATAAAAATCAGACCGACCCCATGGTCCCTTTTTTATGGCAACAACTGCAGCAAATGCAGCAAACACAGCAGCAAATATTACAAATGCTGCAGGCAATGCCATGGCGGGGAACCCCCACATCACCACAAATACTGAGAACGGGTCAGTGGCCCCCTGCCTCATCAATGCTGAACCACCAGCAATAGTCACCACAACAGGCCGTGATGCTGATTTCTGTAAGATAATTACCTTCAATATAGCAGGCCTTATGCCATATAAAATGAAAGGCAAAACGAAACTCCTTGAAGAAATTGCTAAATCCGAAAATGCAATCATCATCTCACTTACAGAATCGCATCTCAATGACGAAATACGGGATGCTGAAGTCAATATACCAAAGTATATGACATTCAGGACAGACAGAATGAAGCATCGCAAGAAAGGTGGTGTTATAACTTATGTGGCAGAGCATTTTGCACGAAGAGTCACAGTCCTGCATTCGGAGTCAAACTCGTATACAGAAGCACAAGTTCTCCACTTGCATACGATAAATATGATCCTTATCAACTTATATAGACCGCCAGAGTGCCCAACAAACACGTTTATGGACCAGTTAACGAAAATAGGAAACATTCTAGATTCTCTACATACTCCGACACCAACTGTGTTCTTCAGTGGTGACTTAAATTTTCCGAGAATTAACTGGGACGCAGAGACTGTGTACGGGGGTACGGCGGAGATGCGAGCCCAAGCAGGGGCGCTCCTGCTACTAGCCGGAGAACATTGTCTACAGCAAATAGTTCGTGCTCCCACGCGGGAGAAGAACCTTCTCGACGTTGTCATGACAAATTATAGCGATCTTATTCGAGACTGTCAGGTGAACAAGATAAACTTATCTGATCATAATTCTATTATTTTGGAAACAAATACTTCTTCAAGTATGCGGCAAACAAATCAATGATGCGAACTGGTATTGGATCATTAGTGGACGGAAATGGTGGAGTGAGTGACAGGCCAGAAAGTATTGTTGAAACACTAAGGTTACAATATGAAGCAGTTTTCAGCTCACCCAGAGGGGACAGCATGGTGCTCGATCCTGTGGTGTTTTTCGATGGAACAGAAGGGAACACCGAGGAACTAAATAGCATTTGTATATCCACTGACCACATACGAAATACAATTCATGAGTTGAGGGTGAACTCAGCTGCTGGCCCTGATCAATTTCCGGCGGTCTTGCTGAGGAAATGCGCAAAAGAGTTGAGTTTTCCTCTGTCCATATTTTATAAAACATCTTTAAGAACAGGGAGAATTCCACAGAAGCTGAAAAACGCTAAAGTCACACCGATTTATAAGGGTGGCTCGAGGAATGAAGCAAAAAACTACAGGCCCGTTGCTCTAACGTCCCATATCATAAAGGTACTGGAAAAAATTGTGGTAAAAAACATGGCAACGTTCCTCGAAGATACCGGCTTGATGAACGACAGCCAGCATGGGTTTAGAAAGAGTCGCTCATGCCTAACCCAATTATTGGTACACTATGAAAAAGTGTTGACGTCACTGGAGAACAACAAAGACGTTGATGTGGTCTATCTGGACATTGCTAAAGCCTTTGACAAGGTGGACCACGGCATACTTCTCCATAAGCTTCGTCGAATGGGGATTACTGGTGAGCTGGGGAGGTGGCTGCAATGCTTCTTGACCAACAGAGAGCAGGTTGTGGCGGCTGATGGTGCTGAGTCTGCACCGATGCTGGTCACCAGTGGAGTCCCACAAGGCTCTGTTCTTGGACCCCTTTTATTCATCATATACAATTGTTACATTGACCAACATATTCAGCATTCGTTTTTGTCCTCATTCGCAGAAGACACATGCGTACTGCGAAAAATATCTGATACTTCCGACGCTGAACTATTGCAGGAGGATCTTGAGACTCTGTATCAGTGGGTGGACAGAAACAACATGATGTTTAATGACAGTAAATTTGAGCATATGCAGTACACTGTAAAAGGCTGCAGCAACAGTTCACCTAAATATACCGCAAATGACGGGTCACAAATTGGCGTAAAACAGGAAGTGAGGGACCTCGGAGTCACCCTTAGCTGTGATGGAAATTTTACCAGTCACATCACCAAGGTGACAGTAAAGGCTAGGAGTCAGGCTGGATGGGTTCTTCGTACTTTTTGTACTCGGGAACCGGAACCGATGCTGACTCTCTACAAAACTATGGTGGTGCCACTACTTGAGTACTGTTGCCAACTCTGGAGCCCATGGTGAGCTATTGAAAAGCAAAAGCTTGAGGGAGTACAAAGGACATTCACCTCTAAAATAAAAACTGTGAAGCACCTGGATTATTGGAAAAGACTTCAGGCATTGAGACTTTTTTCCCTCGAACGTAGACGAGAAAGGTATTTCATTTTGTATGTATACAAGATAATGACGGGTCGGGTAATCAACTCCGTCAACATCCGATTCATAAATCATCAGCGACATGGACAGCTTTGCGATGTAAATGCAATCCATCCTGGAGCGACCACCAGGATCAAGACACTCAAAGGGAATGCTTTCTCAATTAAAGCATCACAGCTGTTCAACGCACTCCCCAGGTGGCTACACGACTGTAATGGTCAGAGTCTAGATAGTTTCAAACTGAAGCTGGTCAAGTTCTTGTGAACATTACCTGATGAACCAAAACTACCGCAATATCATCTACGAGCGTCCAGCAATTCCATCGTCGACCAGTTGGTGCAGAGACGAGCTGACGGGATATTCTAGTGGCGGCGCATCAGCGTGGCCACGGGCGCAATTTGCTGCCCGCAACATCGCACTTCAGGAACTTCAGGTGTGTGTGTGTGTATGTGTATGTATATGTATGTGTGTGTACATGTGTGTGTGTGTATGTGTGTGTACATGTGTGTGTGTGTATGTGTGTGTACATGTGTGTGTGTGTATGTGTGTGTACATGTGTGTGTGTGTGTATGTGTGTGTATGTGTGTGTACATGTGTGTGTGTGTGTGTGTGTGTGTGTGTGTGTGTGTACATGTGTGTGTGTGTGTGTGTAGGTATGTGTGTGTGTGTGTGTAGGTATGTGTGTGTGTGTGTGTGTGTGTAGGTATGTGTGTGTGTGTGTGTGTAGGTATGTGTGTGTGTGTGTGTGTGTGTGTAGGTATGTGTGTGTGTGTGTGTGTGTGTGTGTACGTGTGTGTGTGTGTACGTGTGTGTGTGTAGGTGTGTGTGTGTGTGTGTGTGTGTGTGTGTGTGTGTGTGTGTATGTGTGTGTGTGTGTGTGTATGTGTGTGTGTGTGTGTGTATGTGTGTGTGTGTGTGTACGTGTGTGTGTGTGTAGGTATGTGTGTACATGTGTGTGTGTGTGTGTGTGTGTGTGTGTACGTGTGTGTGTATGTGTGTAGGTGTGTGTGTGTGTACGTGTGTGGGTGTCTAGGTATGTGTGTACGTGTGTGTGTGTCTAGGTATGTGTGTACGTGTGTGTGTGTGTGTGTACGTGTGTGTGTGTGTGTGTAGGTGTGTGTGTGTGTAGGTGTGTGTGTGTGTGTGTGTGTGTGTGTGTGTGTGTAGGTGTAAAACATAATAATAAATGGTTTATTTCATATAGTGCAGCCCTGGGGCAGAAAATATACATGGGTGAGACAATGTAAAAGAATGTGTGTGTACGTGTGTGTACGTGTGTGTGTGTGTGTACGTGTGTGTGTGTGTGTACGTGTGTGTGTGTACGTGTGTGTGTGTGTGTACGTGTGTGTGTGTGTACGTGTGTGTGTGTACGTGTGTGTGTGTGTACGTGTGTGTATGGACATGTTACATTCACTTGAGAACGATGCCACAGTCAATGTTATTTATCTAGACTTTTCAAAAGCTTTCGACAAAGACGACCACCAAATACTGATACAGAAACTGTCACATATTGGAATCAGAGGAAAACTGCTCAAGTGGATAAAGTGCTTTTTAGAGAACAGAAACCAAGCAGTTGTTGTAGAAGGAGTGTTGAGCGGAGTGGCACAAGGGTCAGTCATTGGCCCTTTGCTATTCTTAATATTCATGAGAGATATAGACACAAATATTTCCCATTGCACTGCATCTTTTTTTTCAGATGACACTAGACTTTTGAGTACAGTGAGGAACAACGAAGACCTTAGAATGACAAAAATGGATTTAAATAAAATATACCAGTGGGCAGCCAATAACAACATGAGTTTCAACAGCTCCAAATTGGAGTTGATGAGATACCGTCATCCCAATATTGATATCCCCAACAATTATTATAGAACACCAGAAGGACAAATAATTGAACAATACAGACACGTCAAGGATCTAGGAGTAACATTAAGTGATGATGGCAACTTTCAACAACAAATAGACAACATAGTTACAAAGGTGAGACAGATAATGGGATGGATACTAAGAACCTTTACAACAAGAGAGCCCACTGTACTGTACTGTACTTCTAATACTATATAAAGCACTTATACTTCCTCTCTTAGAGTACTGCTGTGTTCTCTGGAATCCAAGTACAGTAGGTCAAATTAGAAAAGTAGAAGCAATGCAACGAACATTTACAACAAGGATGGCGGGTATGCAGGATAATAACTACTGGGAACGACTAGCTGTCCTCAAATTATACTCACTGGAAAGAACACGAGAACAATACATAATTATATACATTTGGAAAATTATTAATGGACTTGTCCCTAATCTGGAAAATGAAAGCTCAATCTGAACAGCCAACCATGGAAGAAGAGGCCTAATGTACACCATATAACGAGATGGACAACACTACATGGAAGAAGAGGCCTAATGTACACCATATAACGAGATGGACAACACTACATGGAAGAAGAGGCCTAATGTACACCATACCACCGATATTGACGACATGGACAACACTACATGGAAGAAGAGACCTAATGTACACCATACCACTGATATTGACGACATGGACAACACTACAAACACTAAGAGAAAACTCCATAGCAGTGCAGGGTCCCCGGCTGTTCAACTGTATCCCACGAGAGCTACCATCATACTCTGGATCTTTAGAAAGATTCAAAACTCGACTAGACGAGGTGGTGGACAAACCCTCACTGCCCCATTATTACCAGGCCACTGAAGGGAACAGCCTGCTACATCAAGTTACACCGACCAACTAAAGGTGGCACACCAGCCACTGCCCCATTATTACCAGACCACTGAAGGGAACAGCCTGCTACATCAAGTTACACCGACCAACTAAAGGTGGCACACCAGCCACTGCCCCATTATTACCAGGCCACTGAAGGGAACAGCCTGCTACATCAAGTTACACCAACCAACTAAAGGTGGCACACCAGCGTGACCTAGGCCGTCACCCCTAAACAACATCACAGGAAATCACAGCTGTGTGTGTGTGTGTGTGTGTGTGTGTGTGTACGAGAGAGAAATGAAAACTAACAAAATAAATAATTTCTTAAAATCATTGGATACAAAAACATTAAAATCTATCACAAACTATCTATCTATCAACTGTCTGTGAACCTGAAATATTAATTAAACAATGTTAATTAAACAAAGTAAGAATAATAATAATAATAATAATAATAATAATGATGATGATAATTATGCTAATAATAATAATGATGATAATGATGCTAATAATAATAATGAGAGGTGCTGCATTACAGTTTATGGTATTTATTGAGAGAATTACCATTTTGCAGCAGTGTTGACAGATCCGAGTATTTTGCCCCAGTCATTCACTGTACATTATCACGATTATTTCCCGGTAGTCTGCCCAGGTTAAGTCCCGGTAGTCTGCCCAGGTTAAGTCCAGGTAGTCTGCCCAGGTTAAGACCTGGTAGTTTGCCTATGTTAAGTCCTGGTAGTCTGCCCGGGTTAAGACTCGGTAGTTTGTTCAGGTTAAGTCCCGGTAGTCTGCCCAGGTTAAGACCCGGTAGTCTGTCCAGGTTAAGACCTGGTAGTTTGTCCAGGTTAAGTCCTGGTAGTCTGCCCAGGTTAAGACCTGGTAGTTTGCCTAGGTTAAGTCCTGGTAGTCTTCCCGGGTTAAGACCCGGTAGTTTGTCCAGGTTAAGTCCTGGTAGTCTGCTGTGGTCTAGTCTAGTCTAGGTAATAGTCAAACCAGCACTATTTGATACTCTGGGTGATAGCCAGAGGTGTCTGTACTACTACCCCGGGCATCAGTCACCAGGCCTATAAACTTATAATCCACCTCTTTACCTTACCCTCCTGTCTGTCTCTCTATCTGTCTGTCTCTCAATATACTTTAGTTTTTTCTCATGCTATGACTTTGTTTCCTATAAAATATCCCTTTACTCTCTATATAATATCCTTTGCTTGGCTGTACAAAGCAGGACAGAGGGAGTGTGATGAATATTTCATGGTGATGGTATAGCAAGGAATGAATTACTTGACCTGACCAACAGTAGGTAGGTGTGACCTGAGTGTGTCATGTACAGTCAAGGACACTGAGACAGCAACACAACACTACACATATGTGTTGCCAAGTATACTGTAAGATATACAAAGTATAGTTGTTCCATCTTCAAATCCGAAGTTATTTATAAATCAAACAGTAGCCTAAAACAACTAATTATTTCATAGTGATGAAGGCAAGCAATGATAGTATGAGTGAGTGAGAGAGATTATACATACATACATACATACTGTTACATATATACACATAAACAACTAATTATTTCATAGTGATGAAGGCAAGCAATGACAGACCCAAAATAAATAAATAAAATTACCTGTGGATGAAGGAGTGTGCATTGATGTACAATTGATGTTGCAACACCTCTTGGTTCACACCTGTTGCAACACCTCATTAATCAATCCTACCTGGAAATGTAAATAATGTAATAATCATCATAATAATAAAATATGTAACACAACAATATCTATATTTAACTACCAGTACTCTATGTTAAATATGGAAACAATTACTGTTATTATTGTTATTGTGTATATTTTTTGGGTAAATATGGAAAGAATTACCATTATTGCGTACATTTTTTTCAGTAAATATTGAAGGAATTACAGTTATTGTGTATGGTTGTTGTTTTTTGTTAAATTTAAATGGGGCATTTTGAAATTAGCCTGACCTTACCTTACCTAACCTAACCTAACCTAAACCAAGGCAGACTAACAGGACCTAACCTGGACAAACGACCGGGAAATAACCGTGGTAAAGTACGGGAAATGACCAGGGCAAAATACTGGGACCTAGCCAGATCTGGCAACACTGCTATAACACGGTAATTCTTTCAATAAATACAGTATTTTGCCCCGGCCATTTCCTGTACTTTACCACGGTTATTTCACGGTAGTTTGCCCAGGTTAGGTTAGGTACGGTAGTCTGCTGTGGTCTAGGTTAGGTAAGGTCAGGTAAGGTAGATAAGGTAAGGTTAGGTAAGGTAGATAAGGTTAGGTTAGGTAAGGTAAGGTAAGGCGGGGCGAGGTAAGGTAAGGTTAGGTAAGGTAAGGTTAGGTAAGGTAAGGTAAGGTAAGGTAAGGTTAGGTAAGGTAGATAAGGTTAGGTTAGGTAAGGTAAGGTAAGGCGGGGCGAGGCGAGGCGAGGTAAGGTAAGGTAAGGTAAGGTAAGGTTAGGTCAGGTCAGGTAAGGTTAGGTCAGGTTAGGTTAATTTCAAAATGCTTCCTTTGAATGTCTTTGAAATTTGTGGATGAAATGCCATAGAATAAAATAGTTTTATAATGTTCTAAATAAGTGGGTAATGAAGGTAGAAAAAACAGTACATGATAAATGGTAATTCATTCAATATTTACCAAAACACCATAATGAAAAATGTTTTAAAATCGTCTAAATAAATAGTAATTATTAATTAATACTGTATAATGTCTATATAAGTAGGTAATTATATTAAAATATACAATATAGTTAATGAAGTAATTCTGTAAATTTACCATAACAATTTTAACTCTACTAAATGAATAAATAAATTAATTAAATAGTTTTAACATTCTGTGGGACATATGAGGACTTTTCCCATCTTATTTATCCGTTTATCACCATTTATTTATATCACAGGGATAATTTATTTACTTAACACCTTGAAATAAATAATGGTAGTAATAATCAAATAATTATCTGTTATTGCCTTATTTCATCATTTATCATCTTATTTATCCATTTATCATCATTTACTTACTTATCAACATCTTGAAATAAATAATAGTTAAAATAAAGGTAGTAATAATTAAATAATTATCTTATCATCTTATTTATCCATTTATCATTATTAATCTACATCACAGGGATCCTTTATTTACTTATCAACACCTTGGAATAACCAAGTAATAAATAATTAATTAAATAAAGACAACATTTACCCGTAACAAAATCATTATCTATTTTTTCCATTCACTGGTTCGTCTTATTTCGTCATTTATCAACTTATTTATCCATTTATTACCCTTTATCTACATCATAGGGGTCATTTATTTACTTATCAACACTTCAGAATTGTCAAGGAATAAATAATTAATTAGATAAAGTTAATATTTACAAGTGATAAATTTTTCCATTCACAGGTTCACAATTTATCGTATTATTCTGTCATTTATCGTCTTATTTATGCATTTATCGTCACTTATCTACATCATAGGGGTCATTTATTTACTTATCAACACCTTGGAATGGTCAGGGAATAAATAATTAATTAAATAAAGGCAATATTTACCTTCTAGTCTGGAAACCATGATCACCTCTGTCTGCTGGCTGTGTTGATCTCTCATCAGTGTTACCAGCTCAGATGTTTGTTGATCTCTCATCAGTGTTACCAGCTCAGGTTTAGTAAGTTCAATTATGTACCTTTTCAACGGCTCCCCTTTGATTATTTATTGTTTTTTATTTATTGTTATTTATTTATTTGTTATTTATTTATTTATTATTTATTTATTTGTTATTTTTGTTATTTATTTTTTTGTTGTTTTCTACGATACCTGCTGAGTTTTTGTCTGTTTTTTTCCACACTTCTACTACTAATATATCTTTTACTTTTTCTATATTTTCAAATAATAATTGTTCACATAATTTTGATGTATTCTGATGTATTCTGCAAATTTGGTAAATAGAGTAAACAATATTCTAAGTGTTCCTTTTCTGAACACACACACACACACACACACACACACATCCTTCACATTTTTCTAATTCTCCTATAAATCACATTATATCACTTACTTAAATCTAGGGTGTTGATTCTTAACTTAAATTACAAAACTGATCCATACGTATTATCATATAATATATTTTCTTGGCTTATTTCTTTCTTATATTTCTTATATAATGTTAAAAGTACCAGCCCAGGTGCCCTGGAGAGCATGAGCAGCATTAACACATTATGCACTATTTCTATGAGAAATTGGGAATAGCTTGTGTAAAACATATTTGTCATAAAGTTCTATAGCTTTTTTTCATCATTTGCAAATTTACTTTTGTTAAAATAAATCCTCTCCACAGTTATGTTTCTGAGTAAACATGATAAAATCACACCATGAGTATCCATACACACCTAGCTGTGTTTGTATCTGTGTGTACCATGGAGATGATTCTTTAAGATGTACTTTATCATCATCCCCAGTGGTGACATGGTATACTGAAATATTAGCAAGTTCCCTGCCTGTCAAATGTTTATTACTATAAGGGCATTTTACTTCTAACAGGTCTGTTCCACAACATGTACAACTAACTATTCCATCTGGTGTTGCTCTAAGGAGAGGATTTTCCTTGCTGATGAAAATACCACATTTATGAACTGTGAATTCTTTGTGCAAAGGTTTCATTGTATCTATGTATAGTTTCTTAGCAACTGTTTCATGTTCAATACCATACTTAGTACTCAAATTACCATGGAAATTTGATGTTCCCATTTTTTCTTTTACAATATATGGTCCTGGGTATGACTTGGTCCTGGGTATGACTATAAACTACATTGGGTGGTGAGGCTCTGATTGGGGACTTTTGGAGTTGTAGGGAAAGTGGAGTTACCCTTTAATCACCATTACTCCCTGGTCCATTCTGACCCGGAATGGTAGCACCTGTTTAGGGTACCTGCTGCCTTGTAGGGTATGCCTTTTTAGGCAAAGGCTAGGAGAAGGAAAACTCTGAATACAAACCCCCTGCTGCCTTGTAGGGTATGCCTTTGACAGGCAAAGGCTAGGCCCACCGCCGATACCTGTGGTGGTTGTAAGCAAGGGCATGCTAACCATAAAATTTTTCGCTCCAACAAAAAATGATGATGGCAACCACACCAAAAATGTCCCCCAGTCCCCGGCAGCCCTTAAGTGGGCAGGGGGTAGTTGGGGGCCGGCGACTGATGTCGAGAGCAGTCATTACCCATCCAACCCCATCCTAAATTGGAAAATACGGACGTTAAACAAAAATGATGATGATGATGACAGAACATGTGTGTGTGCAGTGGTCATAGGTTTTCTGACCCCAAAAAGGTAGGTCACTGGTTGTGTGTGTGTACAAGTAGTAACCTGACCTGTGTGTACTCAGGTAGCGAGGGTTAGAGAAACTTGACCTGTGTGTGTGTGTGTGTGTGTAAGGAAGCCCAAGGCCTATATACTGTATACCCTACTGGGAACAGTACTATCAACCATTATTCACCGAGCCTGCTACAGTGAAGAAGTTGAAGATTCTTACACAGCAGAATGAGTGACTCAGATCTTAGCGACATCGAAGATTCCTAGAGCGAACTCACAGATGATATTGAGGATGAATTTCTTCTAGACGAGCCACGAGAAGTCAGTGGTGGATGGCATCTGATATCGGACGTTTTAGCTTACATGCATTCTGCCAATGGCAGAATCGCTTTCATTCATTCAACCACTCAGGCGCGGCTTCCACTAGCCCGTCACCGTCATCACCGTCACCGTTAGTGACGTCACGAACACGACATCCGCTCGCTTTGGAGGAGATGAGCACCGTCAATGGCGACGGTGTTGTTGTTGTTGCCAAGGTCTAATAAGTAAGGTCTGTCAGCCAGCTGTACACCCAGTGCGCATACCGTCAGCTGAGCCCACAAACCCAGGTCTCATTGGACGCTCTGCCTCAGTGACTCAGTCTCAGCCTCTCAGGTAAAGAATATCACCTGACTTTGGGCTCAGTTGATGCTGCTCACCCCCCCATTTCACACCCCAGCCTGCGCGTTGACAGACCTTACTTATTAGACCTTGGTTGTTGCCTACCCGCACGAGAACAAGATGGACATGGACGACGATTTTATAGTTGCTGCTCTTCTTCTACTTGACGAAGAAGACCGCCCAGCTAGACCAGCAAGACAGAGAAGGAGAAGGAGAATGTGGTCATACCAGCTACTGCTGGAGAGACCTCTGAGAGGAGAACACCGAATATTGATGGAGGGAGAGAAGAGGATTGATGTGGACAGTTTTCATGGAGCCTACCGCATGACCCCAACCCCCGCCGAGGAACTCCTGCAGCTAGTTGGTCCTCACATCGAAAAACAAGCCACAACGTTTAGGGATCCGGTCGGTGCACCAGAACGCTTAGGAATTACACTAAGGTATGTCGAATTGTTGATCAACTCCGTGCCCTTTGCTGCCAGGCCACTCTAAAATTTTACCATCTAGCCAAACTCAGACTTCACAACATAACCTCATAATTCTTCTAACTGAAATAAGTTTAGCCAAAGCTTCTGATTTAGGAGTTTCTGCCAAGTACTGTTGAATTGAGAAGTATAATTGCATTTTTGTACTTTCATCAGTCATTTGCTTTAGGCTAAACCTAATTAGTTATGTAAGGATTAGGTAAATATTGAAAGAATTACCGTCAATGCTTACGGTTTTTCTACCTTCATTACTCACTTATTAAGAGCACTCTATGATTATTTTAATCTTTGGCATTTTCTCCGCAAATGCCGCATTTCCAAGATAGTGAATAGTTAATTATCCTTTATCCAATGCCTGTGAAGAAATAAGTAAGAATATATATAACATTTAGAATCTCCAGATGTGTTCACCCTAACCAAATTTCAATTATTTAAATCATAACTAATTATTTCAGAGTTTGAAATGGCCATTTCTTCAAAATTATCATGTAAAAATATAGAAAATGCCATAAAAAAATTACACTTGAGTAAAAAAGCATATCTCCCTCAGGTATTTGGCTAGCGGCATGAGCCAGAAGGATGTGGCCAGGTACTTCTGTGTGGGGACTGCAACAGTGTGCAAAATTATCAGGCAAGTGTGCCAGGCTATATGGGACGTGCTTGGTCCGATGTTCCTGCCCAGGCCCACTCCTGACGACTGGAAAAGAGTTGCTGAGGAATTTGGTAACAAATAGAACTTCCCTAATTGCCTAGGTATGTATTGAGTAAAAATTATATATTTATTTTAAAAGAACTGAACTGACCACCATGCTAATACAAATTAGGTTTAAAACCTTTCCCAATACTTTCCTGAAATTTTGGTGGTGATATCTGTTATCATCCAGAAGTTAGGTTTGGACATTTTCCAGAAACTGGGGCACAAGGACTACGGTTTATTTAAATATGCCTTTTATTGTGTAGTGAATTCCAGAACAATTGATAAATATGTAGATGCTGGGTTATATATTTAAATATTCACTTTCTTCAACCAATCAATTGCAACTGGTACTTTTCCTGATACACTGAAATGGTAAAATAACTCCCAAATAAAAATCCTCTCCTAAAACTGAAACACTTTGCTCCAGTAAAAATTCTCACATGTTTATATTATGCCCACATCTATATACTGTACTGTACCGTATTTAATATAATGTACTTGACAAATCTTTTAAGAGGTTTTCAAGTAATTGACCTATCAAAACTTCCAATACCCAACCAGCACATAATTACCAGACTGGGTATACCCCAGTCTGGTGCCAACACAAATTTAACCTATCAAATAGCCAGCCAAAATTTAAAGTAAAATTAAAGAAATATTTATTAGACTAATATTAATTTAAATCTCAAGGTTAAATAATTATTCAATACATATATATTTACATAACTAAAATAAGTAATTTTTTTCTCATACAGGTGCAATTGATGGGAAGCATATTCACATCCAGAAGCCAAGATTGTCAGGATCAACTTACTTCAACTATAAGAAAACCTTCAGCACAATCCTGATGGCTGTCGCTGATGCCTCTTATCGCTTTTTGTACCTGGATGTTGGAGCATATGGCAAGGAGCATGATTCTAGTGTATTTGTCCAATCAACATTTGGAAGGGCATTGGATGATGGGACCCTGCTTCTTCCCGAGCCTGGTGATGGAGACTTGCCTTATGTGTTTGTGGCTGATGAGGCATTTCCTCTTAAGCCACAACTTATGAGGCCATACCCTGGCAATAACATAAGCGAAGAGAAGGCAACATAAAACTACTGATTAAGCCGAGCACGGAGAGTAGTCGAGAGTGCCTTCGGCTTAGCGACAACAAAATGGAAAATATTACGCCAACCGATTATTGCCAACCCCGAGACAGTATATTGCATTGTGAAAGCAATTGGTGTACTACACAATTTTATGAGAGATAGGGAGGGGACTGAAGTGTTGGATGCAACTTGGGACAATAGAGGAGGTAACCATGGCACAGTGAGACTGGGTGCCAATATGTACTCCTCTGCTGCAGAGGCTGTTCGAGTCAGATTGACCCAATATTTCAGTTCCCCCCATGGCAGCCTTCCCTACCAAAATGACATTATACGTAGGGGACGACTACAATGATATACCAAATAATGATATACCAAAGTGTAATATGCTCTTGATGTATATTTATTTTATAATGTAATGTATACCTCATTTTTTTACCAAATATCTTTTTTTCTTACATGAATAATTAGTTATTGAGAGTTAATTAATAATTAAGGGGAGATTATCTTTTGGGGGATTTGGAGGGCTATTGAATCCTCCTTACTATGCAAGAAAACAGATTGATAGGGAGATCTTGTTTCATAATAGAGTTTGGAGGAATCACAGACCTTTCAATTCATCAACAACAGAATCTCCTCAAGGAAAGACGAGTTTATTTAAAGTTTGGGTTCATGCCTGGTAAGGGGGCAACTGATGCAATATTCACAGTATGAAACATACAAGGAAATATAATATATCTATTATATTATATTATTAAGTTCCTCAAGCTGTCTGGCCGAGCAGCCCCGAATATACTGTATGTAGGTTTATCATATTAACCCCTCCGCGACGGGATAACTATGGATAGCCATTTTGTCAGTCCGGGGCTAGTCTTACTTTCCCTACTGTGTGGCCGGGCGCTTTTGGCCGATTTTTCCAAAATCGCTCTATTCCACTTACTCTGTACGTCTAAACTACGATACTGAACAACTTAAATTTGGTCTTGTTAGCACCATCAACTCTTCCTCTTTCCAATAAAACCAACCTCAGCTCTCTACAACTCTCCGTTGCCGAGAAATTAAATGAGGAATGAAGGGTACTTTTTCGTGTGAGCGCGGCTGCGTTCGCTTAGGTGCAGTGGCTCTGACGACAACTGAACGCGGCCCGCGCGGGTGGCAGTCAGTGTTGTAAGTAAGCATGGCGCACCACAGAATCGGACACGTACGAGAAATCTAATCCACATCCATCCATGTTTACAGTCAGTAACACACTGACTGACGATGGTGATTTGTAGGGATGGTGGTGAAGTATAGCCAAGTGAAAAAAAAACCGCCAAATTGGGCTCGCAAATGCCGACATTGGCACCACCCGGAGGCTTCCTGGGTCCGTCTATGACCGCGGTCCGGACGTTAAGGGTTAATGAGCTGTATGCAATATGCAATTTATTTGCCATCCAAGTAAAATGTTGTAAATTACCTATTTTTTAATTTTACCACAAAAGGTGAGATGAAGAAGTTGGGTACATACATAGTGGTATAAGTTATATTTCCATAGAAGAGTGATTTATGTTTACACAAGTCTCTCTGATTAAAAGAGGTACCCCCCACTTGGATTAGAGTGATAAAAAGAGTGAATATAAAAGTCTTTGTAAGAGGAGTAACAATGTTGCAGGGGAGAAACTGGCTTCTCAAATCTTATGCATGCAGATAATGCAGTGTTGATGACCAGCAGATAAATTAGGTTAATTTCAAGTTTAGTTAAATGGTTAAATTAATTTAAAATCATAGTTAAATGCGGTTTCAGGATACAAAACAAAAATACATTTTCTAGTTAAATTTATTTCCATATTTTATTCATCTGTATAGGAAATCAAATTTAGTTCTCTCTTTACGTCATTAATAAATGCAATTACCCTACCGACTACGTGGGCCTGCTGGACTCTATCGGCAATATCGTTTAGTTGGAATCTTATAAATTCTGTAGCATAATCTCCAGACGTGAGATTTGCCCTATCTGCCTGACTGGCCCTTTCTGCCTGAATTGCCCTTTCTGCCTGATTGGCCCTTTCTATCTGATTGGCCCTTAAAATATCTACAAGTGACTCCTTCCATCCAGAGGTGTCACTTTTAGTCTTCTTCAAAGAACATGGCAACACCTGTGACGCCTTCCTTTTCATTGTCTTCTTTCCTAGTGGGTGGATAACTTTAGGCATGCCATCTTCTTCACTGATGCATCTGCAGATTTGGAATGCATGATATTAAACTTCAATATTTTTTGTAAGAGAGCATATCCTGACTGCACTATCCAGCTTATATGGACAGTTTTCCCTTACAAAAGTTTTTCAGATTAGTTAAACTGCTATCCAAAATGTTATAATACTGATAACCTTTAAATATATAAACACGAAAGAAAATAATACCAAATCAATATCAAGAAACTTACCTATATATAATTTTCTTGAACAAATATTAACTATACACAATTTCCTTGAAACCTTAATCATTTATATGTATCGATTTTGCCAAGATAAAACCATGCCACTACCATGCTATTCAAAATAAACTTGACAGATTCAAATTTTGTTACCACTACAGCTACCTTACAAGAAATATGCTATACTAACATCTCCTTGTAGTCTTCATTGTTGGATTGTTGGATGGTGCCTGGTGCCTCTAATTCATTGGATGAAGAAGGTGAAGGTGTATCCAAGTGGTCTGATGTGTCAGGTGTTGATGTGAGCTCGAAACTGTTGCCTCCTCTGAAAGATAGTATATAATGTAAAAATAAAAACACTGACAAAATTTATGTTTGCCTGAAATACAAGAGGAACATATTATGATGAATTAAGGCAAGGTGGTCCAATCTCTTTACAACTGTGGGCCACTTAACTGGAGTGCAGTAATATATTTTAACCCTTAACGTCCGGACCGCGGTCATAGACGGCCCCAGGAAGCGGCCGGGAGGTGTCTTACACCCCTGCCATGTGGTGACCGGGCGGGATGAAGCACCACTATTGCCAATGTCGGCATTTGCGAGCCCAATTTGGCGGTTTTTTTTTTACTTGGCTATACTTCACCACCATCCCTACAAATCACCATCGTCAGTCAGTGTGTTACTGACTGTGAACATGGATGGATGTGGATTAGATTTCTCGTGCGTGTCCGATTCTGTGGTGCGCCATGCTTACTTACAACACTGACTGCCACCCGTGCGGGCCACGTTCAGTTGTCGTCAGAGCCACGCCACCTAAGCGAACGCAGCCGCGCTCACACGAGAAAGTACCCTTCATTCCTCACTTAATTTCTCGGCAACGGAGAGTTGTACAGAGCTGATGTTGGTTTTATTGGAAAGAGGAAGAGTTGATGGTGCTAACAAGACCAAATTTAAGTTGTTCAGTATCGTAGTTTAGACGTACAGAGTAAGTGGAATAGAGCGATTTTGGAAAAATCGGCCAAAAGCGCCCGGCCAGGCAGTAGGGAAATTAAGACTAGCCCCGGACTGACAGTGCGGCTATCCATAGTTATCCCGTCGCGGAGGGGTTAAAATAGAAATTGGAGTTAACTGATAGTTAAGAATCAGTTATAAGTGCCGTATAAATACGCTGAACTTAAATTGGAGAGCAAGAATGATGGGAGGGAACACACAATGTACACTGTGTAATGAAGACATAGAAGAGACAATCAACCATTTTGTGAAGGAATGTAGTAGGCTGGAAAATATTAGGGTGAACAGCAGCAGGACCACAGAAACTAATTAAGAAAAATAGACTATACAAAGAAAATTGCTTGGAACACCACAATACAATAAATAAGAAGAATTTACAAACTTACTTGCGATGTGCTCTACAATGATGCAGTAGTGCATCCATTAGATGGTACAATTCCCATTTCACTTTGGGAATGGTATCAGCACCTGAGCCACAAAGTATGGGCTTCTCCAAGGTCCTCTTGAGTCGAACATACCGGTCTCGGATACTTGCCCAACGCTTCTTACACTGTTCCTCTGTAACAAAATTAAAATATCAATAAGGTTATAGTATTTTAAAAACCCAACCGCATTGAATGTCCATGCTTTTCTGGACTTGCATATAGAGGAACCTAACCATACACTTCGTCACTTCCCAGTTTAATGAAAACATATGTTCATCCATTTTATAAATTATAATGTCTGAAATCATGCATGAAACTACAAAAATGCCTTTAAATCAGGTCATGTTTTAAGTAGTACAGGATTCTGTATACTTATTTATAATTTGCATTAGTACACATATTTAATTGCAGCTATTCGAATTTATGCAAAGCACATTTTAATACACCTTTTATTTTTGCTATTGAAGCCTATTTCAGAACCTCCAGCCAGAAAACTTTGTGCAATTTTATCCCTATCCTCCATTATTCACAAATAACCTAACTTTGTCCTGTCCAGTCTTCACTATTAATTAGGTATATATACTGTATATAATCTCCTACCATTCATTTTCAAGCGGTTGGCAATCTCACTCCATGAATTTCTCTTCATAATGATGTCCTTGTATTTCTCATGGGTTGTATCATAAATCCACGGATAGGAGGACATCATGTTGATCAGAGATTCGTCCATAACCACAGTTGTCATTCTGGTAAAAGACAGCATTGTTAATAATAAACTAGCCCATTACCCAGCACGAACACAGATAAATAAGCATAATTTACAGTGGCACCCATTAATTTAACATAAAGTTGCTTAGTCTGGTGTTAACTTTATCTACTTAATGATTTTCCAAGAGGAATGAGGGTTAGTGATGTGCATATGTGAGATGAAATTATTCCATAATGTAGTAAACGAGATAAAAATTATGATTGAGAGTTTTGTTATAATCATCATAGGTCCAATTTTTACAAATTAATACTGAATACACTATGGATAATAGTGCATAAAAATAGTACCGTACCTGATAACAATTTGTTGTAGGTGGCTTGGTGCTACAAGAGGGCTGTGAGGAATATATTCGCCAGTAAAGTGATGAGGAGGACTGCCTGTGTAGTGTGTACCAATAGGCCTACACGATGTTTTTGTTTACGTGAGCTGCACAGCCGAGATGCGTACGAATGTGCAGTGTTGTCAGATTTCCAGATTCATGTATAGAAAAGTGGTCTCGATCCATGAATGCACACACTTTATGTAAATACATTTAAATATTTATATAACTAATGTGATCTCATATCTTTTTCCGTGTGCAATTGCTTAATATTCATATTTTCATAATAACCAAGATATCCAACACCATCGATGGTGGTCAACACCGCCGCCGTCACTCCGTCAAAAGATGAAATTATTCATCTTTTGCTGGTGGCCGTCAGCGTGATGGGCCGGAGCTCCCGAGCCATTGATTTCCATTTCAGCCTCCGTTCGTGACGTCACTATCGGTGACGGTGATGACGGTGACGGGCTAGTGGAAGCCGCGCCTCAGAGACTTGTGGTCTGCAGTATCAGCCAATCAGTAGTCGAATGACAGTGTATATAAGGGCGGACGAGTGCCCTTAGGAGAGTGGTGTTAAATCGTTGCTGGGAGGAAAGCCGGTTGTTTCCTGGCTATAGAGGTATTTTGTATATATATATTATTTTTTTCCCATACTTTCACACTTATTATTATTGTTTTATATTCTTTCAAGCATAACAGTGAAATGTGTTTATTATTATTATTATAAGTATTGCCGTATGTATTACGTGTTTGTGATTAACTCTGAATGGGTGACGGTGTGATCTTCCTCAGTAAGACCCAGTGATTGTTGATCATGTTTGATAATTGAGTTAAAGAGTGAAATTCATGTGTGATATTGATCTGGTGATTTTAAAGTAATTGTTTACTATCTTAAAGTGTAGAGTAGTGATTGCTTGTAACATTTATTTGATTCATTGTTGCGGTCGGGTATTCTGTTGTTCTATTATATTCTGATGTTTAATTGTATTATCTTTATAATTATTCTTGTCTCATAGTAACTTCATTTTTCATTAAATATTTATTGTTAAGTTTTAACTACTGGGTTTGACTTCCTACTTTGTTTAGAATCTGGATGTTCGGTAACCAGGGTGGAATTTTGGGGATATTTCCATGAAGGAGTCTACTCAAGGGACTCTGTTTCCCTCTCATAGTCTGTTGAAGTAACAGCAGATTTTCTTAAGCCCTAGAATCCGTAACAACGTCCAGAGGACATTCCAAAATTCAATACCAATTATTATGGTTTGAATCACGCTCTGGGAGCCCTCCTATTTTCCTCACCCAGTGATGCGTTCAAGGCATATTTTGATAACATTTTGGTGAACAAAATATGTGAATGGACAAATACAAGAGCAGACATGTATTTTGCTCATCATCCAGAAAAAAGAGGAAAAGTGAACTCCCTCAAGTGGTTGAATGTTGCACAAGATGATATGTTCACTTTCATTTCACTGCTAATTGGAATGGGGATATGCAAGCTTCCCAAGATGGCTCACTAATGGCAGCATGATTGGTTGATCAAAGGACCACCTTTATTTTGCAAAGAAGTAATGAGTCGTGATTGATTTTTCAGTATTTTGAAATTCTTGAGATTTTCTTCGCCAGAAAATGTGAGGAAAGATGACCCCAAGACAAGAATTGAAGAATATTTAGATGTGTTGCGAGAGAGGAGCCAGACAGTGATGAAACCTGGCAAACACATTGCTATTGATGAGGCCCTTATTATGTGGTGTGGACGATTGGGTTTTCGCCAGTACATAAAAACCAAACGAGCAAGATTTGGTGTGAAGGCGTTTGTTTTGTGTCCATCTGATGAGGAATGGCAAGGATATTCATGGAATTTTCACTTGTACTATGGTAAAGATACTTAAATGATTGAAGATCCTAATGCCTCAAGATTGTCTGTGTCGGAACGAATAGTTGTCTTTCTCATGAAAGATCTGCTAAATTCTGGAAGGCATGTGATAACTGATAACTGGTACACAAGCCTAAGATTAGCAGATTATTTGGAAACTCAGAGGACACTTTTGACAGGAGTCGTCCGAAGTGGAAGAGGGCCACCCAAAGAAGTACAAGAAATGAAATTGGACAAGAAGCAGTCAGTGTTCGCAAGGAAAGGAAATGCTCTAGTTGTGAAGTGGATGGACAAGAAGGATGTTTGTGTACTCACAACTAAGTCAACATTGTGGAACACAAGAAGACTTATTATGGAAATGAAACAGTCTTCTTCAACAGACCACTACACATTAAAAAATATAATAAAAAATGGGAAGTGTAGACTTGGCTGACCAACTTCTTGAACCATATCACTATGATAGAAAATCCCTTGCCTGGTTCAAGAAAATAGGGATACATTTTCTGTTTAGGATTGCACTGAATGCATTCATAGCATACAGGAATGCGTGCAAAGGCACCACAGAATTTCTTCAGTTCCTGGAAATTCTATGTAAAGAACTGCTAACAGAACACAATTTGGGTGCAGCAGCGTTGGCAGAGGTATACACTATCCAGAAAGTTCATGGTCCCCGTCTTCAGCAGCCATCATCTAATATACACCACTTCGTGAAATGGGAAGAACAGAAGAAACAGAAAAGATGTAGGGTGTGCCACCCTGTTCGAAAGGCAACACGATATTACTGTGCAGGTGATCCTGGTATTTGTTCAGTGGAACATTTCAAAACTTGGCAAAGTGAAGGAAAAGGGAAAGAAAAAAAGACAAGAACACAAGAGCAAGAATCGAGTACGTCTCTAAGTGAGGAAGGGCTTGATCAACCATCTACCAGTGGCACTGTTCACAGACCAAGCATGGCTCTCCACTCCACTAGCGGCACAGTACCCAGGCGATCAGGAAGAATAAGTGGAAAAGCAAGACAGAAGAGAAATCTGAGCTCATCAGAAGAAAGTATTTGAGTCTGAGTGAGAGAAAAATACCAACTCAGCCACTTCCCCAGTCCCCATCTTTCTTTCTCTTTCTATCCGGGTTGTAAGATTTCGGAGGCAGAGGAAGAGGTCCATCCCTGGTCAAATAAAACCTCTGCTGATGAAGAATTCTTACCGTAACCCCCAGGGGTGATGGAGCTTACTCCAGGCAAAGACCTACTGAAATTCTTTTTCTGAATATGCATATACCTGGTTTGTATGATTTTACACGAAAAAAAAAAAAAAAAAATCTGAATGTTTTTTTCCTGGTCAGTGTGTGTGTGAGAGGAGAGAGAGAGAGAGAATAAACAACATAGTATCCCCATATTATCACACTCATCATCTCCATTTTCTTTTCCAAGCGAAAGAATACTAGAGGGTCGAGGGACTAAAAAAAAAAAACTAGAGCTCTCGGCTTAGGCCGGAGCTAAAAATTATCAATCTGAAATCACTCTTATCTAATGTATATCTAATTGTCTAATATAATATTAGACAAAAGGATGACAAATAAGACCCAAAACACAACTAACAAGTAAAATAATGGAATAATGAAGAGAGGAGTGAGAAATACACATGAGGAGGATGAGACAGAAAATAAAGACCTAATGTAAGTTTGAGGGAAAATTGAAACAAAATCAATAAAAAGATCACTAATTTGTGATAAAACTAGAATAAAAATTACAACCAGGGGTAAATAAAGCCTGCGTTTGGATGCAGTAACAGGTAACAAGTTACTACTAGTAACTAGAGACGAAGAGAGTGAAAAAGGGACACATGATATACGATATTGATAATGTGAGAGTCCTAGCACATACGGGTGTGTGTGGCAGGCTTCATACTAACAAGGGGCTTATGACATCAAGGGGTATGTCATCGGATATCGTACTGTTTACCCATGACATCGACAGGTATGTCACCGTACAGAATGGGTTAATATTGATTTTATCGTGCGCACAGATAATTTCCTCATTTTTTCATATGATTTGTGAAGTGGATAATTACCATGATTAGTTTATGTGGCGGCATTTACATTGCATGCATAGCTAGTGAGTGTAAATGAGATAATATGAAGACTAAGTCTAGTCAGTTATTATATTCAGATAGTTGGGTGTGGCTCCGTGAGTATCGATCCAGACGTTGGGGGAGGAGCTAATTATTGGTTGGGTAGAGACAATTTGAAATGGGCAGTCTTGACTTCAGCCAGACATCTATACACACGTAATTGATCACCTCCTGTCTACCCTTTACAAAATCACAGCTAAAGATTAATGACTCGGTCTCGTCACTAGTTATAATCTTCAACGTTCGTGGTTGCAATGCACGGTCTTATTGATTGAATAGAAAACATAATCAATTGACAGTGGAAGGTAAGATAAACGAGTGATAAATTATTGTGTGGACATTGAAAATTCCTGTTGGTTTGAAGGACACTGAAAAGAAAATTACTGAGACTGAAACTAACCTCTGTAATTATCAAGGCTTGTGGTTAGATTGATATTGATTATTAATTAAAGTAAATTGAGTAGGAAGGTCTTGAAATAGCACCAATAATTAAACGAGGACATTGGAAAAGACTCGCAAAGACATTGAAAAGAAAACGGGAGTCACGCGCGAGGGTAACTCATTTATTTAGCTAGCTTTTTTGTGAGTGAAAGTGAGTACGTGAGTAATTTATTAATTCCGTTGGTGTAAGACTGAATTCAATAAATTATAGTAAATTAACCTTCCTTGATCCAACACAACGAAGGTAAATTAATAAACCGGGTAAGGTAAGTCAATTACTGAATCATTGCTTACTTAATTATTATATTCATTATAATAATTCCAATATTGAACTACGAAGTTTATTACACATATCTATGACATTTTCCTAAATTACCATAGGCTTAGAGCCTTAGACTTTTATAGGACTTTTTTTTTATAGACTTTGAATAGACAGTCTGAATTTGAACTCGATATTGGCTATACCACTGCACAGTATGTGTTGATATACGAAACTTATTCGGTGTTAAAGTGACCTATTCTTATTTCTTTGACCTAATCTTTATTACTTTTAAACAGATTCATAATGTCAACAAAATATAAATGGAAAGGAACCTATGACAGTGGTTGAAAATATAATAAATCATGGGAAGAGAAATTTATTTGGGTTAAGAAAGCAAGTGAAGGAAATGAAGACGCTTTTTGTAAATTATGTACACACTTGCTTCAGTATACTTTAAAATTAAGGTAAGCATACTATATTTTACCTTTTATCTGCTTATTGTTTGTTATGTGTACAGCATCAAATGACTATGTATATATAGGTGCAGGGTTAACATTATTTTTATTTGCGTGCCAGGCTAACCTGCATAAATTTGTTAAAATATATATACAAAATAGTTTGGCCGGATTTGGCCGTAAAATGCACATAATTTGGCCGTGAGATATTTCTGCCATCTGGCAACCCTGGGCCCTCATTGCCTTGTAATAATATCCTATACTGCAGCCTTCACCCTTGGTAACCTAGTGCAAGTCCCACAGTCACACACACACTTACTCTATTTATAGTAATATTAGTATATTTACAGTGATATTCACTAATAACAAAACAAAAGACACAATTATGGGAACTTAATTGAGTCTGGACAAGGAACTGTTTACAGAGGTGGTTCATATAATTGATTAATTTTAGAGATATAATTTATGGCATTGGTACGATATTGGGTACGAAATTACGGTACGAAATCTTACTTTTTCGTACTAGTCCGATACGGTTCTTTGGGTAAGGTACGAAATTATGGTACGATATTTTTAAGCGTGCGGAATTACGATATTTTTTTCGTACCGTACCGTACTGCCACCCTTGTCTGTAACAATAGTGGTGAAGTGCAGTGAGGGTGCAACAAGTTATTGAAACCCGACATCCAAGTGCAGGACCTATAATATTCACTGCAGTTATGACGGGACCAGAACTGCATACAGCTAACTCAGGCGAGTCGAGCCAATATGGCGGCGCTACTGGCACCGACCTGACTGGGTCAGCAGACACCGGTAAGCGGAAACAATCTGTGAATATTCAGCTTACAGTGAACCATTGCGATGTATGCGATAAGGAATGCTTACTAGAATGTTTGAAATGCAGTAAATGTAAACAGTACACTCATATGGTCTGCTCTAAACTTCCCGTGTATATCATTATCACTTTCCAAACCACGAGGAGCCAATATACGTGCCAAAAATGTGTTAGAAATGTGTGCGGTGAACAAGCAGACCAGTTATATATGAAAATGGCTTCGGCAATAGATACAGAGAACGAAGCAAACCAAACCATAGATCCATCCTGGCCGTGTCGAACTGACGAGGCTCCAATTTGTGATAGTGAGGACAACAATAGTCCAGTTGATGAAAGAAAAACACGAACATGCTTCTTTTATAAGAGAAACAAATGTAAGTTTGGCATCAATGGCCGAGACTGTCCGTTTGCGCACCCGAAATTGTGCTATAAGTACAAAAATAATGGTTTGGATGTCAATGGCGGGTGCAGGGACGGGAATAAATGTAAATTCTTACACCCACCCCTGTGTGAAAAGGGAGTGCTTAAATGAGAAGTGTAAACGACTACATTTGAAAGGAACACGCCGTTACACTACCAATCAAACGGCAAACCATCCACAACAGCTGCAACAACCGGCGGTGATGTCAATATCGGGCACAGAGCAGACACCAACCACGGCCAGTACTAATGATTCGGTGCAATGTGCCATGCCACTGCAACCTAAAAGTCACCAGCAGTTGGCAACACAGAAACCAGAGGTTCGTCAAGTACCGTGCAACACGGTAACTCTCCAACCACAGCCACAAAATGACGGTGTGTTGGCTTTTTTAATGCAAGAAATGCAACGACTGCAGACAATGCAGCAGCAAATCCTGACAAATGCTAAAAACAAACCCATGGCAGCACAATCCAACTTTGCAGTCGCAGTTCCCGCCACTCCTGCAAGCAAACTACGCAAGATAGTGACCTGTAATGTGGCAGGTCTTTTACCTTACAAGTTTAAAGGTAAAATAAAGCTACTGGAAGAATATGCGAAACTAGAAAATGCCTTTGCAATTTTGCTTTCAGAAACACACCTAAATGACGACGTCAGAGACGCGGAAGTTAATATACCAAGTTTTACGGCTTTTCGAACCGATCGAACAAGTGGTCGGAAGAAAGGCGGTATTATAACATACCTCAAAGAATTTTTAGCAAGGAAAACGACGGTAATTTTTCCAGATCCAACTCTTACACAGAAGCACACATGCTCTTTGTAAGTCCCCTCAATACAGTTGTCATTAATATTTATAGACCACCAGTTTGTCCAACCAACAAGTTTATCAATCAGTTGGGGGATATAAGAAGAATCCTAGAAGGACTACCCCCACCTATGCCCACTGTTCTTATTCTTGGTGATCTCAATTGCCAAGAATAGACTGGGAATCACAGAGTGTTTATGGAGGAACATTGGAAATGAGATCTCAAGCAGAAGCATTATTTATATTTTCGAATGATTTCTGTCTAGAACAAATTATCCGTACACCTACTAGAAACGAAAATATTTTGGATCTGGTTATGGTAAATAATGAAAATTATATTTTCGAGTACCGTGCTGACAAAACTAATTTGTCGGACCACAACATTATCACTTTGACCACCAACATTGACAGGATGAATTCCACAAGAGCAGCTGAGGGACCGTGCCAAACCGACGACTTCGGTATGTTGAATTTTCTTTCAGAAAAGATTGTCTGGTCAGATGTGAGGGAGAATCTCAATCGAGTTGACTGGGTAAATGAAATGAAGAATTTAGACCCAGATCAACAATACGACTATTTGATTACCAAGTGTTTGGAAATTTGTAAGAAACACATACCACCTAGAAAGCCTATTCCAAAGGATCGGATACCACACGACCGAAAATTATTAATGAGGCAACGAGGAAAGCTGAGAAAAAAACTTTGCTCTGCACTTGGTGAACAAACAAGGCAAAAATTGGAATTGTCAATGTTGTTGATTGAAGACGAGCTGAAAAAATCTGTGAAGAACGAGTACTATCGCAAAGAAGAAGCGGCTGTATCCCACATAAGGAGCAACCCAAAGTATTTCTATAAATATGCAACAAATAAGTTGAAAACCAAAAGTGGCATAGGACCCTTAATCGATTCGAACAACATGATCGTCGACGAGCCTGATGGGATAGTAGAAATACTAAGTAATCAATACATGGAAACATTTAGCCATCCCCTGACGGATAAAGTCGTTCTCAATCCTGAAGAATTTTTTGCCAACAGCCTAGACCATCCAAGCCTGACTGGCATTGATCTTTCTGTTAGGGAAATAATTCAGGCAATCAAACAGCTGCACATGAACGCAGCTGCTGGCCCAGACCAATTCCCAGCGGCCCTTCTGAAGCAGTGAGCAGGTGAGCTGAGTGCACCGTTACTGGTGCTCTACAGAAACTCACTTCAAATAGGAATGGTTCCGCAGGGTCTAAAAATAGCCAGGATTACGCCAATATTCAAAAGTGGTTCCAAAAGTACTGCGAAAAACTATAGGCCCGTGGCTCTGACCTCACACATAATGATTTTTTTTGAAAAAAACGCTGGTGAGGCATATAACAGCATACCTCGAGGAAAAGCACATCCTAAACATAAACCAACATGGTTTCAGATCCTGACGATCATGCTTAACACAGCTACTGGTACATCACCAGCACGTGCTGAGTGCACTGGAAACCAATACTGACATGGATGTGATACATCTAGACGTCTCAAAGGCTTTTGATAAAGTTGACCATGGGATGCTCTTCCATAAACTGCAGAAAAGTGGTATAACTGGCAGACTAGGCATGTGGCTATATAGCTTCCTAACAAACAGAACTCAGTTTGTGGCCGCAGACGGTGCCGAGTCGACGCCAACACCAGTCACCAGTGGGGTCCCCCAAGGGACGGTGCTCGGCCCGCTTCTCTTTATCTTATACATTGCCGATATTGACAACAATGTACAATACTCTCACGTCACCTCCTTTGCGGACGACACCCGAATATCGAACATTGACCGAGAGTTACTCCAAAACGACCTCCATGCACTTTATAAATGGGATGAATGAAATAATATGCTCTTCAACAACTGCATATTTGAACATATAAACTACACTGTGAGGGGACTAAGAAACTGCACCCCCCAGTACAGTGCCTACGACGGCTCAGACATCGTCGTAAAGACTGACGTCAAAGATCTGGGCGTCACAATCAGTAGTGACTGCAGGTTCGCCAGTCATATCCAGAACATTACTAAAAAGGCACGTTCTCAAATGGGATGGATCTTACGCACATTCCATACACGCGAACTCGAAGCTATGATGACACTCTTTAAGTCTCTGGTCTTATCACACCTAGAATACTGCTGTGTGCTGTGGGACCCATCCACAGCTGTACTTAGGCAAACACTAGAAGGAGTACAGAGGACATTTACCACAAAAATACTGGGTGTAAATCATCTTAACTACTGGAAGAGACTGGAAGCTCTCAAACTGTTCTCGCTAGAAAGGCGTCGGGAGAGATATATTATACTGTATGTATATAAGATCCTCTCTGGAAAAATAGCCAACAGTACCCATGTCAGATTTTACATGCATCGTCGTCTTGGTCGACGCTGTGTCTCGAGAACAGCAAATTCACGGGCAACCACCAGAATAAAGAACTTGATATTCAACACGTTCTCATCAAAAGCTGCAAGATTATATAATGCTCTTCCAATACACTTGAGGAACATGAAGGAACAGAGCCTAGAAGCATTCAAGAAGCAGCTGGATATATTTCTAAAAAAGATACCCGACCAGCCCAGATTGCCTCAATATCACATCCGGGCAGCGACTAACTCCATCGTCGACCAACTAGCGGTGCAACGGGCCGACGAGCGTTAGTGGTGGCGCACCAGCGTGGCCACGGACGACAAGTGTCATCTGTAACCTACTACTACAGGAACTACAGGTGTGTACGTGTGTGTGTGTGTGTGTGTGTACGTGTGTGTGTGTGTGTGTGTGTGTGTATGTGTGTGTGTATATGTGTGTGTGTATGTGTGTGTGTACATGTGTGTGTACGTGTGTGTGTATATGTGTGTGTATGTGTGTGTGTGTACATGTGTGTGTACGCGTGTATGTGTGTGTACGTGTGTGTGTGTGTGTATGTGTGTGTGTATGTGTGTGTGTACGTGTGTGTGTACGTGTGTGTGTACGTGTGTGTGTACGTGTGTGTGTGTACGTGTGTGTGTACGTGTATGTGTACGTGTGTGTGAGTGTGTGTATGTGTGTACGTGTGTATGTGTGTACGTGTGGGTGTGTGTGTGTGTGTGTGTGTGTGTGTGTGTGTACATGTGTGTGTGTGTGTGTGTACATGTGTGTGAGTGTGTGTATGTGTATACGTGTGAGTGTGTGTGTGTGTGTGTGTGTGTGTATGTGTGTCGAGACCTCATACAGAGAGGATGTGTTCGTGGAGCTCCTCTGATATTAGTATGGTCTGCCATGGCCGGCGCCAATCTAGCCGGAGCCACTAATACCGGTCATTGTGGACAATGTTTAGAAGTGAATGACAGTAGCAAGTCAAATGTGGTTAAGTGTATAAAGTGCAAAGGAGGTTTTCACTCTTCGTGTGTATATATGGGTGGAATAAAAGGCACAAATTTGCCTAGGGTAAACTGGGTGTGTAACGACTGTGCTGAAATATTTTGTGAGACGCCCACTAAGAACAGTGATAAGATTGACGAACTAAAAGCTGAAATGCAAGAATTAAAGGAAATGGTGATGAAAGGCTTTGCTGAAATGCGAGGCGAGGTGAAAAGTGTTGTGAAAAAATCAAGTGATGAAGTGGGTGTTGTGGTGGAGGAGGCCGTGAGGGAGGGAGTAACGTCAGCAGTGACAAGTGAACGTGACAAGATGGTTACGGAGGTGAAGGCAGAACTTCGTTCGTTACCCGCCAAAATTGCTGATACCAAGGATATAAAACTGAAGAAGCAGTACTCAGAAATAGTAAGTAACAAACCAAACACTATCTTGGCCGTAATCATAAAACCTAAACACGATTCTTGTGCACTAGACACTGAAGAAATTACATCAGTTCTCAAAAATATCCCAGTTATATCGATGAAAACAAACAAAGAAAATCTGACTAAATGGATTCTTCCCACCGAAACAGCAAGGAACAAAGCTTTAGAAGCTCTAGAAGGATCAAACACCTTAACGAACACACATGACATACAAAATGAAAAGAGGTTGAAGCCAAAAATAACAATTCCGTACATACCAGATATAATTGAAGATTCGGAAATTGTACAGTCAATATTGGAGAAGAATCCTTACATTACAGAACTAATAGACCAAGAAAACGAAGTGAAGCTTTTGTTCACGAAACCAGGTTCACAAAATAATGACACTAAAACCGCTGTACGAGCTATTTCTCCCCAAATAAGGACTGCTATTAAAAAAAAACGATGATCGGGTATACCTGCACTTTGTTAGGTGTAAGGTATATGATCATTACTGGGTACTCAGGTGTAGCAAATGTATGGGATACGGTCACTAAAATTGTTACACAGACAAACCCGTTTGTGGAAACTGTGCAGGTAATCACTTGTCTAAAGATTGTATGAATGAACACCAACAAAAATGTCACCACTGTACTATGAATGGAAGAGAAAACACCAACCACGCTGCCTTCAATACCAACTGCCCATCTTTCATCATAGCCAAAAACAATGTGATTCGGCGGACAATGCAATATGCATCGGGAAAAAACTACCTCTGAACGAAGACCACAATAAGAAGATTACAAAATGCAATAAACAAGTGAATAAAGATAACGACCCCAAACTAGAGCTGCTTACAATGATATGCTGCAACATAGAAGGATTACTTCCTTATAAAAAAAAAAAAAAAAAAAACATGCTAGGAGAAATATCACAGACTTATAATACTATATTAATCTGCATAACTGAATCCCATCTGAGGAAAGACATACGAGATGCGGAAGTGATGATAAAGGGGTATCAAATACATAGAGCAGACAGACAAGAAGGGAGAATAAAAGGAGGAGTAACTATTTATGTTCGAGAAAATATTATACCATACACCGAATTCATAGCATCTGAGTCTAATAGCGAGGTAGAATATATAATATTATACATACACAAATGGAGAACAGTGGTAGTAACCATTTATCATACACCAGGTTGTCTGACTGAGAACTTTGTGAGTGTGTTAGAAAAAATAAGTGTATAAGTGAAAATGATGGGAAATCCAGAGCCCTCTGTTATCATCAACGGAGATTTCAACCTGCCCAATGCTAACTGGCACGAGCTAAGTATATACTGGGGCTCACTAGTGGACAGACTACAAGCTAATGCCTTGTTTAATATGGTGGACTGCCCAATGCTAACTGGCACGAGCTAAGTATATACTGGGGCTCACTAGTGGACAGACTACAAGCTAATGCCTTGTTTAATATGGTGGACTGCCCAATGCTAACTGGCACGAGCTAAGTATATACTGGGGCTCACTAGTGGACAGACTACAAGCTAATGCCTTATTTAATATGGATGAAGACCTTATGATGAGACAAATTGTTGACTTGCCAACCCATGGCCTTAATACCTTGGATCTGTTCTTCACCAATAATGAAGATATTATCAGTGGTGTGTGTGAGGACGGAGGACACAACCATGTCAGATCACAAGCTCCTAATTATAGAAACCACCTTAGAATACAGGCCCATGATGGAAATTAATGGTAGCGGGTGTTCGTCCTTCTCTACTATGAATTTTTTCAGTGATAATATGGACTGGACAAGCATGAACAATGCAATCAAAATTGTCAACTGGAACCAAGAGCTAAAAGACATGACTACAATAGAAATGTATGACTTTATTATAGAAAAACTCCTCTTCATTTGCTCAAAGTTTGTACCAGAAAGAAAAGTACATAGAAGAATAAATAATATACCCAGGGATAGGAAAATTCTGATGAGGAAAAGAACTAAATTGGCTGAGAAAATTCTACATAGAGAGGACAACAGAATCAAAGAACAATTGAGGAACATAGAAGAAAAGCTGGCCAAATCACATGAAGCGGAAAGGATTAAAGAAGAAGAAAAAGCAGTAGAAGCTATATCCCACAACCCTAAATACTTTTATCACTATACAAAAATGAAGTCAAATGTAAGGAGCAAAATAGGACTTTTAAAACACAATGGTACACTAGTCAGTGACCCACAACAAATGACAGAAACCTTCAATATGCAATATGTATCTGCATTTAGTGTACGAGAAAATAACCAAATAAACGAAGAACTTGACCCGGTGATAACAAGAACTTCAGACGTAGAGTCTAGAGATATTGACTTGAGTGAAATAGATATAGAACAATCAATATCCAGCATTAGTCCTCAGGCCTCATTAGGACCAGATGGTGTCCCTGCTATATTACTGAAACAATGTATGGAAACACTATCCACACCTATCTACATCCTCTGGAGAGTATCCCTTCACACACGAGTAATTCCACCAATACTAAAAGAGGGATTTATTACGCCAATTTATAAAGGTGGTGACAGAACAGAGCCCAAAAATTACCCACCAGTCACATTAACATCACACGTAATAAAAGTGTTTGAAAAAATGGTTGTCATCAAGCTAAATGAATACCTCGATATGCACACACTTCACAATGCCAAGCAACATGGATTCAGACATGGTAGATCGTGTCTATCACAACTACTGCAACACCGTATGGACATGTTACATTCACTTGAGAACGATGCCACAGTCGATGTTATTTATCTAGACTTTTCAAAAGCTTTCGACAAAGACGACCACCAAATACTGATACAGAAACTGTCACATATTGGAATCAGAGGAAAACTGCTCAAGTGGATAAAGTTCTTTTTAGAGAACAGAAATCAAGCAGTTGTTGTAGAAGGAGTGTTGAGTGGAGTGGCATAAGGGTCAGTCATTGGCCCTTTGCTATTCTTAATATCCATGAGAGATATAGACACAAATATTTCCCATTGCACTGCATCTTTTTTTTCAGATGACACTAGACTTTTGAGTACAGTGAGGAACAACGAAGACCTTAGAATGACACAAATGGATTTAAATAAAATATACCAGTGGGCAGCCAATAACAACATGAGTTTCAACAGCTCCAAATTCGAGTTGATGAGATACCGTCATCCCAATATTGATATCCCCAACAATTATTATACATCACTAGAAGGACAAATAATTGAACAATACAGACACGTCAAGGATCTAGGAGTAACATTAAGTGATGATGGCAACTTTCAACAACAAATAGACAACATAGTTACAAAGGCGAGACAGACAATGGGATGGATACTAAGAACCTTTACAACAAGAGAGCCCACGACGAGATGGACAACACTACATGGAAGAAGAGGCCTAATGTACACCATACCACTGATATTGATGACATGGACAACACTACAAACACTAAGGGTGCATACACACCAAGCGAGTTGAGTCGCGTCACATCAAGTCAGTGTGAGTCAATTGGTGCGAGTCAAAACACAAAATCTCCGTTCACACCGACAGTGTCAGTCCGAGTCAAGTCATTACTCTGTTTACTCAGTGGTTTGCCAGATTTCAAGAACAATGGACCCATTTTCAGTTGGTGAGGCAGGTAGCTGTTTTGTTAAGGCTTCGGCCTTGTTGTAGATGTAAGATAACCTCAATCTAGATGCATGAACTCAACACTAAAAGGACAGATTTTGGAAACTTCAGTCATTTATTCCCGAACTTGCTGAACCATCCAGAAAAATTCTATGACTCCTTTAAGATGACTAGTGAAAACTTCAAGAAGATGGTGGACTTGGCAGGATCTTCCATAAAGAAAAGGAACACTAATTACAGACGTGCTGTTGTAGTTGAAGAAATAACAACAATTATTTTAAGGTAAGAAATATCTTATTGAAAATTCCAACAATGAGTATGTGTGTAGGGCAATAATGAATAAAAGAAACATGGTAATAGTTCATTTATTCTTGTTGGTAAGTGAAAATGCAACTGATAAACAAGAAATTCACCACCGTGGACTCGCTGTGACTCACACAGAAATGGGTCTGGCGCCATCAGGGACTCGACTCGACGCGACGCATCCGGTGTGAACGGCTTTGCCTTACATCCATATGATTTAATAGTAACTGCGGGTGGCGAATAATGACGCATTGTGACGTACACTGACTTGATGTGACGCGACTCGACGCGACTCGCTTGGTGTGAATGCACCCTAAGAGAAAACTCCATAGCAGTGCAGGGTCCCCGACTGATCAACTGCATCCCACA
Source organism: Petrolisthes manimaculis (assembly GCA_034508575.1). Taxonomy (NCBI): domain Eukaryota; kingdom Metazoa; phylum Arthropoda; class Malacostraca; order Decapoda; family Porcellanidae; genus Petrolisthes; species Petrolisthes manimaculis. The sequence continues at coordinate 197,571 of JAWZYT010001153.1, forward strand.
AGATTAAAAAAAGACTAGACGAGTTCCTGTGGAAGGTGGCACACCAGCCACTGCCCCATTATTACCAAACCACTGAAGGGAACAGCCTGCTACATCAAGTTACACCGACCAACTAAAGGTGGTGCAACAGCGTGACCTAGGCCGTCACCCCTAAACAACATCACAGGAAATCACAGGTGTGTGTGTGTGTGTGTGTGTGTGTGTGTGTACGAGAGAGAAATGAAAACTAACAAAATGCATCATTTCTGAAAATCATTGGATACAAAAACATTAAAATATAGGCATTTCTATCTATACTCTCTCTCTCTCTCTCTCTCTCTCTCTCTCTCTCTCTCTCTCTCTCTCTCTCTCTCTCTCTCTCTCTCTCTCTCTCTCTCTCTCTTATGTATGTATGTATCTATCTATCACAAACTATCTATCTATCCATCCATCAATCTATATATACTCTCTCTCACACACACACTCACTCACTCTCTCTCTCTTTATGTATGTATGTATGTATGTATCTATCACAAACTATCTATCTATCAACTGTCTGTGAACCTGAAATATTAATTAAACAATGTTAGTTCATCAATCAAAGAAGTAGACACAGTAATAATAATAATAATAATAATAATAATAATAATAATAATAATAATAATAATAATAATAATAATAATAATAATAATAATAATGATAATAATAATAATAATAATAATAATAATAATGATGATGATGATAATTATGCTAATAATAATAATGAGAGGTGCTGCATTACAGTTTATGGTATTTATTGAGAGAATTACCATTTTGCAGCAGTGTTGACAGATCCGAGTATTTTGCCCCAGTCATTCATTGTACATTATCACGATTATTTCCCGGTAGTTTGTCCAGGTTAAGTCCTGGTAGTCTGCCCGGGTTAAGACCCGGTAGTTTGTCCAGGTTAAGTCCTGGTAGTCTGCCCGGGTTAAGACCCGGTAGTTTGTCCAGGTTAAGTCCTGGTAGTCTGCCCAGGTTAAGACCCGGTAGTTTGTCCAGGTTAAGTCCTGGTAGTCTGCTGTGGTCTAGTCTAGTCTAGGTAATAGTCAAACCAGCACTATTTGATACTCTGGGTGATGGCCAGAGGTGTCTGTACTACTACCCCGGGCATCAGTCACCAGGCCTATAAACTTATAATCCACCTCTTTACCTTACCCTCCTGTCTGTCTCTCTATCTGTCTGTCTCTCAATATACTTTAGTATTTTCTCATGCTATGACTTTGTTCCCTATAAAATATCCCTTTACTCTCTATATAATATCCTTTGGTTGGCTGTACAAAGCAGGACAGAGGGAGTGTGATGAATATTTCATGGTGATGGTATAGCAAGGAATGAATTACTTGACCTGACCAACAGTAGGTAGGTGTGACCTGAGTGTGTCATGTACAGTCAAGGACACTGAGACAGCAACACAACACTACACATATGTGTTGCCAAGTATACTGTAAGATATACAAAGTATAGTTGTTCCATCTTCAAATCCAAAGTTATTTATAAAACCAAGCAGTAGCCTAAAACAACTAATTATTTCATAGTGATGAAGGCAAGCAATGATAGTATGAGTGAGTGAGAGAGATTATACATACATACATACATACATACATACTGTTACATATATACACATAAACAACTAATTATTTCATAGTGATGAAGGCAAGCAATGATAGTATGAGTGAGTGAGAGAGATTATACATACATACATACTGTTACATATATACACATAAACAACTAATTATTTCATAGTTGATGAAGGCAATCAATGACAGACCCAAAATAAATAAATAAAATTACCTGTGGATGAAGGAGTGTGCATTGATGTACAATTGATGCTGCAACACATCCTGGTTCACACCTGTTGCAACACCTCATTAATCAATCCTACCTGGAAATGTAAATAATGTAATAATCATCATAATAATAAAATATGTAACACAACAATATCTATATTTAACTACCAGTACTCTATGTTAAATATGGAAACATTTATTGTTATTATTGTTATTGTATATATTTTTTTGGGTAAATATGGAAAGAATTACCATTATTGCATACATTTTTTTCAGTAAATATTGAAGGAATTACAGTTATTGTGTATGGTTGTTGTTTTTTGTTAAATTTAAATGGGGCATTTTGAAATTAGCCTGACCTTACCTTACCTAACCTAACCTAACCTAAACCAAGGCAGACTACCAGGATCTAACCTGGACAAACGACCGGGAAATAACCGTGATAAAGTACGGGAAATGACCAGGGCAAAATACTGGGACCTAGCCAGATCTGGCAACACTGCTATAACACGGTAATTCTTTCAATAAATACAGTATTTTGCCCCGGCCATTTCCTGTAATTTACCACGGTTATTTCACGGTAGTTTGCCCAGGTTAGGTTAGGTCCGGTAGTCTGCTGTGGTCTAGGTTAGGTAAGGTCAGGTAAGGTAAGGTAAGGTAAGGTAAGGTTAGGTAAGGTAGATAAGGTAAGGTTAGGTAAGGTTAGGTAAGGTAGATAAGGTAAGGTTAGGTAAGGTAGATAAGGTAAGGTTAGGTTAGGTCCGGTAGTCTGCTGTGGTCTAGGTTAGGTTAAGTAAGGTAAGGTAAGGTTAGGTTAGGTAAGGTAAGGTAAGGTAAGGCGGGGCGAGGTAAGGTAAGGTAAGGTAAGTTAAGGCGGGGCGCGGCGGGGCGAGGTGAGGTAAGGTTAGGTAAGGTAAGGTAAGGTTAGGTAAGGTAAGGTAAGGTTAGGTTAGGTAAGGTAAGGTAAGGTAAGGTAAGGTAAGGTAAGGTCAGGTAAGGTAGATAAGGTTAGGTTAGGTAAGGTAAGGTAAGGCGGGGCGAGGCGAGGCGAGGTAAGGTAAGGTAAGGTAAGGTAAGGTAAGGTCAGGTCAGGTAAGGTTAGGTCAGGTTAGGTTAATTTCAAAATGCTTCCTTTGAATGTCTTTGAAATTTGTGGATGAAATGCCATAGAATAAAATAGTTTTATAATGTTCTAAATAATTGGGTAATGAAGGTAGAAAAAACAGTACATGATAAATGGTAATTCATTCAATATTTACCAAAACACCATAATGAAAAATGTTTTAGAATGGTCTACATAAATAGTAATTATTAATAAATACTGTATAATATCTATATAAGTAGGTAATTATATTAAAATATACAATATAGTTAATGAAGTAATTCTGTAAATTTACCATAACAATTTTAACTCTACTAAATGAATAAATAAATTAATTAAATAGTTTTAACATTCTGTGGGACATATGAGGACTTTTCCTATCTTATCTATCCTTTTATCACCATTTATTTATATCACAGGGATAATTTATTTACTAAACACCTTGAAATAAATAATGGTACTAAAATAATGGTAGTAATAATCAAATAATTATCTGTTATTGCCTTATTTCATCATTTATCATCTTATTTATCCATTTATCATCATAAAATTTACTTATCAACATCTTGAAATAAATAATAATTAAAATAAAGGTAGTAATAATTAAATAATTATCTTATCGTCTTATTTATCCATTTATCGTCATTAATCTACATCACAGGGATCCTTTATTTAATTATCAACACCTTGGAATAACCAAGTAATAAATAATTAATTAAATAAAGACAACATTTACCCGTAACAAAATCATTATCAATTTTTTTCCATTCACCGGTTCGTCTTATTTCGTCATTTATCGACTTATTTATCCATTTATTACCCTTTATCTACATCATAGGGGTCATTTATTTACTTATTAACACTTCAGAATTGTCAAGGAATAAATAATTAATTAGATAAAGTTAATATTTACAAGTGATAAATTTTTCCATTCACAAGTTCACAATTTATCGTATTATTCTGTCATTTATCGTCTTATTTATGCATTTATCGTCACTTATCTACATCATAGGGGTCATTTATTTACTTATCAATACCTTGGAATGGTCAGGGAATAACTAATTAATTAAATAAAGATAATATTTACCTTCTAGTCTGGGAACCATGATTACCTCTGTTTGATGCCTGTGTTGATCTCTCGTCAGTGTTACCAGCTCAGATGTTTGTTGATCTCTCATCAGTGTTACCAGCTCAGGTTTAGTAAGTTCAGTTCTGTAACTTTTCAACGGCTCCCCTTTGTTTATTTATTGTTATTTATTTATTTGTTATTTTTGTTATTTATTTTGTGTTTTTTTCTACGATACCTGCTGAGTTTTTGTCTGTTTTTTTTTCCACACTTCTACTACTAATATATATTTTACTTTTTCTATATTTTCAAATAATAATTGTTCACATAATTTTGATGTATTCTGTAAATTTGGTAAATAGAGTAAACAATATTCTAAGTGTTCCTTTTCTGCACACACACACACACACACACACACCCTTCACATTTTTCTGATTCTGCTATAAATCACTTTCTATCACTTAATTAAATTTAGGGTGTTGATTTTTAACTTAAATTTCAAAACTGATCCATACGTATTATCATATAATATATTTTCTTGGCTTATTTCTTTCTTATATTTCTTATATAATGTTAACCCCTAAAGGACCGGGGGTAGTGATAATACTGTGCCTCCCAGGACCAGGGGTTGAGCGAAAAACACGTAAAATAGCCTGTTTTCGCATGCTCTGTACTCTTAACCTACAATGAATGAGTGAATTATTTTATTGCCATGAGAACGAGCAACTCTTCCTCTTTCTATTGGTACCAATGGGAAGTCTGTAAGTTTAATGGTTACAGAATTACGACGAGTTGAATGAGGTACTGTCGCTGTACGGTGAGCGCTAGTGTTTGGGTCAGGGTTGCCAGATTTTAAATCTATCTCATTACCAAACTCCTCAAATATTATTACCAGACTCCACTTTTCATTACCAAATCCACAAAGCAAAAGTAATATATATATATATATATATATATATATATATATATATATATATATATATATATATATATATATATATATATATATATATATATATATATATATATATATATATATATATATATATATATATCACCTTTTATAACAGAAGTGTGTTGTGTAGATGTAGGTTTTGTAGTATGTTAATCTAAGAGGGCAGACAACCCACCATCTTCAGTTGTGTCTTCATATTGTAGCGGTTCACGCAGCAAACTGCTGAAGTATCGTGAGTGGTAGTTTGGCTCGTCGGCAGTTCACCAAGACCCCGAGGGTTCATCGTGCACCAACCAATGAGGGAAGGACACCTCATCAACATGGCTGACCCTACGTCATCACCAGGGCTATATAAGCACCGGCAGCCGTCCACCAAGGCATCAGACTTCCAGTGTTCTCATCTCTGGGCTGACCACTTCCATTTCCACTTACACATACACTATTATTTACACTTCTACTTCACACAGTGGCAGAGGCTACTCCTCTGTATGTGTGTCGTATTTAGAGAGCAGAGCATATTACAGTAACTTAACATTAATCATTAGTCAATTGTGTATATTTATAACTATTTTGTATTGTATATATTTTGTGTGTAAACTTAAACTTATTGTGTGATATTGTGAATGATCATTTTTGTTGCTATTTAATATAATACCTAAAATACAGACTTTACTATACTTATTGACCATCAAACAATATAGTAGGTTAAACCTACATTACCTTGTAAAACTTCCAATAGTCTGCTCAGGTTAGGTCCTGGTAGTCTGCTCCGGTTAGGTCCTGGTAGTCTGCAATGGTTAAGATTAGGTTAGATTGGATTGGGTTAGGTTAGATTACGTTGGGTTAGGTTAGGTTATTTATGTATGGATAAAATATTAAATTTGCACAATAAAATGGATGTTAACCCTTAATGTCCGGACCGCGGACATAGACGGCCCCAGGAAGCCCCCGGGTCGTGTCTTACACCCCTGCCATGTGGTGACCGGGCGGGATGAAGCACCGCTATTGCCAATGTCGGCATTTGCGAGCCCAATTTGGCGGGTTTTTTTTACTTGGCTATACTTCACCACCATCCCTATAAATCACCATCGTCAGTCAGTGTGTTACTGACTGTAAACATGGATGGATGTGGATTAGATTTCTCGTGCGTGTCCGATTCTGTGGTGCGCCATGCTTACTTACAACACTGACTGCCACCCGCGCGGGCCACGTTCAGTTGTCGTCAGAGCCACTCCACCTAAGCGAACGCAGCCGCGCTCACACGAGAAAGTACCCTTCATTCCTCACTTAATTTCTCGGCAACGGAGAGATGTAGAGAGCTGAGGTTGGTTTTATTGGAAAGAGGAAGAGTTGATGGTGCTAACAAGACCAAATTTAAGTTGTTCAGTATCGTAGTTTAGACGTACAGAGTAAGTGGAATAGAGCGATTTTGGAAATATCGGCCAAAAGCGCCCAGCCAGGCAGTAGGGAAATTAAGACTAGCCCCGGACTGCCAGTGCGGCTATCCATAGTTATCCCGTCGCGGAGGGGTTAATAGCCGTTCACATGAGCAGTAAGTTCAATATGATATTGAACTTGGGCAATATCACCCAAGATTTTTCAAAATAGCTCCAGAGGTAATTTGTTTGATACAGTTGAACCTCGTTATTTCGGACTAATAGGGGGGAGAGGGTGTCCGTATTTGCGGTTTGACCGAAATTGCGACGAATTTTTACGAGGGGTACGAAAAAAAAAAAAAAAAAATGTTTGTACAAAAATTAACACAAAATACAGATATATCTACATAAATAGGTATGTAGTGATGTGTAAATAATATACCTAAATGTTATTTACCTTGTGTGGTGAAGAGATGAGTTTATTTCTTGCCGTGATCGTATAGTGGGACGTATGAGAGTAGCTATTTAATACTGTTTAATAAAAACAAGAATGATGTAGTGATACGCAACCACTCCAAGTCTCCAACCCGCGCTTGTAAAGATAACAAATCACGCATGCGTGGTAGTGGTCTAGGTGGTAGGGGGAAGGGGGAAAATAACGGGATATCGATTGTTTACATTTTATTAGCCATACTGTACTCTGGTGTTTCCTTCTCCTTTATCTATTCGAGAAACATCTTCCTTCTTTCTATCGAAGGACATGACCTTCCGTTTTGTAAATGCACCACCTGGCATGAAGCTGGTGGTTAACTCGTAAATTACTAAAAATGAGCGAGTCAAACACAAGGTGACAACCCATGTTAGGCCTATATTCCCTTGACCTTGAGCTAGGGTGAATGGAGACTGAGGGTAGGGGGGGGGGGGGGAAGGAGTGCGGGAGAAGTGGTGGCAACACACACCCACGCTTCACAGACGACATGTTCATAATGATTTCACTCATTTTGTATAAGAACTCCTCGGATTTATTCGAGAGTCAACTGTATATATACATAAATAGGTATGTAATGATGTGTAAATAATATACCTACTGTATAATGTAAAAAATATAATAGGAAAAAATAGAGAAACCAAAATTCAGACAAAAAAAAATCTCCAGCGGATTGTGTCCGAAATAACCGAAATCCGAAATAACGGGGTCCGAAATAACGAGGTTTAACTGTACTTAAAACTGATATGTAACCATTACCAGTGTCTCCTGGCCATATTTTTGCAGTTTTGTAATGCCATACAGAGCCTGGTTCAACCTTTTGATGTGAGATGGAGCAGCTATCGCCCAGTCACCGATGTTATTGTTTGCTTAACGCCGAGCGGCAGATAAGATGAGTAGTAGAACTATGGAGGCTTACCAGACGTATCATTATCCATGTTTTAATGGTTATTTTGGCATGAATTTTACAGATACAGACACATACACACACACACACAAAGTCTTATTGTATACTCTATGCTACATACATGAGCACAAACTCACACAATGTCTCATCAAACCCTATCCTCTATGAGGGGTCCCCATTTCAGGTGTCCGCAATTGTACATTTGGCGTGTGATTTTAGCGGCTCTTCTTTATGGTTCTAACCGATAAATATAATATTTGACATTTTAAACCAACTTTTACTCAAGTTACGTCATAAAATCCTTTGCCGGTGGTGCTGATTCAGAATATATACTTTTTGGTGTGAAACCGGGTTTTGTTAGCGGATTTATAGTAGATGACGTAATTTTTACGTTGAGTTATGTCATGTTACGTCATATCAAAACCTGTGCCTGGTGATGGTGATTCAGAATATAATTATACGGTATGCGTTTTGGATGTAGATGTAACCATTTTTAAGGTATAAGAGGACAAACAGAGACAGTTTGCCATTTATAGTATAGATTGAGAATAAATTATTATAATGTCATAATATTATTCTTATATCTCAAGTCATCATCATTTTGGTTTAACGTCCGTATTTTCCCATTTAGGATGGGGGGCGATGACTGCTCTCCACATCTGTCTATCTTGTACCTTATGTTCTTCTATTCCCATTAAATTCATATCTTCCATTACACACGTTATTCTTATATCTCAAGTAATGATATATTTCTATTAATAATGTCAATATTATACACAGCCTCTACATTGACTTATCACCAATGTAAACAAACAACTGGGAAATTAATCAGTAATAAAATGATCTTGGGTACCTGTAGGAGTACTGTAATAATAAAAAGGTATTAGTACAGAAGTACTCCGTTCACTATATTGTATATTTTAGTATCATTACCCACTATTTTGGACCATTCTAATGGTGTTGACAGATCAGGCTAGGTCCCAGTATTTTGTATAGGTCATATCCTGTACTTTACCATGGTTATTTCCTGGCAGTTTGACCAGGTTAAGTCCCTATAGTCTGCTCTGGTCTAGGTTGGGTTAGGTAAGGTCAGGTTAATATTTTGAATATTTGAATATCTTGCAATATCATGCGGAGGAAATGTCATAGAAGAAAATAGTCATAAAATGGTCTAACTAAGTGGGTAATGAAGGTAGAAAAACTGTACACAATAACGGCAATCATTTCAATATTTACCGGATTTACTGAGCCTATGTTAATTTATAATTATCTAAAGGTACGTGTCCACTTGAGAGCTGAGAGTGAAATAAATGTCGAGAGAACTCACAAAGAGCGTGTCCACCTGAGAGAACTATATCACTCTCGAGAGTCGCTGAGATAAAATGTCCGCGAGAACTCTCAGAAGCGTGGCCACTGAAAACACAGACAGAGCAAGTCGCCGAGAGTAAAGAGTCTCAAGTGAATTCAGTGTGTGTGTGTGTGTGTGTGTGTGACATAATATATATATTTTATGGAATATGAAATTAAACCAAACCAAACTTTTGACGTCAACTTTTACTAAACATTAAAGTATATTTGTGATAATCTATTTACAATATTATTATATTTTTGACAACCACTGAAATATCCATAATAATCAATATTTTGAAATTATAATCATATTTACATTAATATTTTTTTGGAAAACTTTTTTTTGAAGACAGCTGTATATGCTTATTATTAATATTGTTATTAAATATTATACTTATTATTATTATGTTTTATTTTTGTTGTTGTATCTTGTATTTACACTATTTTACTTCCGCCCTCTCACTCTCAGCTATATCAACACACTGAAAGTGCCTGAGAGTACTCTCAGGATAGTGGGTGAGCTGTGTCCACTAGTGTCATGAATTGCTCTCCGACATAAATTACTGAACTCTCCGAGAGTACTCTCCAGTCTGTGTCCACTTACTTTTTACCAACTCTCGACATTTATTTCACTCTCAGCTCTCAAGTGGACACGTACCTTTATATGCGGGAGATGATTGCTGTATTTGACTTGTTTTCTTTCTCTATTCACTTGTATATACAGTAATCCCTCGCTTATCCGAACTAATTGGGCCACAGGGTGTTCGGATAATGCGAGTATTCGGATACGCGAGGTAAAAATATTCCCGCTTCCCTGCCTCCACTACGTCACTACAATGCTCAGTTTTCTTGTCTAGATGAATGAATAATGATCGATAATAATGAAACATACAAAGAAATAAAGTAATACACATTTTATTTAAAGAATAGAATACTGTACATACAGTACTGAAGGTAAGTTAGCCTGTTTCATCATCCCGTGTGGTCTAGTGGCGACATGGTTTCTCACGTAACTACTCGTCAGAATCATCCGACGCCGACTTCAGCTCCGTATCGATGTCCTGTTGGTGTTATAACGCATAGTCAGCTGTGTAATTTTATGTATATAAAACAGCTTATAATTTATTGTAAACAGTTTTGCCAGTGTAATTCTGTAACCATTAAACCTACAGACTTCCCATTGGTACCAATCGAAAGAGGAAGGGTTGCTCGTTCTCATGGCACTAAAATAATTCACTCATTCATTGTAAGTTAGGAGTACAGAGCATGCAAAAATAGGCTATTTTACATGTTTTTAACTCAACCCCCGGTCCTGGGAGGCACAGTAATTTCACTACCCCCGGTCCTTTAGGGGTTAACATTATATAAGAAATATAAGAAAGAAATAAGCCAAGAAAATATATTATATGATAATACGTATGGATCAGTTTTGTAATTTAAGTTAAAAATCAACACCCTAAATTTAATTAAGTGATAGAAAGTGATTTATAGGAGAATCAGAAAAATGTGAAGGATGTGTGTGTGATTGATTTCTTTTTAATTTTTGACCGTGTATTTTTGGTTTTGACAATGCTGGCGACCCGTGTCCCTCTGGGAATGAGCACTGCATTGGCCTTGCCAGCCATCAGTGGCCCCCCGATGGGGGAGTGGACAACTATGGCTACTGGCGGGGGGGAGTCTCCGGGCTGCCCTGTAGGGGGAGTGGGTGAAAGGGACTGTATGAGAGTTGTGACAATAAATGTGAATGGAATGACAGATATGATAAAGAGAAGAGAGGTTGTGGAATGTTTTAGGAAGGGAAGAGTGGATGTTATGGGAGTGACGGAGACACATGTGAAAGGATGTGGAATGGCTGAGTGTGGGGAGGGAAGGGAGAGTGGAATGTGGGAAGGAATAATATTGATTGGAAAATACTTGGTTTATACATATTCCCTAACCCCTTCCATCATGGGGGAGAGCACTGGGAATCCGGGGTTTTGGGTTGGGGAAAACAAGTAAATTAGCTTATTTTAGTTTTATAGTAGTTTGTTAACATGCATAAAGATCGAAAAATTGAAAACCCGAGCCAACTTTTGCCGAAAGTTGGCTCAGGTTTTGCAATTTTCAAGAGGGCTAAATGTCGAAAAATAGAAAATCTGAGCCAAGTTTTGGTACTACAAATATATCCCAAAATCTATGGAATTCCTACTTGATATTTTTAATTAAAGACAGTCGAACCAACCTGACCTTACCTAGACCTAACCCTGGCATCCTCTGGTCCTAACCCTAGCATCCTCTGGTCCTAACCCTTGCATTCTCCAATCTTTCGGTTCTAAGTTATTATCTAGGGATTGTTTCCAAAATCTTGAGATCTTGGGTTTTTCAGTTTGGCTTAAGTATTTATATTAAGAGGTGATTGTTCACGTTAACAAAGAAGAAATACGTTAATACACTCTTAACCAACATGATTAATAAACACTAATCTTAACAATAACAATTACATAGCGACATGGATGTACAATTAGGCTATGTAGATAATGTGGAAGACACTATAGTAGATGGACTCATGGAGCAACGTGTATCTTGGTGGAAGGTACAGTGTAGACTGATATCACAATGTAAATATACCCTTACCCGACACATAAATATATAAAAAAGTGACAAAGGAAATACAAAATTGTGGAAAATTGAAAATAACATCGATATAAGACAACTAGACATTAAGAATAATAAATGTAGTTAAAATGCATGTAATGTTGACATGTAACCACAGATTGAGTTGCAAGTATATGTAATTCTGTGTAGTTATTTCGGAACTACTTCGTCACGAGAATGTAGATAATGCAATGAGGCTAGTGCTGAGTAGTGCATTAGGATATAGACACCGTAGACTTATACTGCTACGCTAGACATGGTCTGAATCGCCGCGCTGGACTTACACTCGCAATATTTTGAAAGGCTATTTGGCTAAAGTAAGTGCAACCACCAATTATATTCATTACACACGAACATATAACATTATTCCATACTGAAATACACATAAATAGTACATATTTGCCATGTGGGACTTATGTACATATTTTCCCAACAAACTACTATAAAACCCAAGATAAACTAATTTACGTGTTTTCCCACAACCCAAACCCCTGATTCCCAGTGCTCTCCCCCAAGATGGAAGGGGTTAGGGAATATGTATAAACCAAGTGGTTTCCAATCAATATTATGGTCACTAATGAATAGAACAAGTAAATATAGGTAGGAACAACTTAAAAACAACAAAAACATGTGGAACTTTTATGCAGAATTACCTAAATTAGTTCAAAACACACTATAAAACATTGCAATCTGAAAACCTGGAGTCGAAAGCAGATTGACAAACGCTTGACTATTACCGAAAATAGTCATAGAATGGTCTACATAAGTGAATAATGAAGGTAGAAAATAGTCATAGAATGGTCTAAATAAGTGAATAATGAAGGTAGAAAAACTGTACACAATAACGGTAATTCATTCAATATTTACCAAATTATTTTTATTATTTGTATACCAAATTATTATAGATAAGAAAAATACAACTAAATAGGCCATATTCAAGAACATCCGTGGTGTATACGATGGTTTGGTACTGTACGACGGCTCTCTGGTTTGTATGTGGAGTCATCGTATCGGTACTATGCCATCGTATGCACCACGAATGTTTTTTAATATGAACCATGAGGTGTTGAGTACTTACTGTTGTTGTTGTCAGAATGTCAGTGTTGCCAGTGCCAGGGGAGGTTGTTGACTTGTTGTCAGTGTTGCCAGAAGTTACAGTTATCAGTGATGCTGGCAATATATTATAGATTAAATATAGCGTTATATAACTTCTATAAATCAAAAGAAAATAAAGTAAAAATAAGATTAATTAATTAAAAAAGGAGACATGGAACAACAGCAAAGGATAAAACAAATAAGATATGTGCCGTTGAAAAGGCTACACACCCTTGCTCTTGTTCTTTGCTGTTACAGGAACCCCGGGTGTTTATTCCAGGGTTGGCCTTTGTATCAGCAGCTCCTGTAAATAGAAATAGGAAAAAAAAAAAAAAAAAAAAAAAAATACCACGCATATCTATTCACTTTCTACATCTTGCATACCACATTTTCTCCTAGAATTCTTTCCCAGCACCAATATATCATCTGTGCTCTGCTCACACATACCTAGCAGTAACATCATTTTGGGTAAATCAGCCTCTAGTAAGAAACATCGTGCCATTTCACACATGATTCTCCAAAAACGTTCTGCTGTACCGTTTTGATGCGGGGAATGAGGTGCTGAGTACTCCTGCTTAAGGACCGTGTAATTGTGTTTAAAAATTGAAGGCTTCTAATTCCCCCAGACAATGCCATGAAACAAACTCCTTCCGTATAGGTGTATGTGTTTCGTGGCAATATTTGAAGGATTCATTTATCTCTAATTTTATGACTACATACAGGGTCCCTTAATCTTGTGTTTCACCATGAGGGATTTAAATTCCTTGGATATATATTCACCACCATTGTCAGTCCGCAAATGTTTTACAGATCCATAAGGTGCACTGTCAGCTAGAAATTTATCTGTGGCTGATATTGTATCACTCTTTTCTTTCATCAGGTAAACCATGAAGGCTCCTGAATGATCATCCACAAATGTAATTGCATATTTAAATCCTCCCTTATCCACTACATTCATTGGGCCAGCTAAGTCACTGTGTATTAAATCTAAATTCCTAGTTGCTCTTTTATCTGGTTTCCTGTTTGTAGATTTACTCATTTTTCCTAAGATACCTACAGGCTTCACAATGAACTTTTTCCTTTTCACCAGAAATATGCATACCTTCCACTGCCTTCTCAAGTCATATAATGTCCTTAAAATTACAATGGCCTAGGATTTTATGCCACTCCTCAACGTTCACTTGCACATTTTCAACATTATTAATGAAGTATAAGTTACCCTCTCTTTTCACGTTGAATACAGAGCCATCTGGTGTAACTGGTTCTGCATGGTTAGGTTCAAAGTTTACACATACACCTTTTCTTGTTGCAGCTGGAACCGAAAATATGTTAAACTTATATGAGGGAATGTATAAAGCATTTTTCATCACCATTTCCCTTGGTTTACCATTTATATCATACAACATCACACTAACATCACCTCTGCCTAATACATCTCCAGTTTGTCTACTTCCGTCTGCTAGTTGCATCACTTGTTTATCTGGTTCAAAGTCTCTGTCCAATCTAATAAACTTGGTCTTGTCTGTTACAATATGCACTGATGCACCACTGTCCACCAACAATGTACTGGTACCTGCTTTATTATCCTTGAGAGATTGTGTGCTGGCCTGGAATGCAAAGTTGTGGAAGTTGTCACCCTCGTCACTGTCCTCTCCTCTTGGTGCTTGGTTTCCCTCACTGCTTACTGTGTTTGCTGTGGTGGCATTCTTCTTCCTGCACTGGTGTGTGTTGTGGTTATTGGATTTACACTTGTTACACCACCTATGGTTCTGCTGGGCTCGCTGGAGACACTGGAAGGACTTGTGACCTGGCTGGTGGCACTCATAACATTTCAGTGGGAATCTGCTTGTATTCATCACACTTTCTTCCTCACGGGAGCTTCTTAACTTTCCTGATTCTTCATAGTTCATCAGGGCCTTCTTGAACTCCTGGAACGTCATTTCCTTCTCCCGTTGTTCCACCACTGTGCTGAAGGTGTCGTATGCTTGAGGGAGTCCACTCAGCACCATCGCCATAGTCATACTATCACTTACTGCTTCGCCTGCTTTCTTTAGTGCTGCTGTCACTGCTTCTGTTCTTATTATGTAGTCTACCAACTGTTCGTCTCCGCCCAGCCTGAGTGTTGACAGTTTCTTGTACAGTGAAATCACCCTAGGTTTGCTTGCACCCAGGTAATAGTTCCTTAGGATCTGCAATGCTTCCTTGCCTTTATCTGCTGCATCGCGAAGAATCAAGGCAATGCTTCTGTCATCTAGTAGCTGAATCAACTCTGCATATACTTGTTTGTTCTTACTTTCTTCCGGCGTCCTTCCCTCCAGTAAAACTTCATCAAGCTCCTTGGTCATCAAATTACCTCGAAACTTGGCTTCCCACACTTCAAATTTTTCTCCATCTCCATCAAACACTAGTCTGTGTCTGGGCCCATAACCTGTTAGAGTTGATGACATCTTGTAGGAGACTGGAGGGTGTGAGGATCACAGAAACAACGAGTTGCCGGGATCTATGTATTCTATGTAAACAGCTGGGAGTCTCAGTCTCCCATCATACAGCATAAACAACAATGCAGCAGCGCCATGCGCATCCCACACATACAATACTGTACATCATTAATAATACAATAATATACTCCTTAGTGACATAAGTTTTTTTTTTTTAACAAAATCCAACTAAAATTAGGCTGGGGTGTGTTGTTCACTGTGCCAAAGTACCAAACCTATTAAACAATTACCTCGGCTGAAAATCGCGAAAAACTGTGATTCGCGAGGCCTGAAATGCATAGTAGTGTGTGTGTGTGTGTGTGTGTGTGTGTGTGTGTAACTCCTCTTGTCTCCTGTATAGTGACGTATATAAATAAGGTGTCGTCATCTAGTGGGACAGAAGAGAAGCTACGGTACCAACATCACCACGAAGCTCCACTACTGTTTCATCTGGTGCGACACCCAATAATTTCGGGGCCTCACAACAGTCATGGGCTACTGATAGCCTACAGCCCCGAGGTTGAGGTATAGAAAACAAAAATGGTGTAACCCTTTTAATTTGAAGTTCATATTCTCGTCCTGTCCTTTCACTATCCCTCCCTTCTTTACCTTTCTCTGTTTTATCATCTGATGTACAGTCGGCGGCAAAAGTCTTGTCGCCTCACTTGCTTCACCGAGGCACGCGATCTTCATAGACTCGATATTATTAGGTGTAGAAAACGTGCATATTTCTCGAGTCCATGAACACTGCTTGTCTCGGCGAAGCAGGTGAGGCGAGTAAGAGTAAGGGTTGATGGCAGGTGTTTCAGATGTGAGAGACGGAACTGGTAGCTCACACAATGCCTGGTGTATACGATGGTAACGCTGAACTGGTGAAAGCGGGAGTGGAGGAGACTGTACAGTCATCTGATGTACAGTCACGAGCACTAATAAATATTCAGGTGTGTTTCAATACCTAGAGACAGTAAATAAATGCACAATAAAATCTCCATTGGAATTACTTCGTTGGTGAATTTGTCCTGTTCAAAGCTTCAACCAGAGCTGTAAACTTATTAGTGCTCGTTACTGTTTCTCTCTGCCTGGAATTTCTCACAACTATGTCTAGCCAAATTCATTTTCGTCACCTACACTTTTATTACGTTTTATTTCTTACTTATTTTAAGTGACCCCGTGTTGTAGTTAGAAAATTGGAGGTTAGTGAGTCCTTCAAACATTGCTATGAAACACACACACACACACCTATATGGAAGGAGCTTGTTTCGTGGCATAGTAAGGAGGAATCAGAAGCCACCAAGTCTCATACACGATCACAGGGTCCTTAAAGGGGTGTGGGAATAGGGGGACAGGCTTGGGGAGTTTTGGGGGGGTGCAAGAGTAGGGGGACAGGCTTGGGGGGGGGGGCTGAGGGGGTGCAGGAATAGGGGGACAAGTTTGGAGTGGGTAGAAACCCTGTCCCCCTATTCCCTCACCCCCCAAGCCTGTCCCCCTACTCCCACACCCCCTTAACTATCGCCTATCCTATATATAAACTTTTGGAGACAGGATTTCCTCACTCACTCACCCTTATATTAAACTTTACCAGGTGACCAAAGTTGAGAATGTAGCCGGGCTCCACTTGTTGTCTTCAAAATATCCCGAAGCTCAGAGACGCCTTACATAAACACATCCGTTCACTACCACTGTCAGCCACTACTACTCTATGTGTGTATAAGAGAGAGAGAGAACGATTGTGTATGTGTGTTTGTGTAAGAGAGAAAGAACGTGTGTATGAGTGTGTAAGAGAGAGAGAACGTGTGTGCGTGTGTTTGTGTAAGAGAGAGATGGTGTGTGCGTGTGTTTGTGTAAGAGAGAGATAGTGTGTGCGTGTGTTTGTGTAAGAGAGAGATAGTGTGTGCGTGTGTTTGTGTAGGAGAGAGAGAACGTGTGTGTGTGTGTGTGTGTGTGTGTGTGTGTGTGTGTGTTCTCCGGTAACAGCCAAGTAATATGTCCTTTATCATCTTGGTCAATACCCATGTTTCATAATCATAACCATTAATAATACCAACGTTTTATTACAGCAAGTCTCAACTTACATATTCTACAAATACTCTTTCTGTGTCTGTGTGTGTGTTAATATTTTCTTTTCCTTTTTATAGAGTAATATTGTTTATCAACAGTTCTTTATTACTTCTATGTATGTATGTATGTATGTATCACTTCACTCTTATTGTCCATCACAGATAAAAAGACTTTAATTAATAAACAAAGGAGGACTGATAATAAAACATTGATTTGCAACAAATGCAAACTTTTTGTGTTTATTAAATCACAGGTTACAGTCAAAGCAAATAATTCCAACAAACTATTCCCAGCAATATCAGGTACAATTATTTTTACTCATCTGGAATTATTTCCTGGCATACTTTGGGTGAATCAAGGTATTCCAATGTACACTCGAGCTCGTAAATTCGCGACCACATCCTCAAAATGTTTATGTCATCTGAGCTGGTAACACTGTGTGGAGAAGGTGTCGTTGTAAGTGAAAGATTGTATCATATCCATCTACTATGTTCCACCAACTCTTATTCCTCCCCAAATAAATGTTACCAGCTCAAATGACATAAACATCGAAGTACGTGGTCCCAAATAAATGTTACCAGCTCAAATGACATAAACATATAAGTACGTGGTCCCAAATAAATGTTACCAGCTCAAATGGCATAAACATATAAGTACGTGGTCGCGAATTTACGAGCTCAGGTGTACAGCCACAATCAAATATCCACCGACACTCTCCTTCCATCTTAGTAAATATTATCTTGGTAATAAAGAACAACACTTGTATGATTTTGCAGCACCTCATAATAACAATTGATGGAGGTTGAGTTGACATAAGTTGTTCTATGATTATATTGTGAAAAGATACTGATTAATTTGTATGTACAGTCGGCAGCATAAGTTCGCTTCATTTCCACCTATGTATGTATGAGCTATAATGATGATATTACACAATGTAAATGCAGAGATGACAGATATAGTTCACATGTGGTAAATTACGTATGTTGTTGGTATAAAAACTATTTGAGAATGCAACTATCTGGTCATATTAACATTATTAAAGTCATGAGACAGACACAAATTTATGCTGCCGGCTGTACGATGGAAGGAAAGTGTCGTTGGTTATTTGATTGTGGCTGTACCAAAAGAATAGACTACTATCTCATTAAAATACAGTTTATATTCAAAGTAAATATCTGTACAAAAAACAGTAAAGGTCTGTGTGTGTGTCAGTGCAACAACAGTGTGAAAATCACTAATTCGTTTTATTCTAGGTATAGAACACACACATACATTTTCTCTTTCTCCCTCTCTCTCACACACAAGAAACAAAACACACATACTCTCTCTGTGTGTCTCTTTCTCTATCCCTCTCACAATAAACCAAAACTAAAATACACACACACATATATTATAACTCCTTATAGTGGGTACAGCCATGACTGATAATGATGCACCAGCGTCCAAGATGTGTTGGAGAGAAAAACAACAGAGTTCGAAAAATTAAGTCTTCTAAACCTCTCTCATTTTTTAGAATGGTTTGGAAAATAATTTGTTGGAACTCTGTTTAGTTGCTCTCCAACACTCCTTGGACCGTGGTCCAGCACTATCAGCCATGACTGTACATAGAAATTATACAAGTTGTTGATATTATGTTATAACTCCTTATAGTAAGTACATAGAAATAATACAAGTTGTTGATATTATGTTATAACTCCTTATAGTAAATACATAGAAATAATACAAGTTGTTTATATCATGTTATAACTCCTTATAGTAAGTACATAGAAATAATACAAGTTGTTGATATTATGTTATAACTCCTTATAGTAAGTACATAGAAATAATACAAGTTGTTGATATCATGTTATAACTCCTTATAGTGGAGTATAACAATATAACAGCAGGTCTTTTATATAAAACATATCAACTTAATTAATAGAATATGCAGTTTATTTTGTCATATAATAAAACATTGAAATTATTAGTAAAAAGATGGTATTAAAACGTTTTACTGAAAACATGAAATTAGATAATAATTATGATAAATATAAAATAGGTAATACTGTTTATCAAGAGTAAACAAAGTTCATAATGTGATGTGTGCTTCATTGTTACTGGTTTGTTGGCATTTGTGTGTGTAGGTGTGTGTTTGTGTGTGTGTTTCCTTGTTACTGATTGTCTGGTACTTGTGTCTGTATGTGTGTGTGTTTCCTTGTTACTGGTTGTCTGGTACTTGTGTTTATGTGGGTGTGTGTTTCCTTGTTACTGATTGTCTGGTACTTGTGTTTGTGTGTGTGTGTGTTTCCTTGTTACTGATTGTCTGGTACTTGTGTCTGTATGTGTGTGTGTTTCCTTGTTACTGGTTGTCTGGTACTTGTGTCTGTATGTGTGTGTGTTTCCTTGTTACTGGTTCTCTGGTACTTGTGTCTGTATGTGTGTGTGTTTCCTTGTTACTGGTTGTCTGGTACTTGTGCTCGTTTATAAAGAAAGAGAGCCAGCCTACGATACATTGGGGCAAGGTACAGCATAATGTTAATGTCCACAAACCTAATCCAAGAGAAGTATATAAATGCAGATATCATTGTGGCTAAGGCCAAGGTCACAATTTCCAGCCTCGGCAAATACAATGCCAC
>JAWZYT010001153.1:227500-387500 GCA_034508575.1 Petrolisthes manimaculis
TGTACACACAAGGGCACAGGCACGCAGGCCAGCACACACAACTCTCTATCTCTTCCTGTTCAGTAATCTATACAACTTAGTAAAAGTGTTCACACCATGATAAGGAAAGGTTGAGTCATTATTATTGTCACCATTCACTGTGTGTGTGTATGTATGTGTGTGTGTGTGTTAATACATATATGTGTATACTGTTTGGGTATGTGTGTGTGTGTAATACATATATGTGTATACTGTTTGGGTATGTGTGTGTGTGTATGTGTGTGTGTTAATACATATATGTGTATACTGTTTGGGTATGTGTGTGTGTGTATGTGTGTGTGTGTAATACATATATGTGTATACTGTTTGGGTATGTGTGTGTGTGTATGTGTGTGTGTGTAATACATATATGTGTATACTGTTTGGGTATGTGTGTGTGTGTAATACATATATGTGTATACTGTTTGGGTATGTGTGTGTGTATGTGTGTGTGTTAATACATATATGTGTATACTATTTGGGTATGTGTGTGTGTGTGTATGTTAATACATACGTGTGTAAATACTATTAGTGTATGTGTGTGTATGTTGTGTGTGTGTTAATACATACGTGTGTATACTGTTTGTGTGTGTGTGTGTGTGTGTGTATGTGTTTGTATACTATTAGGGTAAGTGTGTGTGTATGTGTGTGTTAATACATATGTGTGTATACTATTAGGGCTTATGTGTGTGCGTATGTGTGTGTTAATACTATCTCATTCTTTCTCTTGCCTCTAAAACCACTCTCTCTCTCCTTTACTACCTCTCTCTCTCTCTCTCTCTCACACACACACACACACACACACCTTTACTACCTCTCTCTCTATCTCTCTCTCTCTCACACACACACCTTTACTATCTCTCTCTCTATCTCTCTCACACACACACCTTTACTACCTCTCTCTCTATCTCTCACTCACACACACCTTTACTACCTCTCTCTCTATCTCTCTCACACACACACCTTTACTACCTCTCTCTATCTCTCTCTCACACACACACCTTTACTACCTCTCTCTCTATCTCTCACTCTCACACACCTTTACTACCTCTCTCTCTATCTCTCTCACACACACACTTTTACTACCTCTCTCTATCTCTCTCTCACACACACCTTTACTACCTCTCTCTCTATCTCTCACACACACACACCTTTACTACCTCTCTCTATCTCTCTCTCTCTCTCACACACACACACACATTTTACTTTCTCTCTCGCTCACATTCAACACTTTACCTCTTTCTTTCTCTCACACACACACACACATTTTACTTTCTCGCTCACATTCAACACTTAACCCCCCCCCCCCTCTCTCTCTCTCTCTCTCTCTCTTCGACATTATAATGGTAATACAAGATGGTAGTGTTCCCTTAATACTTATAATGATAAATAAATAAAGAGTTTGTTTAGGGGATTTTAGGGTTGAGCGGGGGGAGGGGCTTAGGGGGGTGCGGGAACATGGGGACAGACTTGGGAGTGTGGCTGTGTGTGTTTAGGAGGGTGCTGGAATAGAACAACAGCAACGACAACATTATTGTTATTATTATTATTATTATTATTATTATTATTATTATTGTTGTTGTTGTTGTTGTTGTTGTTGTTGTTTTTGTTGTTGTTATTATTTTATTAATTATCTCTACTAGTAGTAGAATGAAAACAGTCTCTAAAGGACTAACATATATGTTGCTGTTTGTATTATATTGTATACATAAATATTGTATTCCTTTTCTCCCTTCCTCTGCTTTACCATCCCTTTCTCTTCCCTCCTCTACATTCTCCTATTTGTCCCTCTCCTTCCCCTTCCTCTACTCTGCCAATCATTTCCTTCCCTATCCCTCTTCCCCACTCCCTCCCCTTCCTTTATACCCTACCTACCCTTTCATTCCTTTTCCTACACCTCTCCTTTCTTTCCCTCTTCTCCTTTCCCTTCCTTTACAGCTTCATATCCTTCTCCTTTCCTTTCATTTACCATCCCCAATCCTCCTTTCCTTCCCCTTTAACCAATTTTACCTTTCCCTTTCATTAATGTCCTCCCTTTCCTTCATTCCTCCTCTTCCATCTCCTTCTAACACTTACCTCATCATTCCTTCCCAACCTTCCATCCTTGCTCCATCCTTCCCTTCACACACCCTACCCTCCATCCTTCCCTTCACACACCCTACCCTCCATCCTTCCCCTCACACACCCTACCCTCCATCCTTCCCTTCACACACCCTACCCTCCATCCTTCCCCTCACACACCCTACCCTCCATCCTTCCCTTCACACACCCTACCCTCCATCCTTCCCCTCACACACCCTACCCTCCATCCTTCCCCTCACACACCCTACCCTCCATCCTTCCCCTTACACACCCTACCCTCCATCCTTCCTCCATCCTTCCCCTCACACACCCTACCCTCCATCCTTCCCCTCACACACCCTACCCTCCATCCTTCCCTTCACACACTCTACCCTCCATCCTTCCCTTCACATATCCTACCCTCCATCCTTCCTCCATCCTTCCTTTCACATATCCTACCCTCCATCCTTCCTCCATCCTTCCCTTCACATATCCTACCCTCCATTACACAGTATATACGACTGCCTGCAGGACTTACCACAGGATGTACCCCAAAAATAATACATTTATCATTTGCACATTATCAGGAAATTTCCACTGTCACAAGAGAGAGAGAGAAAGAGAGAGAGAGAGAGAGAGAGAGAGAGAGAGAGAGAGAGTTGAACCCTCCATTCTTTGCTATAACAGTAAGAAATATAAACTATTTTTATCTAAAATAAACGATGTTACTGACAGAAAATATAAAAATAAGAGTGTCATATTATAAACAGTGATTTAAAAGAACAGACATACTACATGCTAGATGTATTATGTTCATACTGAAATGTTAGTTAATACATAATTAAAATATAATGATATAAGTAATAATCTTTTTCTCTCATGACAAACTGAGGTGGTATAATAATCAGGTTATAATATGTGTTCTTAGTGGAACGCTTGTCAATGTTATTAGACGAAATATAATAATAAAAAAAAAATACATGTCACATTTACAGAGAAAATATAATCATATAGTGTTACAAGAAAAGATAAACATACAAGAAAGACATAGAGCTAAGACTCTATTGTCTTTATATACTGTATGTGTGTTAATGTGTGTGTAGCCTTGTAATAGTGTATGTGTGTGTTAATGTGTGTGTAGCCTTGTAATAGTGTATGTGTGTTAATGTGTGTGTAGCCTTGTAATAATGTGTGTGTGTTAATGTGTGTGTAGCCTTGTAATAGTGTATGTGTGTTAATGTGTATGTAGCCTTGTAATAGTGTATGTGTGTTAATGTGTGTGTAGCCTTGTAATAGTGTATGTGTGTTAATGTGTGTGTGTAGCCTTGTAATAGTGTGTGTGTGTTAATGTGTGTGTAGCCTTGTAATAGTGTATAATAATAATAATAATAATAAACAGTTTATTGATTGGTTTGGCAGCCATAGGGCTGAAAATATACATTGTGACAATACATTATGGGAATGAGCATGATAATGATGAGCATAACAAATAGTATATACATAAGCGAGTGTGCGTGTGTGTGTGTGTGTGATAGTGGAATCTGGGAGTGGGGGACTGTAGGTGTGAGGTCTGGTGAGGATTATTGGATGTCAGGTAGGAAAGGGCTAGGCTGGATTATCGTGTGTGTGTGTGTGTGTGTGTGTGTGTGTGTTCACATGTTATTTATAATGTTAGTCATAGTAGGGATGGGGCTCGTCTTATATCTCTCCGTTCTGGCCCTGATAGGTTGTAGCTTGTTATAGCGTCTTGTAGTCCGTGTTGGTCTTGGAGCGTCTGGTGGTAGTAGGTCTCGGTGGCGGGGGTGGACCAGTAATTTTTGAGCAAACTGGCTGGTGATATTGAGGTGGTGTTTGGAGAGAGGTAGCATCCCTAGGGTGGTGAGGGCGGTTTCGTAGCCAGTGTATTCAAATCCTAGGATAATCCTACAGGCCCTCTTTTGCACTCTCTCCAGTTGACGCTGTTGTGTTAACGTGAGTGTGAGTGTTTTAATGTCTGTGTGTAGCCTTGTAATAGTGTATGTGTGTTAATGTGTATGTAGCCTTGTAATAGTGTGTGTGTGTTAGGTTAGGTGATAGGTTGTGATAGTTTAAGTGGTCTGTCGTCCAGAAAGCATCTGCTACAAATATCACACACTGACACAGGTGGACTAAACATTGTGGTGTCCAAGTGTACCTATTATTACTCAAAGAAGAATTGAGGGAGCATTGTAAAGTGCAACTGTTCAGTACAGAAAAGAATGTTGCCACAGAAGAAACCTGACCAAAGAATATAGGAGAGGAAAGATAGGAAGTGATAAAGAGAGTGCAGGATTTAATTAATAGTAGCAACAAAATACTTTACCCAATATGTGGAAGGTTCTTGGTGATAATAAACTCCAGAGGTTGAAGCACTGTAAGGCAAAATTTGAAATGGATTTACACAAACTGTGACAAACACAACACTACAAGATGGTTGCCAATCCGGTAGTGAACACACATACATACACACACACACACATACACATACACACACAGGAAGTTTCATGGCGTCATCCGTATGGACAGTGGAGGAAGAAATAAAACATATTAGATAAACTCCAGTGTACTGCGAACAACTTAATCCTTTGTAAATTATTGTGTTATTATATCTTGTCAAATCAATATAGTAACTTTCATATTCCCCCTGACAAGGGTTGTATATTTATTACCATACAAACTTTTAGGATGTAGGGAAGAACACTGGAATCTATGAGTAGAGAACACACACACACACACACACACACACACACACACACACACAATGTACGTGTCATAATAACCATTAATAACTTCTTCTGTGTAATAACTGGTCTGAGACACCTGATAATATTTATATACTGGCTAAACAAAGGGATAAAAATCCTTTGTTGTTACTATAATATTGTTTGTAGTCCCAGACCCGTGTGTATGGAGGGTAACCTTACACCCAAAAGTTCTCATTGGTGACATCAACCTTGGAGAGAGAGGAAATAAACTCACTCCATTTTTGCCTCAACAATGGGAATTTCCTGAGCGTTGACACACACACACACACACCCAGAGAGAGAGAGAGAGAGAGAGAGAGAGAGTCACCACCATTCTACTTTTATCATTTTGTACAAGCAACAACTAATGTATTTCATCAATGGTAAATAGATAGGCAGAAAGTATAGCTTCACTGTGTGTGTTGGTGAGACAGTTGGATTCAACTACCTACTGTCCAGTAAAGATAGACAAGGTCAAGTTGCCTCCACAAGATGTGTCTCAGGGAATCATAAACACAGCTGTACAGTCAATACCTGAAGTTTGTCTTTCTTAGTCCATGATACGTTCCTGTTAATCAGGGAACACTCTATGTGATAGAATTGACAGGTATATATGGTTTAAATGTCTAATATTACAGATGATCATATGTGAGCTAAACTAATTTAACCACAAATTCCTCAAAGTTATAATTATTATATAAATGTTCAAAAGGTGGAATCATAATATTATCGAGAAATATATGATATTGGTGGAGGAAGATTTTGTTTACAACATCAATACACAGAAATATATATTATGTTGCCAAACAGTTGTCTATTAATTAAATATACCAAAACATTTACAGTCATAGAGGCAACATTGTATGAATACAATAACGTTGTCAGATACACACGTCATCAGCACATATAATGACAGTGTGTGTTTTGTGATTACATGTTTTTTTTTCTTCTATAAATACATTACTTCCTCTCCTGGCCTTTCCTCTCCCCATATAATGTTAAATAACCTTCCATTCATACCTCCATTGCTATGAAGTATTAATTTAAACTTCAGTATGTATTTTAGTTACATGAATATTTCGTCCCTGTTGTGATATAACATTATTCGTTACCATTTGTTTAACATGGGTAATACAGTGTGACAAATACTCTTGTTTCCATTGTCTTTATCAATCATTCCCTCTTTTGTTACTTCCTATTACCACACTGGACTCTTGTTTCTTTCTTGTCTTTCCAATCCCCAATCTCTCCTATCAGTTTTATCTTCATTATGCCTTACTCACTCTGATATATTATATTTTATAAGTTTTCGTTGTACTGACATTTAAATACAATTAGGGTAAACCTTATAGTTTTAACACTCACAACCATACTCAGATTAATGTGTCTATGATATATTATTAAAATATTATACCAGCTGAAACCACATTCCTCCGGCTCTCTTCCTTCGTATAGCTACATAGTAAATATCTCCGAATAATGGAAGATAAAAGAGTGACGTTCATGTCTACGTATGATATGCATGTGCTCAATATAATCCAATTTTAATAAATGAGTCTGAGTATCTTGAAGTGAATGAAGAGGAAGAAAGAAGGCCATAATGTTTCTGTAGGACACTAACACGAAAGAAAAAATGAAATGAAGAAGATAAACAGTAACCAGAAGGAAACAGAAGGAAAAGGGAAACAGAAGAATTCCACAATAGAGCCAATCCTTTTAATGTATCCTAAAATTGTTAATATATTACTATATTATGCAATGAAACCTTACACCATCTATTCATTGTTGCAATATATTACCATGTTATGCAATGAAACCTTACACCATCTATTCATTGTTGAAATATACTACCATGTTATGCAATGAAACCTTACACCATCTATTCATTATTACAATATATTACAAGTAAACCAATTTTGTTACTTGACCTCAATCAAGTCATTTTCTGATAAATCCCTTCGTGTTACTGGTTACCAACGAATATTGTTTTGTAGTGGAGGGTGACTTAACTACCCAATGATCACTGTCACTTCTACACACCCTGTCCCACACCTCACCCACATCCTCTTTCCATTAGCCTTCTCCTTTACCCATTTCCAGTACTCACTTTACTCCACCATTTCTCCACCACATTCTCCTCACTACCTCCAACATCATTTTGTTTGGCCTAAATTGATTAGTGTGATTATGCAAACAGGACCTGAAAATAAATAATGTGATGTTTTATATGCAATTACAATCCATACAATATGGTAGAACATTATATTAATCAGATGGAGTCATTAAATAGTAATATGTCTAGGCCAGACAATCAGACGTTGGAGAACCATCACAAGTGTCAGAGAGAACAGTGTTAAAAAAATCTGTGTTAGATTTATACACCCACCTTATGAAACACATTTGCCTTTACTAAACCCCTCTCTCTATCTCATTCTGTAGTGAGTGGTTCTTATCAGGATCACACGTGGTTAGGGATTCTAATTTCTGTGTGCCTCAGCATGCACGTGCATAATCGGACACACGGAGACACTGTGGGTTAGGGTGACCATCCCTTGCCACCCCCACAACACCACTTCCATCATAGTCTGTGTTGTATATCATCCACCACGTGCCACTACAGCACAGCTATTCACTGACCACATTATTGACACGGATGACAGACACTCTGAGGGTGAGATATCCTGCTGCTGAGTTAGTCATATGTGGGGATTTCAACCGCTTGGATGTGAGTGACATCCAACACCAACTCAACTTCACCCAAGTAGTGGATTTCCCCACCCACGGTCAGGCTACTCTCGACCTTATCTTGACTGACCTGGACCATCAATACTCTGCTCCCCGCCCCCTCACCCCCATAGGACGAAGCAAGCACATGTCCGTTCTATGGTCACCGACACCTACCACATCAGTGCCAAGGGAAACTGTCACCCGATCCTATCGGCCAACACCTGACTCTTCGATAAGAGAGTTTGGACAGTGGCTGGTACACCACCCATGGATAGAGGTGACGGAACCACTAGACGTCCACACTAAATTCCACAACTACTTCAACACCACTACAGCGGCCTACCATCACTACTTCCCCACCAAGACCATCCGTGTGCATCCAGCTGACACCCCATGGATGACACCACGAATAAAGCGGCTGTTACAGCTACGAAACAAGCTCTTCTACACCGACCCAGCCCAGTACAGAAGCCTCAGAAACAGGGTAATCAGGGAGATCAAGACTGACAAGGCTCGCCACTACCCAGAAAAAGTGCGACACCTAAAACAGGCCAACAACAGACAATGGTACTCCAAGATTAAATCTCTCTGTGGATTACAAAAGCAATCCCCTCCTTCCCCTGTACTTCACACCTTTCCCCTGATAATGCAGCTGAGGAGCTTAATGGTCACTTTGCCACTATGTTTCAAACCCTCTCCCCTCTTCAGACCAGCCTTCTCCCTGCCTTCCTCCCCTCCCATCCCCACTCCCCTCCCCATCCACACTCCCCTCTGTCCATGAGGCTGAGGTTGCCAATATGATAACTTCATTTACAGTAAATCTAACAGATCCACCACACTGATAACCTCTCCATTAATATTTACAAAGAATTTTCCCATGAACTAACCACGCCCCTCTGCTCCATAATAAAGGCCTTCCTTTCTCAAAATGCTTACCCTGCTGACTGGAAAAATGTCCTCTGTCACTCCCATCCCTAAAACTCCCATCCCGCAACCCTTTAATGACCTAAGCTCAGTTGCCATCACACCTCTCCCTAGCCTACTTTGTGAAGATTTCGTGTTTAACTGGTCTTATTCACAAATTAGCAGACAGCTTGCCACTCGTCAGTTCGGCAATATCAAATCCACCTCCACCTCCCACTGCCTAGTCAGCTTCCTTGAGTTTATCCACAGCCACTTGGACAAAAGTAACACATCTCTCGCCCTTGCTTTTGTAGACTTTAGGAAAGCATTATATTTTGATCTTGTAGATCACACTGTTGTCATCAACAAGGCCATTAACCTAGGACTTTACCTCAGCCTGGTAGCTTGGCTGGCTAACTTCCTCACAGGAAGGTAGTAGGTGGTCTGTTATTAGGGTTCCATATCTCCCCTACAACAGCTGACTTGTAGGTTTCCGTAAGAAACTAAATCTGGATCACTATGTTTCCTCATGCTGATTAATGATGCCCTTACCGACACCCAGTCAACATTAGGACACCAGATTACAACCCACTGTAAGCCACCCTTGACAGACTGCAGACATGGACAGAGCACAACAACGTCTCCATCAACCACACCAAGACCTTGGTGATGCACGTCTGCACCTCATCTGTAGTTGTGCCCCCCCCCCCCCCAGCTCACAATTGGCCCTCATCCACTCCAAGTCATCCACTCCTTCAAGCTGCTTGGCATCACTCTGGATGACCAATTATCATGGAAGCAACATGTCGCTAGGATGGTCAAGGTAGCCTCATACAAGCTGTATGTGCTGCATAGACTCAAGTCTCTGGGGACTCCAGTAGGGGATTTGAAACACAACAACAACAGCTCTAGAAGGTTCAGAAGAGGGTATGCAGAGTCATACTCGGCCCTGCCTATACTAGTTACAATGATGCCTCACCACCCTGAGTCTGCCCAGGCTGACAGCCATATATGAGCAAGCCCTTAGCAAGTTCAGGGAAGGCTTGCTACATAACCTCGTACCACCTGACGCCCCCACACCAGCCAGGGTTACCCGACACCAAAACAAACTGGTGCCGCTAAGAGCCCCTCACACTGACTGCTACCACCAGAGTGCTATTCCCAGTTTAGTGCAAAAAATATACACCTAGACTAGTATGTCTCCAAGTTGTGACCTATAGATCTTAGAATTAATATTAATATAATCTTCCACTCTGTAAATTATCAGTCTTTGACTGCCATGAAAATAAACTTATAATAATGATAATTATTATACATGTATGTATACACATACAGCCATGGCTGATAGTGGTCGATCAGGTCCCAAGGAGTGTTGGAGAGCAACTGAACTGAGTTTGATCAAGTGAATTTCTCAACATTGAGAGAGGTTTAGAAGACTTACTCTTTCGAACTCTGTTTAGTTGCACTCCAACACTCCTTGGACCCTGGTCCAGCACTATCAGCCATGGCTGTACACACACACGTACACACGCACGCACAGGCATGCACTGACATAAGCACACGGATGTATGCACACAGGTAAATGAAAGCAGGCCAGCACACACAGCTCTCTCTCTCTCTCTAGTAGAACCACAACATAAACTTCCTGTTCACTAATCAATACAATTTAGTAAAAGTGTTCATACCATGATAAGTAAAGGTTGAGTCATTACTACTGTTACCATTCAATGTATGTGTATGTGTGTGTGTGTGTGTGTTAATACATATGTGTGTATACAATAATAATAATAATAATAATAATAAAAGGTTTATTTGGTACAGGCAGCCAAGGGTTGTCAATATACATTGTAAAATGGTGATGCAAATAGGTGATACTTGTAGTTAATGGTGTCCTAGTATTATCACTGGTGGTGGTGGTGGTGGTGGTGGTGATGGTGGTGTGGTAGCTGTGTGAAACTGCATCACTATTGTCTTGCTGTGGTTGATGGAGACATTGTTAACATTGGTCCATGTGTGGAGGTTGGTGAGGTGTTGTTGCAGGAGGTGGTTGTCAGCGAAAACTTGTGTCAGTTATGGCGTCATTGATTAGGATGAGGAAGAACACGAGAGATGTTAGTGTATAGATACTGCATCCTGGTGACACATTACCTGATGTCTGTCACACAGGAAGTTTGCCAGCCATGACACTAGACTGTGCTCTACTCCCATATCAAGAGCTTTCCTTAGTACTACGTTATGGTATATTCGATCAAAATCCTTTCTGATATCTTTGAATGCAAAGGCAACTGAGGTCTTTCTTTTTTTCCGGGTTACTGTAAAATAAAGTCTAGCAGGCTTATGAGACAATGGGTGGTTGATAATAACTTCATATTTCCAAATTGTTGAGGGTCAATTACATTAGAGATGTTGGCTGAAACTCAGTCGAACACAAAGTTTTCACATAACAGGCTTGGGATTGGAGTAAGATAAGCTATTTTGTAATCCTATGGGCATTTACTCTGACTAAGTGATGTATTAATTGTTGAACAAAGGGGTTATGCAAGCTCAACAGCAAACTCACGGTACAAAATCATGGGAAGGTCAATAGGAGTAGTGGAGCATTTTAGCTTATAGGTGACCTCATGTTCATTAACGTGTGGGGGAGGGATGGAGGATAGGTAAGCTGGTAATTGGGCTGAGTCCAGTTTGGGCAGGGTCTGACAGATTCTGGTGAAATGGTCATTGATAAGATTAGCTGCTTCCTGGCTGGTATGTCCGTCAACACAGGAAGATAAGGTAACTTTTTCCACATCCCACACAGGTCCTTTAATTTGTTGTACCACTGACTGATGTTCGTTGATTTTTGTTAGGTAGTACAAATTTTTGTCAGCTTTTATTTCTCTTATGACCTTATTGCGCAGCGTATTATACCTCTTCCTGTCATTATAAAACGCCTTGTTGCGCTGCTCCATCAGCCTCTTGATCCGTGATGTTATCCATGGTAGGTCAGCAGGGTGATTCCTAACCTTCTTAGTAGGGAAGAAGTGGTAGTAGGCCTGGGTGATAGTAGTTTGATAATTCTCCCACTTCCTATCAACGTCATTAACAGTTAGTACCTCAGTCCACGGGTACTGTGTCAGCCACTGTCCAAACTGTCTGATAGTAGAGTCAGGTGTAGGTCTACATATCTTGGTGGTATGGTTGATTTGATGATGGGAGGTGGTAGTGGCTGTGGCCCAGAACACGGAGAGATGGTTCCTTCTTCCCACGGGAGGGAATGGTAGGGGAGGGGGGGGTAGGTATTGGTCTGCTAGGTAATAAGGTCTAGAGTGTTCTGTTCGTGGGTAGGAAAGTTGATAATCTGGGTGATGTTTAGTTGGTCTTCTATTTCCTTTATGTCTAGTTGGTTGAAGTCACCACATATAACCATTTTTGAAGATTGGTATCGTGCCCATAAGGTGTCACAGGTATTGATGATGTGGTCGACGAGTAGGGCATGGGTGGGTGCACGTGGTGGGTGATACCCGAAACCACAAATGATGGAGGCAGTGTGGCGAGGGTGACATGGAGGTGTTAATCTTACCCACATGACCTCATGTTCCCTGTGGATTTCAACGTTCAGCTGCTCGGCTGTGTACTTTGTGTGTAAACATCACAAGTCCACCTCCACGTTTTTCGGTTCTGAGACAGTGGAATAAGTCGTAGTTTTCAATGGTACACAACTCTGGTATAACTTGCCAGGCTTCCGTGACACAGACTATATCGGCGCTGATTGTGTTTACTGTATTCACCAGTTCATGGAATTTGTTACATAGTGAAGTCACATTGGATAGGAACACAGAGGGGAGGTCATACCAGAGGCGAGGAACTTCTATCACTTTGTATAATTTCAATACAATAAGTGTTGTCGTCTTTTTCGACGAGCGCCGATTTGTGTGTGCGTGTGTTTCGTGGCAATAGTTGAAGGACTCCTTTACCTCCAATTGTCTTATCACAACATAGGGTCCCTCAACATGCACCCCGGTAGGTAAGAAAGAAGGTGGGTAGGGAGAAGGATGGGTTGGAGTAGAAGGATGGTGGAGTGAAAGGATATGACCCACAGGCCAGTGTGTGTGTGTGTGTTATTTGGGTTTAAGGGGGAAATTTTGTTGGTAAATCTCGAGCAATTGAATCCTCCAAACTCTTCAAAGCAGAAGAAAAAAACACCATTAGTTTAACTCTTCTGGTCCTGTTTTGTAGCTTATTTTGGAGGAATCAAGGCACTCCAATGTAACAAAAATGAATTACCACCTTAAAGCCTAGCCTGATGACAAGCAAGAGTACAATGTTGACCTGAGTATATGTAAGTGCACTTGTCCCATAGGAAGGTGTGGGGCAGTATGCAAGTATCAGACTGCTTGTGAGGAACATAGTATGACCGTTGTCCCACAAATGTTCATACCTTATAGTGTGCAAAAATATTTTTTAATGCATACACAGGTTTTAAATTAGTAACCCCTAAATGTACCAGGCAAAAATCCATTCTCTATCAGATCAAAATAAAGAACCTTGCTTTCTGACCTGACCTGTCCTTGACCTATCACTTCTTTGCATTTGCATGCCTGCTCTGCTGCGACTGAGCAAGACAGTCATAATTCATTTTACCACCAAATGTGAAATTTAAAACTCTTTCCAATGGTATGCAACATGTATATATATTTATTAATTTTGTTAAGTTTGTTTGTTACCATAAACTTTCTAGAACATTAATTTTATATGCGCTTAGTAGATATGACTAGTCGCATGTACAAATTGCTAAAATTTCCCAAGCCCCTATGTCCCTGTTTACCTAGCAGTAAGTAGGTACCCTGCTGTAAAAACAAGGATAACATCATAGCAACCTTGTAGGCTGAGGGAAGATATGTTGATGTAACAAGACTGACTGCCTTAACATTATATAAGAAATATAAGAAAGAAATAAGCCAAGAAAATATATTATATGATAATACGTATGGATCAGTTTTGTAATTTAAGTTAAGAATCAACACCCTAGATTTAATTAAGGGATAGAAAGTGATTTATAGGAGAATCAGAAAAATGTGAAGGATGTGTGTGTGTGTGTGTGTGTGTGTGTGTGTGTGCAGAAAAGGAACACTTAGAATATTGTTTACTCTATTTACCAAATTTACAGAATACATCAGAATACATCAAAATTATGTGAACAATTATTATTTGAAAATATAGAAAAAGTAAAAGATATATTAGTAGTAGAAGTGTGGTATAAAAAACAGACAAAAACTCAGCAGGTATCGTAGAAAAAAAAATAAAAAAATAAAAAATAAATAAATAACAAATAAATAAATAACAATAAATAAATAACAATAAATAACCAAAGATGAGCCGTTGAAAAGTTACAGAACTGAACTTACTAAACCTGAGCTGGTAACACTGATGAGAGATCAACAAACATCTGAGCTGGTAACACTGACGAAAGATCAACACAGCCAGCAGACAGGTGATCATGGCTTCCAGACTAGAAGGTAAATATTGTCTTTATTTAATTAATTATTTATTCCCTGACCATTCCAAGGTGTTGATAAGTAAATAAATGACCCCTATGATGTAGATAAGTGACGATAAATGACAGAATAATACGATAAATTGTGAACCTGTGAATGGAAAAATTTATCACTGGTAAATATTAACTTTATCTAATTAATTATTAATTCTTGACAATTCTGAAGTGTTGATAAGTAAATAAATGACCCCTATGATGTAGATAAAGGGTAATAAAGGGATAAATAAGTCGATAAATGACGAAATAAGACGAACCGGTGAATGGAAAAAATAGATAATGATTTTGTTACGGGTAAATGTTGTCTTTATTTAATTAATTATTTATTACTTGGTTATTCCAAGGTGTTGATAAGTAAATAAAGGATCCCTGTGATGTAGATTAATAACGATAAATGGATAAATAAGACGATAAGATAATTATTTAATTATTACTACCTTTATTTTAATTATTTATTTCAAGATGTTGATAAGTAAATAAATGATGATAAATGGATAAATAAGATGTTAAATGATGAAATAAAGCAATAACAGATAATTATTTGATTATTACTACCATTATTTTAGTACCATTATTTATTTCAAGGTGTTAAGTAAATAAATTATCCCTGTGATATAAATAAATGGTGATAAAAGGATAAATAAGATGGGAAAAGTCCTCATATGTCCCACAGAATGTTAAAACTATTTAATTAATTTATTTATTCATTTAGTAGAGTTAAAATTGTTATGGTAAATTTACAGAATTACTTCATTAACTATAATGTATATTTTAATATAATTACCTACTTATATAGACATTATACAGTATTTATTAATAATTATTATTTATTTAGACCATTTTAAAACATTTTTCATTATGGTGTTTTGGTAAATATTGAATGAATTACCATTTATCATGTACTTTTTTTTTCTACCTTCATTACCCACTTATTTAGAACATTATAAAACTATTTTATTCTATGGCATTTCATCCACAAATTTCAAAGACATTCAAAGGAAGCATTTTGAAATTAACCTAACCTGACCTAACCTTACCTGACCTGACCTTACCTAACCTTACCTAACCTTACCTCACCTTACCTAACCTTACCTCACCTCGCCCCGCCTTACCTTACCTTACCTAACCTTGCCTTACCTCGCCCAGCCTTACCTTACCTTACCTAACCTTACCTTACCTCGCCCCGCCTTACCTTACCTTACCTTACCTTACCTGACCTTACCTTACCTAACCTTACCTCACCTCGCCTTACCTTACCTTACCTTACCTTACCTTACCTTACCTGACCTTACCTAACCTTACCTCACCTCGCCCCACCTTACCTTACCTTACCTAACCTTACCTCACCTCGCCCCGCCTTACCTTACCTTACCTAACCTTACCTCACCTCGCCCCGCCTAACCTTACCTTACCTAACCTTACCTTACCTCGCCCCGCCTTACCTTACCTTACCTTACCTTACCTAACCTAACCTAACCTAACCTAACCTAACCTTATCTACCTTACCTAACCTTACCTTATCTACCTTACCTGACCTTACCTAACCTAGACTACAGCAGACTACCGGACCTAACCTAACCTGGGCAAACTACCGTGAAATAACCGTGGTAAAGTACAGGAAATGGCCTGGGCAAAATACTGTATTTATTGAAAGAATTACCGTGTTATAGCAGTGTTGCCAGATCTGGCTAGATCCCAGTATTTTGCCCTGGTCATTTCCCGTACTTTATCACGGTTATTTCCCGGTCGTTTGTCCAGGTTAGGTCCTGGTAGTCTGCCTTGGTTTAGGTTAGGTTAGGTTAGGTAAGGTAAGGTCAGGCTAATTTTAAAATGCCCCATTTAAATTTAACAAAAACAACAACCATACACAATAACTGTAATTCCTTCAATATTTACTGAAAAAAATGTACGCAATAATGGTAATTCTTTCCATATTTACCCAAAAAATATACACAATAACAATAATAACAGTAATTGTTTCCATATTTAACATAGAGTACTGGTAGTTAAATATAGATATTGTTGTGTTACATATTTTATTATTATGATGATTATTACATTATTTACATTTCCAGGTAGGATTGATTAATGAGATGTTGCAACAGGTGTGAACCAAGAGGTGTTGCAACATCAATTGTACATCAATGCACACTCCTTCATCCAAAGGTAATTTTATTTATTTATTTTGGGTCTGTTATTGATTGCCTTCATCACTATGAAATAATTAGTTGTTTATGTGTATATATGTAACAGTATGTATGTATGTATAATCTCTCTCACTCACTCATACTATCATTGCTTGCCTTCATCACTATGAAATAACTTGTTGTTTTAGGCTACTGCTTGGTTTTATAAATAACTTTGGATTTGAAGATGGAACAACTATACTTTGTATATCTTACAGTATACTTGGCAACACATATGTGTAGTGTTGTGTTGCTGTCTCAGTGTCCTTGACTGTACATGACACACTCAGGTCATACCTACCTACTGTTGGTCAGGTCAAGTAATTCATTCCTTGCTATACCATCACCATGAAATGTTCATCACACTCCCTCTGTCCTGCTTTGTACAGCCAAGCAAAGGATATTATATAGAGAGTAAAGGGATATTTTATAGGAAACAAAGTCATAGCATGAGAAAATACTAAAGTATATTGAGAGACAGACAGATAAAGAGACAGACAGGAGGGTAAGGTAAAGAGGTGGATTATAAGTTTATAGGCCTGGTGACTGATGCCCGGGGTAGTAGTACAGACACCTCTGGCCATCACCCAGAGTATCAAATAGTGCTGGTTTGACTATTACCTAGACTAGACTAGACCACAGCAGACTACCAGGACTTAACCTGGACAAACTACCGGGTCTTAACCCGGGCAGACTACCAGGACTTAACCTGGACAAACTACCGGGTCTTAACCCAGGCAGACTACCAGGACTTAACCTGGACAAACTACCGGGTCTTAACCCAGGCAGACTACCAGGACTTAACCTGGACAAACTACCGGGACTTAACCTGGACAAACTACCAGGTCTTAACCCGGGCAGACTACCAGGACTTAACCTGGGCAGACTACCAGGACTTAACCTGGG
Organism: Petrolisthes manimaculis; assembly: GCA_034508575.1. Taxonomy (NCBI): domain Eukaryota; kingdom Metazoa; phylum Arthropoda; class Malacostraca; order Decapoda; family Porcellanidae; genus Petrolisthes; species Petrolisthes manimaculis. Next base: position 244,597 of record JAWZYT010001153.1, read on the forward strand.
CAAACTACCGGGTCTTAACCTGGACAAACTACCAGGTCTTAACCCGGGCAGACTACCGTGACTTAACCTGGACAAACTACCGGGACTTAACCTGGACAAACTACCGGGACTTAACCTGGACAAACTACCGTGAAATAATCGTGATAATGTAAAATGAATGACTGGGGCAAAATACTCGGATCTGTCAACACTGCTGCAAAATGGTAATTCTCTCAATAAATACCATAAACTGTAATGCAGCACCTCTCATTATTATTATTAGCATCATTATCATCATTATTATTATTATCATCATTATCATCATCATCATTATTATTATTATTATTATTATTATTATTATTATTATTGTTATTATTATTATCATTATTATTATTATTATTATTATTACTGAGTCTACTTTTTTGATTGATGAACTAACATTGTTTAATTAATAATTCAGGTTCACAGACAGTTGATAGATAGATAGTTTGTGATAGATACATACATACATAAAGAGAGAGAGTGAGTGAGTGTGTGTGTGAGAGAGAGTATATATAGATTGATGGATGGATAGATAGATAGTTTGTGATAGATAGATACATACATACATAAAAGAGAGAGAGAGAGAGAGAGAGAGAGAGAGAGAGAGAGAGAGAGAGAGAGAGAGAGAGAGAGAGAGTATAGATAGAAATGCCTATATTTTAATGTTTTTGTATCCAATGATTTTCAGAAATTATGCATTTTGTTAGTTTTCATTTCTCTCTCGTACACACACACACACACACACACACACACACACACACACAGCTGTGATTTCCTGTGATGTTGTTTAGGGGTGACGGCCTAGGTCACGCTGGTGTGCCACCTTTAGTTGGTCGGTGTAACTTGATGTAGCAGGCTGTTCCCTTCAGTGGCCTGGTAATAATGGGGCAGTGGCTGGTGTGCCACCTTTAGTTGGTCGGTGTAACTTGATGTAGCAGGCTGTTCCCTTCAGTGGCCTGGTAATAATGGGGCAGTGATGGTTTGTCCACCACCTCGTCTAGTCGGGTTTTGAATCTTTCTAAAGATCCAGAGTATGATGGTAGCTCTCGTGGGATACAGTTGAACAGCCGGGGACCCTGCACTGCTATGGAGTTTTCTCTTAGTGTTTGTAGTGTTGTCCATGTCGTCAATATCAGTGGTATGTTGTACATTAGGTCTCTTCTTCCATGTAGTGTTGTCCATGTCGTCAATATCAGTGGTATGGTGTACATTAGGTCTCTTCTTCCATGTAGTGTTTTCCATGTCGTCAATATCAGTGGTATGGTGTACATTAGGCCTCTTCTTCCATGTAGTGTTGTCCATGTCGTCAATATCAGTGGTATGGTGTACATTAGGTCTCTTCTTCCATGTAGTGTTGTCCATGTCGTCAATATCAGTGGTATGGTGTACATTAGGTCTCTTCTTCCATGTAGTGTTGTCCATGTCGTCAATATCAGTGGTATGGTGTACATTAGGCCTCTTCTTCCATGTAGTGTTGTCCATGTCATCAATATCAGTGGTATGGTGTACATTAGGCCTCTTCTTCCATGTAGTGTTGTCCATGTCGTCAATATCAGTGGTATGGTGTACATTAGGCCTCTTCTTCCATGTAGTGTTGTCCATGTCGTCAATATCAGTGGTATGGTGTACATTAGGCCTCTTCTTCCATGTAGTGTTGTCCATCTCGTTATATGGTGTACATTAGGTCTCTTCTTCCATGTAGTGTTGTCCATCTCGTTATATGGTGCACATTAGGCCTCTTCTTCCATGGTTGGCTGTTCAGATTGAGCTTTCATTTTCCAGATTAGGGACAAGTCCATTAATAATTGTCCAAATGTATATAATTATGTATTGTTCTCGTCTTCTTTCCAGTGAGTATAATTTGAGGACAGCTAGTCGTTCCCAGTAGTTATTATTCTGCATACCCGCCATCCTTGTTGTAAATGTTCGTTGCATTGCTTCTACTTTTCTAATTTGTCCTACTGTACTTGGATTCCAGAGAACACAGCAGTACTCTAAGAGAGGAAGTATAAGTGCTTTATATAGTGTTAGAAGTACAGTACAGTACAGTGGGCTCTCTTGTTGTAAAGGTTCTTAGTATCCATCCCATTGTCTGTCTCACCTTTGTAACTTCTGTTGTCTATTTGTTGTTGAAAGTTGCCATCATCACTTAATGTTACTCCTAGATCCTTGACGTGTCTGTATTGTTCAATTATTTGTCCTTCTGGTGTTCTATAATAATTGTTGGGGATATCAATATTGGGATGACGGTATCTCATCAACTCCAATTTGGAGCTGTTGAAACTCATGTTGTTATTGGCTGCCCACTGGTATATTTTATTTAAATCCATTTGTGTCATTCTAAGGTCTTCGTTGTTCCTCACTGTACTCAAAAGTCTAGTGTCATCTGCAAAAAAAGATGCAGTGCAATGGGAAATATTTGTGTCTATATCTCTCATGAATATTAAGAATAGCAAAGGGCCAATGACTGACCCTTGTGCCACTCCACTCAACACTCCTTCTACAACAACTGCTTGGTTTCTGTTCTCTAAAAAGCACTTCATCCACTTGAGCAGTTTTCCTTTGATTCCAATATGTGATAGTTTCTGTATCAGTATTTGGTGGTCGTCTTTGTCGAAAGCTTTAGAAAAGTCTAGATAAATAACATCGACTGTGGCATCGTTCTCAAGTGAATGTAACATGTCCATACGGTGTTGCAGTAGTTGTGATAGACACGATCTACCATGTCTGAATCCATGTTGCTTGGCATTGTGAAGTGTGTGTATATCGAGGTATTCATTTAGCTTGCTCACAACCATTTTTTCAAACACTTTTATTACTTGCGATGTTAATGTGACTGGTGGGTAATTTTTGGGCTCTGTTCTGTCGCCACCTTTATAAATTGGCGTAATAAATCCCTCTTTTAGTATTGGTGGAATTACTCGTGTGTGAAGGGATACTCTCCAGAGGATGTAGATAGGTGTGGATAGTGTTTTCATACATTGTTTCAGTAATATAGCAGGGACACCATCTGGTCCTAATGAGGCCTGAGGTCTAATGCTGGATATTGATTGTTCTATATCTATTTCACTCAAGTCAATATCTCTAGACTCTACGTCTGAAGTTCTTGTTATCACCGGGTCAAGTTCTTCGTTTATTTGGTTATTTTGTCGTACACTAAATGCAGATACATATTGCATATTGAAGGTTTCTGTCATTTGTTGTGGGTCACTGACTAGTGTACCATTGTGTTTTAAAAGTCCTATTTTGCTCCTTACATTTGACTTCATTTTTGTATAGTGATAAAAGTATTTAGGGTTGTGGGATATAGCTTCTACTGCTTTTTCTTCTTCTGTAATCCGTTCTGCTTCATGTGATTTGGCCAGCTTTTCTTCTATGTTCCTCAATTGTTCTTTGATTCTGTTGTCCTCTCTATGTAGAATTTTCTCAGCCAATTTAGTTCTTTTCCTCAACAGAATTTTCCTATCCCTGGGTATATTATTTATTCTTCTATGTACTTTTCTTTCTGGTACAAACTTTGAGCAAATGAAGAGGAGTTTTTCTATAATAAAGTCATACATTTCTATTGTAGTCATGTCTTTTAGCTCTTGATTCCAGTTGACAATATTGATTGCATTGTTCATGCTTGTCCAGTCCATATTATCACTGAAAAAATTCATAGTAGAGAAAGACGAACACCCGCTACCATTAATTTCCATCATGGGCCTGTATTCTAAGGTGGTTTCTATAATTAGGAGCTTGTGATCTGACATGGCTGTGTCCTCCGTCCACACACCACTGATAATATCTTCATTATTGGTGAAGAACAGATCCAAGGTATTAAGGCCGCGGGTTGGCAAGTCAACAATTTGTCTCATCATAAGGTCTTCAACCATATTAAACAAGGCATTAGCTTGTAGTCTGTCCACTAGTGAGCCCCAGTATATACTTAGCTCGTGCCAGTTAGCATTGGGCAGTCCACCATATTAAACAAGGCATTAGCTTGTAGTCTGTCCGCTAGTGAGCCCCAGTATATACTTAGCTCGTGCCAGTTAGCATTGGGCAGTCCACCATATTAAACAAGGCATTAGCTTGTAGTCTGTCCGCTAGTGAGCCCCAGTATATACTTAGCTCGTGCCAGTTAGCATTGGGCAGGTTGAAATCTCCGTTGATGATAACAGAGGGCTCTGGATTTCCCATCATTTTCACTTGTACACTTATTTTTTCTAACACACTCACAAAGTTCTCAGTCAGACAACCTGGTGGATGATAAATGGTTACTACCACTGTTCTCCATTTGTGTATGTATAATATTATATATTCTACCTCGCTATTAGACTCCGATGCTATGAATTCGGTGTATGGTATAATATTTTCTCGAACATAAATAATTACTCCTCCTTTTATTCATCCTTCTTGTCTGTCTGCTCTATGTATTTGATACCCCTTTATCATCACTTCCACATCTCGTATGTCTTTCCTCAGATGGGATTCATTATGCAGATTAATATAGTATTATAAGTCTGTGATATTTCTCCTAGCATGTTTGTTTTATATTTCTTTTTATAAGGAAGTAATCCTTCTATGTTGCAGCATATCATTATATCACACACACACACACACACACGTACACACATACACACACACACACACACACACACACACACACACACACACACACACACAATTACACACACACAGACACACACACACACACACACACACACACACACACGTACACACGTACACAAACACATACACACTTACACACACACACACGCACACACACACACCTTGATTCCTTCCTTGATTCCTTCCTTGATTCCTTGATTGAAGTTGAAGACGCTAGCAGCTCTGCTACTCCGCCTCGAGGTCGCGAGGGGTCGACGCCTCATGGTAGGTGAACTTGCCGTCCGCACGCTGAATAGCCAGCCAGTCCACGATGGAATTGGTGCTGGAGCGGGAGTGATAATGGGGCATGGGAGGCTCGTCCGGTAACGTTCGGAGGAAGCGATCCAGGGACGCTTTGAACGTTTCTAGTGACACGGCGGTTTTTGCGCGCAGAGTGATAGGAAGGGCATTAAAAAGGGTCGGGCCTCGCGTGGCGAACGCATTGGTTTTTAAGGTCTTCACTCCTGTGAGCGCGCGTGGGTGAACTCTATTCACAGTGCACAGGCGGCCCAGCCTCGGTTGGTCATACAAGGAGATACCAATGTCGTTCGACACAAGCCCCCTCATGATCTTCCATATGTAGAGAATGACGTACCTTTCTCTACGCCTCTGGAGAGAGTGGAGGCCGAGGGCTAGTAGCCGATCCCAGTAGTTGAGGTTGCGGAAGATGGTGATGCGGTGGGTGAAGGAACGCTGCACCGCTTCCAGTGCCCTGATGTCGCCTGGTGTCCATGGAGACCACAGCTGGCAGCAGTACTCTAGAAGGGGGACCACCATGGACTTATAAAGGGTAAGCATAGGGAAGGGATCTCGGGTGTTCTCATGATCCAACCTAGCTGGGAGCGCGCTTTCTTGGCTGTGGCAGATATGTGGGTAGAAAAGGTGGCATCACTGCTGAAGCACCCCCCCAAATCTTGGACTTCATACGGGTTTGAGATTGTGTTACCGTCTGGAGCCGTGTAGCTGGTGGTTGGTTGAGCGCTGGGGTTGGTATTATAAGCGAGGTGTTCAAATTTAGAATTGTTAAATGCCATGTTGTTCGTGGCTGCCCATTGGTATATAGTGTCGAGGTCATTCTGTAGGAGCACTGCGTCATCTTGATTGTTTATAGTTTTGGAGATGCGGGTGTCGTCTGCGAAAGAGGTGACGGTAGAGTGGGTGATGTTGTGGTCAATATCATGTATGTGGATTAAAAAGAGTAGTGGCCCCAACACCGAGCCCTGGGGGACACCGGACACGACAGGTGACACGTCAGAGCAGGCGCCACCAACTGCCACGAACTGGGTCCGGTTTGTGAGGAACTCGGAGATCCAGAGACCTAGTCGACCCGAGATACCCATGCATCTCAGCTTGTGCAACAGCACCCCATGATCGACTTTATCAAAAGCCTTGGCAAAGTCCAAGTATATGACATCAAGCATGGTGTTGGACGATCCTTTCATGGTGTGCCAGAAGTTGTGAGAGACACGAACGTCCCCGTCTGAAGCCATGCTGACCTTTGTTGAGTTGGCTTGTAGACTCTAGAAAGGTGGTAATCTTTAAAACTATAATTTTCTCTAGAGTCCTGACGAGATGGGAGGTGAGTGCGATGGGTCGGTAGTTTTTTGCCTCACACCTTGATCCTCCCTTGTAGATTGGGGTGATCCTCGCTGAGCGCAGCAACTGTGGTACTACACCAGAGGCGAGAGATTCCCTGTAGAAGGTAAGTAAAGGGACGGACACTTCGAGTGCACACTGCTTGAGGAGGATGGCTGGTAAGTGATCTGGTCCAGCCGCAGAGTTTTCCTTCAACGTCTTGATCGCGTTGGTAATGTCATGTAAGGTGATGTTGACGTCCAGGAGTTGGTCTGCCCTTTCTATTGGCGAGTTGAAGAATGTGGCCTTGTCATGAATGACGTTGGATGGCAGCGGGGTACTAAATACAGTCTCGTATTGGTCTTTGATTGTGTTGCTGATGGCTTGTGGGTCTGTTATGATGTTATCATTCACTGTTAAGGGGCCAACTGGTATGCGAGTTTTCGACTTTGTGAAAGCATATTTATAGAAAAATTTAGGGTTGGTCTTGATTGAAGCTACTGCCTTTGCTTCCTTGAGGTGTAATTCATTGGTTGCGGAGTTGACTAGGGCAGTATTTATCCTGTCTATTTTGGCATTGATGAGATCACGGTCATGTTGGTTCGTGGTGGACTTTTTTCTAAGCCTGGTCCGAGCGCGCATTAGGGCACGTCGGTCTCGTGGTATTGTAGTAGTGTTGGAACCTGAGGACCTCCGTGGGACATGGGTGACGCATGCCTCTAGTAGTAGGTTTAAAATTATGTCGAGTTGGGCGTCAATGGATTGTGACGTCAGGAGCGATAGCCAGTCAATTACTCCTATTTGTGCTCGAAGGGCGTCCCAATCCACATTTTTGTTATAGAAATTTAGGTCACTGAATGTAAGATCCGAGACTGGTGTTCTGGCGACAAGAGCAGGGTTGGCGAGGCCATTGGTGTCTATGTTGGTGGTCACCGTGATTAGGTTGTGATCACTGAGGTTAGTGTGGTGAATTTCTTGATCATGGATGATGTGCTCATTATTGGTAAGAAATAGGTCGAGGATATTGTTAAGTCGTGTCGGTGAGTGTATGATTTGCGTTAAACAATAGTCCTCGATAAATGTGAGAAACAGCTGGGCTTGTGATTTGTCTGCAGATGTGCCACTGTTAATTGTATCGTTTGCCCAGTTAATGATCGGAAAGTTAAAGTCGCCTGTGATAATGATTGTTGGGGATGGTGGTGGGATTTTATCCAATGCTATACGGATATTTTCAAAAGTGGTTTTGAAGTCAGTACAGGCTGGGGGACGGTATATGGTTATGATAGTGAGGTCCAATCTTTTGATGTGTAAGACTTGTGCCTCCGTGTTTGAGATAGAAGCTGACAAGATGACCTTTGTGTAGGGAACAAACTCATCTTTGATGTAGGTGATGACGCCACCCTTGATGGTATTAGTGCGGTCGGTGCGGAAGGAAGTGTACCCTGCGATGGTAACTTCCGCATCTTTTATATTATGGTTAAGGTGTGACTCTGTGAGGGCAACAATGAGAGCATCCTGATGGTGAATTGATTCAGCTAATAAGGGTAACTTGCTTTTAAATGTAGCTGGTATTAAACCCTCAATGTTGCCAAAAATTATATTATTTAGTAAGTTCCCTCCTAGAGCTGTGTCTGGTGCACTTGGGTACTGAAGAGGGGGGTTACATGCTGGGTCTGATGTGTCGGCCAACCACACTGGTGTTGAGTCACCGGTATAGGTTGGGGTATGAGTGGCGGGTAACTGTACTGATACTGGGTCATTGGAGGAGGGACCGGGAATGATGGGGGCTGGGGCTGGGGTTGGGGCTGGAGTGGCTGGTTTATTAGTCGAGAGGTTGGGATCGACAGAGGCAGCTGTTGTTTCTGACGTTGCCACGGAATAAGTTTGATAACCTCCGCGAATTGCTTCTGCATTTCTTTTAATTGGGTGATAATAAAATCCTGCTGATTTTCGGGTGAGAGATGTTGGTTGGGAAGCAGGGAATGCTTGTGGTTTTGCGTATGAATCTTTTCGGTGGCTGATTCTTTAAGGGGAGGAGGTGTAAGGTGTTGCTTGGGAGGCAAGGAAGAGGGGGGAGGGAAACGTTCTGTGCCCTTTAGGTGGAGAAGGAGACAATCCAGGTTAGTACAAAGACCATAGTCGAGTGAGGCTCGGCAGATCTTAGGGTGATAATACTCACACTTTCTGGTTTTGGGGCAGCCATGTTTAGGGTCTCGTCCCACGAATCTGTAGTAGAAACAGACCTTCGGGTGGGCGAGTGGGCAATCTCGGCCAGCACGACCATATTTGCACTTATGTAGTTTATAATATGGACACATTTTGGCGGGATCGTTGCTTTTTTTGTTATTATTTTGTGTCTGGCTTTTACTGTTATCATTTCCCTCTTTGTCTGTGATGTTCGAACCATCGTCACATTGGATAAAGTTAGCGGTAGGACTGGAGGTTGTTTGGTTTGGGTTTGGGTCGTCGATATTTGGAAACAGCATAGAAGGGACGTGTGGTTCTGGCGTAACCGAACCATCACGATATAAGTTCTCTATATCCTCTATGGCTCTGCAGTTCTGGGTGGCAGAGGTACTACCATGTAACTCTTTGCTCCCGTCTCTTTCCAGGGCGTCAAGGACAAACGTCAGCTGAGAGTCGAAATCGTTTTTGTTGTCCCTGGAAAGGCAAGAACAGCAAGTATGGTGTACCCTGCCATAGAACCAGTGCGCCAAATGGTACTCTGGTAGGCCAGTACAGGCAGGGTGGTAATGAGTGTGACAGGTAGAGCACTGGATGCTGGTGAACAGGCAGAGTTCATGGCATTTGCCACATGTGGTACTGGGGGCAGGCAGCTGAAGGCGGGCCGCGATGCAGGGTTTCGGCGTCATTGTTGCTTTGCAGCTCACGAGGCGGACAAAACGAGGGTTCGGTCTGGTTTCGGTGGTTTTGGTTTGGTGGTGGTGGCGGCAGTTTAGAACTTGGGAGAGGGTGAGAAATTTCTTATTTCCACCTATAAGCTAAAATATTATCTACACTCAATTTTCTTCCTGTTTGGTGTTATGACGGCACAGTTCACTAATACATCTTGAGATGAGTTGGTATTAATGTACGTTCAAGAATATTAGCAAAAACAGAGGTGAGACACTGCACACGTCCACACCGGCACACTGTTTACAACTTTGGAGAAGGTGAGAAATTTCTTATTTCCACTAATAGGCTAAAAGCCACACTCGATTTTCTTCCCGTTTGGTGTTGTGATGGCACAGTTCACTAGTACATCGTGAGGTGAATTGGTATTAACCCCTAAAGGCCGGTTGACGTGATAGACCGTCTTACGTAAGGAACCGGGCAACTGCACCTACCGTCACAGCGATTTAGCGCTATTTCGCGCCCTGTACGGCTAGTTTTTCTTGTCGTTGGGCGAGAAAATACACTCACAATATCGATCCGCTACCCACTCAGTCGATTCTGGGACCCCACGATGGCTGGGCGATTTTTAAGTAATTGCCCTTGTCCGAATTTGTGCTCTAACGATCGTAAGACAATACCGTAGTGAATATATGTACGTGAGTGACACCATGATATTCCTACAAGGTTACAAATTATTATTTAGTGTATAGATCATGACAGACGATATATAATGGGGTAGTAATAAGAAAATAACACCACAAAACACGCCCATACAGGCACAATTGATAGTAAATATACGTGTTTCCTACGGTACAAGTCGGTTTGTTTATCATTTTCTAAGTGACAGTTACACGATGATATATTCCTACAAGTGTTCATACTATTTTTAGTGTTGAAATCATGACATACGATACATAATAGTAGTAATACGAGTGAGTTGACAACAGACTTGGGCGGGAAACTGAACTCGTCATGCCGTAGTCACACTGCACTCACGCATACACACAGACACACCCCTGTCTCGCGCACAAACATGGTTCACTTCAACTCGCCCTATCTCCACAACTATTCATCGTACAGCCCTCCCGATGGTACCATTGGAAAGAGGAAGAGTAGAAGGTAAGGATGGAATAATTTTGAAGTCAGTACACTATATAGGTTAAGAGTGTGAGCGTTGTGAATATAGGGCAAATCGAGGAATTTTGACGCTAGCGGCAGGGTAGAAACGTGGAGGCAGGGTCTACCCTTCCCGGACTGCAGGGGTTAATGTACTTTCAAGAATATTAGCGAAAGCAGAGGAGAGACACTGCACACGTCCACACTGGGCACCAGCTGCGCACACACACCCACACACACACAAACATACATACACACATACACGTACACACACATGCACGTACACACACATGCACGTACACACACATGCACGTACACACACACACACGTATACACACACACGCGTACACACACACACACACGTATAAACAAACACACTCGTACACACACACACACGTACACACACACGCACGTACCTGAAGGTCCTGAAGGTTGATTGGGAACTACGGGCTCCCAGGACAAGGCGATGCCTCCTCCCCCGGTATCAGGATGCCATTGGTTCTCAGGTAGCACAGCTGGTCGTCTATTGCGTTACTCTCTGCAGCTGGACGGTAGTGGTCTAGTCTTGGTTCGTCAGGTACAGATTTCAAAAACTTATCAAGTTGGTTCTTGAAGATTTCAGTACTGACATCATTCAAATTTCTTAGATATCTTGGCAGTGAATTGTAGATCCTTGGTCCCACCACTGAAAGACTGTGATGACGAATGGTTGATAGTCTACCAGCTCGGATATTTACTTTTGGTGGCACACACATAATACCTAGACGTGGATGGTTTCTTGTAGTAATGCCGATACTGCTTACATTTGGTACATGCTTATTTATAATTTTCCATGTGTAAATTATAATGTACCTTTCGCGTCGTCACTCGAGTGAATACATATTTTGTTTCTTTAGGCGGTTCCAGTAATTATATTCTCTCACTGTGGATATTTTGTTAGTTAATGTTCTCTGTACACCTTCCAGAGCTTTTGAATCATTACGTTTCCATGGGTGCCACAGTTGACAACAATACTCGAGTATTGGTAATAGCAATGAGCGGTAAAGTGTAAGCATTGGCAATTCATCTCGGCAGGCAAATGTACGCAATATCCAACCCATCTGCATTCTGCATTTTCTTACTACTTGTCCAAAATGGGTCCCAAATACAGCATCACTAGTCATAACAACTCCCAGATCCTTAACCCCTAAAGGACCAGGCCCGGATTGCTAAAATTTCCAAAGGTTAAGGATTTTTTTTTACTCCAGACGTTGGCTACACTGGTTTATAGTAGAATGGGATGCTCAGACTGAGTAAACACTGCCTTTTCTAGGGTAAAATTGAGGAATTATAGATCTTGTTATGTCCGAGTGTGTTGGTGAGTGGCTTAGCTGACGAGCGCCTACCCCCATTTTCTACTACCTCGCCACGGTCACCACACCCACCCAAACACTCGCGCTCAACGTACGGCGACAGTACCTCATTCAACTCATCTTAATTCTGTAACCATTAAACCTACAGACTTCCCATTGGTACCATTCGAAAGAGGAAGAGTTGCTCGTTCTCATGGTACTAAAATAATTCACTCGTTCAATGTAAGTTAGGAGTAAAGAGCATGCGAAAACAGGCTATTTTATGTGTTTTTCGCTCAACCCCCGGTCCTAGCGGGCACAGTATTATCTTTAGGGATTATTATCTTTAAGGGTACTTTAGGGGTTAAGGGTTAATGCATTTATTGTTCAAGGCTGTTGCATTTTAATGTTTGGGGAGATACAACCCCCCCACCCCAATCTCCATAAACACTTCGTTTTCGCCGTATTTGAACTAGATTCATTGGAAAAACACTACAGTGCATTAAATAAAATTAGTCTGACCTCACCTGACCGAATCAGGACCACGGCAAATTACGATAACGACCAAAATAAGATAATGGGGGGCGATATTAGAATTTGGAGGGATCTCGGAACCAGTGATGCCATGTCTGCTTGTAGAAATTTCGCTAACTTCAACATCAGAATGTCCTCTTGAACACTGATGGTCTTTTAGGTACTTCATCTGGTAGAAATTTCCCTGTTTACTCTTGAACGAGCTGTAAATTATTTTCTTGTGTAGACTTCGAAATTCCCTAAAACAGAGAAATTTCCCTGCATCTGGCAACACTGCTTTGGAGCCAATGTATACATTCCACCCCCCATTATCCTATTTTGCTCGTTATCGTAATTTGCTGTGGTCCTGATTCGGTTAGGTGAGGTCAGACTGATTCTCAGTAGTGTTTTTGCGTTTTTATGACAAATCTAGTTCAAATATGGCGAAAGTGAAGTGTTTATGGAGATTGGGTTGGGGGGGGAGGGGTTGTAGGGTTTTTGGGTTGGGGAGGCATGGGGTGGGTTGTATCTCCCCAAATATTAAAATGTGACGGTCTTGAACAATAAATGCATTAAAAATACACTATAAAACATTGCAATCTGAATGCCTTCAGTACAAACCAGATTATAGTCCAACACTAGAAACACTATTACCGAAAAGTGTTTCAGAGTGATATGAATTTGTGAATAAAGAAGATAAAAACATTGTATTAATAAATGCCAATAGAATGGTTAATTACCAGTTATTTTTTTTACTCATATTTCATAATGGTTTTCATTATCCATATATATTTTATTTTAATTAAACATTTGGATAAATTTCAGGCAAAATTTATGTAGCTTTTACAAGATTTTTTTCAAGTGATTAGTTCATTTTTAGCTTCCATTTATTGTGCAAATATCCTGTTTTAGCCATACATAAATAACCTAACCCAACCTAAACCAACCCAACCCAACCTAAATCAACCCAACCCAACCTAAATCAACCCAACCCAACCCAACCTAACCTAACCCAACCTAACGCAACTTAACCCAACCCAATCTAATCTAATTTGGACCATTGCAGACTATCGGAACCTATCCTTAGCAGACTACCAGGACCTAACCTAGGCAGACAATTAGAAGTTTCACAAGGTAAGTAAGACCTAGATCAAAGTTATTATTATTATTATTATTATTATGACATATACCGTACCGTAAAACACCTAAATTTAGGAAACTTTTTACATGCGTTAATAATGGTGCAATTATTATTACATATACCGTACCGTAAAACACCCAAACTTAAGACATTTTTTACGTGTGTTCTGCGGTACAATGTTAATGCCATTACTGTCATGTGGTAGCCAGCCAGGTACAGTACCTACTGAATAGACAAACAAAATTAAGCATGATAAATTTGCTTATTCATTTTTTCAATTTTCAAGTGTCTGAAGTTCGGCAGAAATTTCTGAACTTTGGACAGCTCTTCCCAACTTGGGACAGTGTCAGTGTTGCCAACTTGAATTTTTGGAAGGCGTAATTTACCAAAAAAGCAACAAAACTTGCTATTTTTTATAATATTATTTATTTTTGGAGGTAAAATTAATACTATTCGAGTGACAAAAGGGAAATTAATGAATACAGGTTATACATAGTGAGTAATGCTACATTTATTATATCAATAGACCATATGTCCGAAGTGAAGTATGTGTAATTAAGTAATTAGTGGGGTGTTTTTTGTGACGTAAATGTCCTCTGTCCCCCTTCATGAACGTCCACTTTCTGTGTGTGAATTCCTGGCGCTGTAGGTGGTCACATGACAATTTGTATAGCCCGACAGACAAACAGAATCTCTTCATTTAGATATATTTATACTGGTAATGATACATTGTCATCAGCATCAGCATCTTACAGCTATGGATGAAAGAAAATAATGTACTGTACAGTGTACCCCACATATACGTGGCTTTTAATTACCCGAATTTAAAAGTAGGCTGCAAGCATAATTGTGGCGCTGAAATTAAAAATACACATGAAAATTTAAATTATGCGCGCGATGCGGAAGACGATTCGCATTTTAAAAGGTGCGGCGGCCATTTTGTGACATCACGGTGCGGTCCATTTAAGCCGCGATCACATGAGTTCATTCATGATTTACTCCATTCAGTCCATTGTTAGCTTTGTGGTGTTGCGGTTATATTTGTTTGTATTCTGTGTTCCCACACGTGCTTCCGCTTGGGTTAATAATGGAGCTCTGAAACCCTCCTAGCCCAGCTCTTAAATGAAAAAAAAAATAGCAAAACTACTCATACCTTCTCCAGATCACGTTCATTTTTATGCCATTGAGTAGCCAACCCTTCTATATGTCTCTTTATCAATATTTCATCCTCTGATTCTGGTGTCGTTGGAAGATAGTTAATGATACCGTAAGTTGTGGCAGCATTTGGTGTTGGTCCAGATATTTTCTTTTTCTTGTGTGTTACAACTTCAGTGAGAGATGAGTCTTGCCTTTTCCTGCTGTTCTGAAATTATTGCTGTATCCGAACCTTCCACTGTAACAGTACCGGTACTTCATGTTCTGTTATTTCAGAGTTGGACAACATGACAAGAAAGGCAGCAAGTGCTACACTTGCCATACTCTGATACTGAGAACTTGTTGGATACCTAAAATGAAAACGAAAGATACCATTAATATTTTTTAATTATAAATTTTTATACAAGCTTTAGAATATTAAAGTATTGTGTATCTATCTACAGTATTTACCAGTAGTTGTGATGACTTGTTCCCTTAGTGAACTCCCTCTCAGAAGAGTCTCCTATTTCAACTGATGCTACACAATACATTTACTAGATATAATGGGCTTCTCATATTATTTCCCCGTAGGGGGGTATTGCCTATATTAATTAATGTGGGCAATACTTACAGGGTTTTGGCGCCCCTTCGGCCCCAGCCATTAGCTTTCAGTTCTTCAACTGTCCCTCTTTTCTTTTCATTTCCTTACTGCTTGCTGTCACAACTCTCTATTACCTTTTTCTGGCGCTATAGGACCTCCATGTTGCGGCGCCTAATATCCATCAATCAAATCTCATATTATTTTTACATTTGTTTCCTAGCTATTTACTAGCTTACACTTCCACTGGTCTTTGCTGTGGGACTTAAATGAATAATAAGCCTACTATTGTCCATATTAAAGTAAGAAGAAACAGACAAAACTAGCAATAACAATACAGTACTTGAAAATGTTACATGGTAACATTAGTTTATTCTGAACTAAACTTTTAATGTTGTACTTACAGTACATTGCTGTACTCTGTGGTGACATTATTGTAGATTACAGAATGTAGGTCATTTATGTCACTCGGATTCAGTGGTATTCTCTTCTGGGCTTTTGATCTAAGAACATTGGACAAGGCCCTAGATGGAATGTTGTAGTTGTCAGGGAAGGCTTTGCTTACTAAGAACATTGGACAAGGCCCTAGATGGAATGTTGTAGTTGTCAGGGAAGGCTTTGCTTACTACTGTACTGATTTGTTTCTGTGTTTACACCATTTCTGTAAAAGCAAGGTTTTGTCTTTCATATATTGTACAGTACTAAGGTACAATTATTGGGTAACCCTCCCATATCAGAACCTCACCCACTCTTACCACCACTTGCCTCTCACCCAGACTCACAAATAATCATATATACTGTACTAAATATTTATTGATAAATATTTAATTACACATGTTTCTTTGATAATAGACCTTTGTTTCAGTCTGAAACCTTAAACTATTGAAGCAGAACATGATCATTTAAGAAAACACCATGCAGAAGATGAACCTTAATAGACATTTTGTTGATGTTTCTTCAGGTCTGACCTGAAGAAACATCAACAAAATGTCAATAAAGATCCATTCTCATATAGTGTATCTCAAACCATTCTGTAACTCTGTATATCTCAAAGCTGCATATTTGAATCACCTCTGAAACTAATAAATTAGGAAGGGAAGAGATTAGGAAAGCAATAGGCAAGTTGAAGATGGGAAAGGCACCGGGGGTAGATGGGATAACTGCTGAAATGTTAAAGTATGGGGGGGAGGTAGTGGTGGAGTGGATGTTGCTTATATGTACATTGGCATGGAGGCAGGGAGAGGTGCCAGAGGATTGGAGGAGGGCTATTATTGTACCGTTGTATAAGGGGAAGGGGAGTAAGGAGGAGTGTGGTAGTTATAGGTGAATAAGCCTTCTTAGTGTACCGGGGAAGGTGTATGGAAAGGTTCTAACTGAGAGACTGATGGAAGTGACAGGGAATAAAGTTGGTGAGGAACAGGGAGGGTTCAGAAAGGGTAGAGGATGTGTGGACCAGATATTTGCGCTAAAATCGATAGTGGAGAAATATATAGGGAAGGGTAAGAAGTTGTATGCTGCCTTCATGGACTTGGAGAAGGCATACGATAGGGTTGATAGGAGAGCTATGTCAGAGGTGTTGAGAATATATGGTATTGGGGGATCTCTACTGAAAGGTATTGAGGCTTTTTATGCAGATGCAAAAGCATGTGTGCGGGTAGAGGGTGATCTGAGTGAGAGTTTTAATATTAGTGTAGGGCTGAGACAGGGATGTGTTATGTCACCATGGTTGTTTAATATATATATGGATGGGTGTATGAGAGAGATGAAAGCCAAAGTGAATGGTCTGGGGGTGAAGTTGAGGCTGAATGAAGTAAATTGGTCCTTGGCGGCAAGTTTGTTTGCAGATGACACTGTGCTGATGGCTGAGAGTGAAAGGGAGTTGCAGAGAGTGGTGGACGAATTTCAGTCTGTATGTAAGCGAAGGAAACTGAAGGTGAATGTGGGTAAAAGTAAAGTGATGGTGTTTGAGAGAGCAGAAACTGAAGTGATTGACTTTGCTACACCTTACAGAGTGGAAGTACCAACTGGGACGAAGTGTGAGATAACCCTAAGGGGTGAGAGGATGGAGGAAGTGAAGGAGTTTAAGTAACTGGGGACAGTTATGTGTAAACATGGAAGTATGGAAGGAGAAATTAGGGAGAGAGCAGTGAAGGGTAGACAAGTCATAGGATCACTGGGGAGGATAATGAGAGGTAGAAGTGTGAGTATGGAAGTGAAAAGGGGACTGAGGAACAGTATAATCTTGCCAACACTGACGTATGCGTCGGAGACCTGGACATGGAGTAGGGCTCATCAGTCAAGAATAGGTGCTGTGGAAATGAGTTATCTGAGAGGTGCATGTGGACTGACAATGTGGGATGGAGAAAGTAATGAGAGTGTGTATAAGAGATGTGGTATGAGTGAGAAGGCAATTGGTATTGAGTGTGGAGTGGTTGAGAGAGTGAAACGTAATACTTTGAGGTGGTTTGGACATGTAGAGAGAATGCAAGGTGGGGAGTTTGTAAAGAGGGTGTATGGAAGTGAAGTTGAGGGATGTGGTGTGAGAGGCAGACCACCAGTAAGATGGCACAACAGAGTGGAAGAGTATGTGAAGGAGAGAAACGTGAGGGGGAGGGGAGGGCTGGACCAAGTAAGGAGGGAGTGTTGGAACAGGGAAGACTGGAGACTTTTCTGCCGTGGCCACCCCCTTCGGGGGAGTTCCCGGAGGGAACGAGGCGTCAGAGCTATAGATAAATAGATAGAACTTTAGGAGGGTTTGTCATATTGTAAACCACTTTCATTAACCCCTACGAACCGCAATTCCAAACTACGGCTCTCTCATGGAACCGCAAAAACACGTCATATTTTAAAGTATGCCAGATCTTAAATAGGTCTTATGGGTTTGTAGAGATTGATTTTGCACACCAGAAAATGCAAACAAAAATCTCCTATCGCCATCCATAAGCGTAGGAGAGAGCGCCAAAGTGTGTACTGGGAGACCCAGAAATACCATAGGTACCCCTTCAAAAAAAAAACTAGGTGCTTTCTTGCATATTTTTCTCATGTAAATTCAACAAAACCTGTTAGGTAGAGACTATTATATGTCTTTAGTCATTGTACAATGACTGAATATGATGAAATATCTGTGTTGTATGAAGAATTTTATGTATATAATAATACTTTATGTAATTATAAGTAAGAATGATTATAAAATATATTTTACTTACCCAAATTTCACATAAAAATAACATAAATAAATAGCCAATTAGTAAGAATTATTGGGAAAACAATAAAACACAAATTAATACTAACATTTTCATTTTATTTTACACATTTTCAAAACTAATATTGGGGAAAAACAACATACCTAATTTTACTAACATTTTCATTGTATTACACATAATATCATAAATAATATTGGGGAAACCACCACATACATAATTTATTACACTTATTTTCAAAACTAATAATTTTGTTATTCCTTTATTTCAACCTTTATTTTGTAAGATATATATATTTAGTAGTCAGTAAGGGTGTGGTACTCGTTGAAGCACGGCAGACCACTAGTGTGGCACCTTGCACTCTGCACACTGCATGTTAGTGCTTTTTCTGATGTGTGGGTGTCGTGTGTTGCTAGAACACACCTTGCACTGACGAGTGCCATGTTTCTTGGCAGTCCTGTCAGCAAGTACTGAAGGAGCGGTCGCAGGTATATACTCCATGTAGTGACACCCAAGGAAGTCGTTGCCATGCAGCTGGTCAGTTGTACGTCCCATTGACACACCCCTACCACGAGACAGCTTTGTCACGTCACCATACTCTTCTAGCAGTTGGTAGATTGTGTCATGAGCAAAACTGCCAAGTGGTAACTTTTTGTGTGTGACTTGTTTATAATAGATGTACGAATTTAGTACACAACAATCTACTAAATGAAAAAATAGTTTCTTGTACCACTTCACAGTTTTTCTGACACATTCCACTTCACCGATCATCATGTCGCTCATGTCAATGAGATGCATGTTGATATTATAGTCTAATATGAGGTCGGGTTTGAAAACAGTCACATCACGTCGACGTTTACCACTGTCTAGCATTGGCCCCCTGTGCACAGTGGAGAGAGTGGTGACACTCCTCTTGTCCATCCACTGTACGGACAGGATGTTTTTGCATTTTGTACAGTCGACATCTCCTGGGTTTGGCTTCTGGTGGAACTTTGGCATTTGTTGGCGATTGGTTCTCACCGTGCCGACTGCACCAGTGTTGTGCTGAAACAAATACTGGCACAAGTGAAGGCTGGTATACCAATTGTCTGTATACAGAATGTGCCCCTTTCCAAGGTAGGCCGACAACAACTCTTTCACTACAGCCCCCGAGACACCCGTTGGGTCCCCATGCACAATGTCGGTTTTGGCACCTGTACACAGTAGCATATCCAAAATACACCCAGATTTGCAGTCACACAAAACAAACAATTTCAGACCAAATCGGTGTCTTTTAGTTTTGATGTATTGGCGGAAACCTACTCGCCCACGAAACAATACAAGGCTCTCATCAATTACAATTTTTTGGTGAAGCCTAAACAATTCTGAGAATTTTTTTGTCAGTGACTCAAAAACTGGGCGGATTTTGTACATGCAATCTGATGCGACTGCTTGGGCGTTATCATTGAAATGTATATATTTCAATAGCAATTGGTACCTGTCTCTTGTCATGAAATTTCCAAATGCAGGCGGGTAATTTAGCGAGTCTTTTGCCCAGTAGTCTCGGATAGCATGTTTCTTAGCCATCGGCATCAACATTGTCAGTGCCCAAAACACGTACATTTCTCTCACAGTTGTGTCGACCCAACGTTTCACGGGGTAAATGCAGGATGCGAGCCAAGACCACCACACTCCTCCAAATAGGCATTGGTGTGTTGAATTATGTGGTCCATAATAACTATATAAAAAAAAGTAGGAAATATTGCATGGGTGTTGCACCCACAGGTAGGTCCTTCACAGCCTGCCCTACACCACTACCACTCGTGTCCAACACAAAGTCCTTGGGGGTGAAGGGGTCGTTCTCTGTCACTTCACTCCACCTGTAGTGTTCGGCCTGGCGAACATCAGTGACAGGTGGAACGGGTCTGTGTCTCTTCAGGGGAGTGCTGGCTGCCTGAGGAGGTCCCAAAACATTCTGTCCTCTCACCCTCCTGCGTTGCTTGGGAGGAGGTGACACAATGACAGGGGATACAGGGGCTGGCTTGTCTGGGTCTGACTGTACAGGGTCAGGGTCGTCAGGCTCGTCCTCTGATGAGACTTCCCCCTCGTCGCTGGAGAAGTCGTCATCGAAGGTGCGAGCGAAATGGTCCCCCTCCATCTCGTCCTCGCTGCTGGTGAGCCCAGGGCTAGAGATTATCTCATCCAAAACATCACATATTTGGCTGGAGGTATCAAGTTTCCTCTTGATAGGCCTGGTCCTCTTTGGTATTGTTGGAATGGCTGCCGGTGAAACTGCAGGAGTAGTAAAGGGGCCTTGGAAATCCCTCCTGCTAGTGGAGGTGCTAGGCAGGTCGTCAGCCATGGTTGTTGTCATGATAAAGTTTGGTAAACGAGTGTCCCATACTCTTGCCCTTCCACACAGAGGGAACACCCAAACCAGACTATCTTGCACCTCAGATAAAATGAGGTCAAAATGATAACATTCCCACCAGCGTATCCCAACCACCTGCACTGGCCACCGCATCGCTTCGCAACAACTACATATTTTCATATTTGTACAATGTAAAACATACAACATACAGTATGCAGAAAATTACAAGTTGAAGTGTTGGAATGTGTGTACAGAATGTCTGTAAAAACATCATGAAATAATTGGCCGTGAGTGACTGTGCAACACTGAATGTGTACATTTATGTTCGTTTATAAGTGAATGTTTTTATGTGAAGGAAGGCAGTTTTGGGTATCGTTGATGACCTCACTCACTCTAAGATTATCTCCTAAGGCAGCTGCTATTGTTTAGCTCAGTACATACACAGCACATACTGGTCAAGATGAAATGGGCACGTATATGTTTCTATGTGTACGTATTTCTGTGCCTTTGTTTGCATTATATAAAATAATATATATACAGGCAGTATAGGTGGTCCTAGCACGTATAAATTGACTCAAGCATTCATTGTACAGCATGTATACAGAGATACATGTATCTTTGGGTACACCGCCGCGTATTTGCACAAGTATGTGCCCAAGATAGCTTACCAATCCCTTCCCAGGCTACATGAAGATCGATAATCACACCACCCACCAAGGAAGTAGGATATAGTGGGGTGGGGGAACAGTCACGCAATCAGGAAAGTGGGGGAACCAACGAGAGAGAGGGTTGTACTTTAGCCACGCCCACCTCCACCAAAGTGGGCGGAGTCAGCTAATCTCGATCAATTACAATAGTCCAAGGCCTGGGCTACCCATTGGTACCAGTGTTGTGGCTATATCTAGCCCATGCAGTTTTTTATGGGCTGTTAAATAAAGGCGTTGATCGGTTTTGAGGCCAAATTTTCTTTTAACGCCTTAAGGCATTCATAGGTCTTTAAGGGTTAAATGTAGTGACGGTTTACTCTACAAACATACATTACACATTAGTCTACATACATTATATGTTACTACACACACATAACCCGTGTAATAATGAGTATGTAAATTATATTCATGCTGGAGTACAAATGAACACAATAAAATTATGAACTTACTTGTGTAGTTGTATTTTTTCCTTCATCTTGTGATAAGTTGTCAGTGGAAGCACGAGCTTCTCCATCAGCCAGGAAACACAACTCATCAAAACACCATAACTTCGGGGTGTAGAGATCTTCTGTGCCTGTTCCAGACTTCTGTGATGCTTTCATTACAGATATCTCCCTAGGGAGCTGTGTCTTCAGTGTGTGCAGCTTTTTGGTGATGTCTTCTGTCCGCAATGTGCAGTTACAAAAACTCGATAATTCAGCTTTTATAGCTTCAAAACTTGCACTCCTGATGTTACTCATCTTGTACTGCTTGCATTTAATATTCCACACAGATGGATGTTCCTTCAGGAGTTCAATGAAGTGTATGGTGTTTGTTATTGTCCACTCAATGGGTTTGGCGGGTAGCTGTGATTGAGCCATTGGAGCAGAGCGGGGTGGACGTCCTCCCTCTTTGAAGGATGATGCATCACTGAGCTGACATATTAAATCGGGCTGGCCCATCATCTCGTTGGTGATGCGGGCTCGTGTTGAAAAAGTAGTTTTTCAACACATCGCGCATCATGAAGCATAGTGTGTACGGAGCTTTAGCCACGTTATCAGATATGTGTAAGAAATGTTAACACCTGTAACAATTGCATCTGAATACATAGTTATAACTGAAACATTAATATTACACAGGGTGTAAAGCATGGAGGTAGGATATTACCTTACTTACCTGCTGTAAACGACTAATTGTTGCCAAGCGCCACAGTAATAATATTTCTGGTAGAATATTGTGGTTCTAATATAATAAATAAATATAAGCCTCTGTGTACTTTTATATATATGTATGTGGGTGAAATATGCCACTAAAATTATGTTAATCCTGTTGCAACACCAACTTAACACCAGTGGCTCACAAACTCTCCCGGGATTTTCATTTAATCTCGCAAAATTCTTGTCATCACGGGAAAACGGGAAATCCTGGGAATTTCCTGGGATGTGAGCATCAGAAACGTCTCACTTTTATGCACCGGGACAGTCCCGTGTGTGCTGATACCTTTCCCGGGACTGAATGTCTCATGGAGTACTGGTATCCCATTGATGAACCCTGCTGTAGAGTGAAGATGTGTGTCGCTGGGTTCCCGTGATAACCAACTGTGTGAAATTCCACTAGTTAAGTGTATGTGAGGAATTTGGCGTTTCTGTGTTGTAATATAAATGTTATGTATGTTAAGTGATAGCGTGTGTTCTGTGTTTGGCTAGTAATTTCTGTGTTATATGGGTGTCAAGGTAATTTCTGTATGCTTTGTGTGTTAACCCGTAGGAGTCGCAATTCCAATTACGCTACTAGCGCCAGAACCGCAAAAACAGGGTGATTTTAAAAGTTTCGTTTAGGTAAATTCCGTTATTATAGATTTGTAGAGCTTGATTTTACACACCAGAATCTGAAATCGAAAGTTTCGTAAGTCGACTGGTTTGAGTAGGGGAGTGTGTCAAAGTTGGAAGCGGATGGGGACGGCTGGCCATTCTTTGATAATTTGTCTTGTGATTGGTGCAGCCAGCCAGCACCTCCAGTAAGCGCGTCCCTCACGCGTCCTTCTTGTGAAGTCCTTGTTACAGTAATTACTTTTAAAAAAAGGCGAATTCACTCCCGCCATGGCTATGCTCTCAGTTTGTTTACGTATGTAGCTGTTGAAGAGCCCGAAGAGCTTGGCGGGGGGGGGGGGGGAATGATGGACCAATGAGGGACGCGCTTACTGGAGGTGACCAATCACAAGACAAATTATCAAAGAATGGCCAGCTGTCCCCATCCGCTTCCATCAAAGTCAGAGAAAAAAACCACTTACCCCTAAAAAAACTAGGAAAATGTGACATAGCGTAATTTATTGCGCTAAAATTCGACGAAATACTGACAATATATGACGAAATTATAGTTTAAGGTATAAATATACATATATAATAGCATACTGTAGGCTTACTCTGTACACATACAGTTATATAGTAACATTATGTACATATAACATGTGCGTATATGTGTGTATTGCCCAGTATGCATATAAACGAGGTGTGATATGACTTATATAAGCTTCCCATGTGATTATAAAAGCATGGGAACTCGGGAATGATTAGCATATCTGTTTTTATACATGCGCTAGTGTGGCATTCCCAGGTGGTACCTACGTCGGACCTATGCTATGCCTGTGTGTTCTGTGTGTTATCTATCTATCTATCTATTGCCAGACGCCTTAATCCCCGGGGGGGTGGCCACAAATGAAATGCCTCCATGCATTCCTATCCCTTGTTAACTGGCATCCTTCCTCCCACCCAACGCCTCCTTCGCTCATATACCTCCTAACTCCATCCTTCCATCTCATTCTCGGTCTGTCTCTTCCTCTCCATCCCTCCACCTCACTCTCATACACCTTCTTGACCAATCTCTCGCTGCCCATACGTTCTATATGACCGAACCACCTCAAGGTGTTCCTCTTCACACTCTCCAGCACATTCACATCCACATTGCATCGTTCACGCACTTCTTCGTTTGTCAATCTATCTCTCCATGTCACTCCACATGAGCTTCTCAGGTAACTCATTTCCACACCTCACACTCTTGATCTGTGCCTCTCTGTCATGGTCCACACTTCACTCCCATATGTCAGTGTTGGGATTATAACACTATCATGCAGGGTCTTCTTCACTTCCATACTCATCACCCTATTCCTTGTCACTGACTTCAGCGTTCCTACAACCCTCTTGCCCTGTTGTACCCTCTCCTGCATCTCATCCTCCAAACCTCCATCTTTACTCATCACACTGCCCAGATACTTACATGAGCTGACATTCACCATAACCTGTCCATTCAACCTCACCTCACAGTCTGTGGCTGCCCCTCTCTCAACGAACATAACTTTGCTCTTTTCCACATTTACCTTCAAATTCCGCCTCTCGCACACAGTTCCAAACCTGTTCACCAGCAGACCCTGCAACTTTCATGCATTTCACTCACCAGTATTGTATCATCAGCAAACAGCAACACAGGAAGCTTCCACTCACTCCCCTCCCCCATCATGGGAACACCAACATCCACTGCTCTTCCCTGTATCTCTTTCCTGACTCCATCCATATATACACTGAACAACCACGGGGACATTACACAACCTTGCTTTAACCCAACATTCAATTCAAAGAACTCACTCTGCTCACTCTCTACCCTGACTGCCGCTCTTGCACCCTCATATAAACTCTTCACTGCCCTCAATAACTTCTCAGGCACTCCATATATTCTCAGTACTTTCCATAGACCTTCTCGATCAATTCTGTCATACGCTTTCTCCAAATCCATAAATGCAGCAAACACCTTCTCCAGACATTATTCCACACCACACCTCAAGGAAAAAATTTGGTCCACACACCCTCTTCCCTTCCTAAACCCACCCTGCTCCTCTCCCACCCATTTCTCTGTCCTCTCTGTGTGTAATTCACATGTGCCAGTTGTTCCGTGAGCCTTGGGTTGCATAGTGCTAAGTGAGTTGAGTGTATTTTGTAAGGGTTTAATATTTCTGTGTGTTTGTGTGCTTCTGGTTTTACCACTCGATCAGTGCCACATGAACTCATCCCATCTCTCACATAACTATTTCTGCCTAAACTCCATTTTAATTTATCTCTGTATTCACCAGTACTATTAACACCCACACTTCACTTAAACCGTCCTTTTCTCCTTTGCACAACCCCCTTATCCCTAACCTGATCCAACTGAGCCTCTAATCTTACCCTCACCTCACCTCAATTAACCCAGTCTACATGTCTTTAGTGCCCCCTTTTCAGCTCTGTACTGCACTATACTATATTTATTATATTTGTCTAGACTTTTGCATCTGTTTCTGTGAGAGTGGGTCAGTGGAGAGAGGAAAAAAGACAGTAGAGGTACAGAGTATATATATGACGTGTGAACGATGTGGGTATGAAAATAGGTTTAAAAATGAGGGTGAATGGGAATGCCAGACATGCAAGTTGAAGAGTGAAAATGTTGCCCTCACGTTGAAAGCCAGGAATCTAATAGAGGAACCAATGAGTATGAGAGATGAGGTAGGGAGGATGAAAGAGGACATAGAAGACACGGTGAGGGCTGTGCTGTCTAGTAAAGAGGACATAGAAGACACGGTGAGGGGTGTGCTGTCTAGTAAGAAAAAGCAAAGAACACCCCACCAGGGGGGGGGGGGGGATAAATAACAGGGCATAACAGATGAGGGATATGATGATGTAGTAGTGTTGAAGGAAGACACTCATACCATATAAACACAGGAGAGGAAAGAAGAGTGTTGAGAGGAGGATGTTCCCTAGGGTGATAGTAGGGGACAGTAGGACAAAGAATATTAGGAGTGTCATTGGCCTAGGCCCTAGAGGGAGAGGGTAGTGGCAACATAAGCCTACTGGGAAGGGACATGACCAGAATAATGGAAACAGCCAAGGAACAGGCAGAGGTAATACATGAGGGAGTGATGGTTATACAGGGAGGTGGTAACGGACTGGAGAGGGGCAGGATTCAGGACACAGTGAATGAGATAGTAGAGGGAGTAAAGGAAATGAAAAAGAGCAAGAAGAATTTGAGAGTGGCAGTGGTATGGGTGATGAGGAGGCCAAGTGAACACAGGTGGTATGAGCAGAGAAGGAACCAAGTAAATAGACAACAGGTACAGAAGGAAATAAATAAAATGAAAATAAAGATGATGACGTCGGTGTCAGTTTTATTAACATGGACCCGGAACTCACTGTGGACCATTTTGGGAGAGACAGGGTCCACCTAGGTATGGAGGGAAATAGGAGACTGGGCAAAAGGGTACTAGAGTGGATCAGGGCATCAGAACAGCTACAGAGAGTTAGAAAGTCAGCAGACAGACAGAAAGCTAGAGATGATAACTGACAGCACTGTGAGAAAGGAGGAATGAAGAGAATGCGAATAGGGTGTGTGAATGTGCGTGGATGGGGTGTGAGAAAATTGGAAGATATGAGTGATGAATTGTGTGAATGGAATCTGGATATAGTAGGTGTGACAGAGACACAGTTACATGAGAGAGTGAAGATGAACAGTGATAAGTACAGTATGATTGGACAGGGACGGAGTAAATGGAAGAAGAAGGGTGGAGGTGTGGGATTATTAGTTAAACATGACATAGACGTGGACATAGAGGAAGTGAAAACTGGTGAATGTGAAATGAGTGAGGACATCATGGCTGTATATCTTAATGTAAAGATGGAAGGGAAGTATGAAAGGATCCTGTTGATTGTGTGTTATATGACTATACAGGGTCCAGGACCAAGACAAGATAATGAAACAAAATACAGGATAATAGGTAGGTTGATTGTGGAAAATAGACAAAGAGAGACTATTGTCATGGGTGATAAGAATGGACATATAGGAATTTTAGGAGAGAAAGTGAATGGAAATGGGGAACTTTTGTTAAATTTCAAGGAAGAGTATAGTCTAGAGAAGTTGAATGTGACAATAGGTGAGGGACGTGCAACATGGTCCAGGTTTGGGAGTGAATCTGTGATTGATTATGTGCTAGTGAATGAAAGAGCCAGGAGGAGAGTACAGTATATGTGGATGGATGAAGAGAGAAGGATAGATTTGATGACTAACCATAAGAGAGAAGGATAGATTTGATGACTAACCATAAGAGAGAAGGATAGATTTGATGACTAACCATAAGAGAGAAGGATAGATTTGATGACTAACCATAAGAGAGAAGGATAGATTTGATGACTAACCATAAGAGAGAAGGATAGATTTGATGACTAACCATAAGAGAGAAGGATAGATTTGATGACTGACCATAACATGATAGTATTAGAATATGAATGTGTGAGAAAGGCAGCCAAGAATGTAGTAAAAGGAGGGCAGAAATGGAGAATACGAGAAGCAAGATGGGATTTGTATAAGTGTGATTAGAGGAGTATGGAATGGACTATGGATGGAGGAGTGGATGAACTGAATGATTCCCTGGTTAGGAAAGTGACAGAGGTGGGTGAGAAAAGGATAGGAAGGGTAAGGAATAGAAATAAAAGAAGTTTGATGAAGAGTTGGTGGAATAAAGATAATGAGAATGTGAGGAAGAAGAGGAAAGAGAGTAATAGGAAATGTAGAAGACTGAGGAAAAATGTAGGTAATAGGGGAGTATGTACTGAGTATTTTGTTATATGCAAATGATGTGGTGATTATGAGAGAGACAGGTGAGAGAGACAGCTGAGAGAGACAGGTGAGAGAGACAGGTGAGGTTCTGTAGAGAATACTTGATGTAATTACGGAGTATGGGAATGATTTTAATGTCAAGTTTGGGAGTGATAAGATGGGGATGACCGGGATATAGGTAGTACGTGGAGACTGGGTGGTAATGTGATTGAAAGGACACAATATATAGATACTGTACTTAGGAATAATTGTGGATGAGAAAGGGTGTGATAGGATAAAGATTGATAGGTTATCAAGAGCAAACCAGTGGGTAGGAAGACTTGGAAGTGTGTCAAGGTGTAGAGCTAATAAGTATGAAGTAGTGTATGGTGTATGGAAAGGTAGGAAGTGTGTCAAGGTGTATGGAAAGGTAGGAAGTGTGGTAAGGTGTATGGAAAGGTAGGAAGTGTGACAAGGTGTATGGAAAGGTAGGAAGTGTGACAAGGTGTATGGAAAGGTAGGAAGTGTGGTAAGGTGTAGAGCTAATAAGTACATACATACATACATACATACATAGGATAGGAACAACATTGAATAGACTGGAGGTAGTACAGAATAGGATAGGAACAACATTGAATAGACTGGAGGTAGTACAGAATAGGATAGGAAGATAGTGATA
Source organism: Petrolisthes manimaculis (assembly GCA_034508575.1). NCBI lineage: Eukaryota > Metazoa > Arthropoda > Malacostraca > Decapoda > Porcellanidae > Petrolisthes > Petrolisthes manimaculis. Next base: position 273,098 of record JAWZYT010001153.1, read on the forward strand.
GGAAGAAGGATAGACAGTGAGAGAGTACCGTTGTAAAGGTGACACTCAGTCATCATCATCACTGGCAACACTGACGCCTCAGATCATCACTGGCAACACTGACGCCTCAGATCATCACTGGCAACACTGACGCCTGGGTTTGTTTACCTCTGTGAAGCTCAAAGCCTGGCAGGGGAATATTTTAGTATTTATTTGCATTTTAAGGGCATTTAAGGATATTTTAAGGGCTCAAGATTATATTAAGGGTTAGTTAAGGGAATACAGTTAATGGTGAAGGGATATAAATAAGGGTAAATTGGTGAAATAAGGGAATTTTGAAGGGTTTAAATAAGGGTTGGATAATAATGGCTGTGTTAAAATGTTACCATAGATATTAGAATGATTTTGTTTTATTATTTTTAAGGGTTCACTGTTATTTTAAGGGTATATAAATAAGGGCAAATTGGAGATATAAGGGGATTTTTATTGACAAAGGATTTAATTAACAAGAAATATATTAATTAACGTTAAATTTATTTATTTCAGAAGTGGGATTACAGAAGAAGGATTTACATACGAAGATTTACATCAAGGGATTTACAAAAGGAGGATTACAATGACTACACCAAGGTATTTATGAAGAAGAATTATTATGGGTAAATTTACAGAAAACCTGGGTTCACTATATTGTATATATTAGTATCATTACCCACTATTTTGGACCATTCTAAGACACTTTTCATCTATGGTGTTTCTCTCGGAAATGCTTCGTTATCGAGATATGCCCCGTTTACAAACATGATTTGGAAACTAGTCTTACCTGACCTGACCTAACCTAACCTAGACCACAGCAGATTACCGGGACCTAACCTGGGCAAACTACCGGACCTAACCTGGGCAAACTACCGGGTATAACCAGTGTAAACTATCATAAAATGACCTGGGCAAATTTCCAGGACCTAGCCTAATGTGGTGATACTGCTCAAGCCTAGCCGAAAACCCAGTTATTCTGTAATAATACCTTATGATCTATCTATCTATCTATAGCTCTGATGCCTCGCTCCCTCCGGGAACTCCCCCCAAGGGGATGGCCACGGCAGAAAAGTCTCCAGTCTTCCCTGTTCCAACACTCCCTCCTTACTTGGTCCAGCCCTACTCTGTCCCTCACATTACTCTCCTTTACATACTCTTCCACTCTGTTCCAACACTCTCTCCTTACTCCTTACTCCCTCTCATGTTACTCTCCTTTACATACTCTTCCACTCTGTTCTGCCATCTAATTTCACATTATTATTATTACTACCATTTTTATTATTATTATAACTACTATTATTATTACTACTTCAACTACTTTTATGATTATTATTATCGGTAAATATTGAAAGCATTATAGTTATTGTGTATGGTGTTTCTACCTTTATTACCCATTTATTTACACCATTCTAAGACTTTTTTCATTTAAGTGATGAGTTCATTTCTAACATCCATTTTATTGTGCAAATTTAATGTTTTATCCGTACATAAATAACCTAACCTATCCTAACCTAACCCAACCTAACCCAATGTAATCTAACCTAACCCAATCCAATCTAACCTAATCTTAACCATTGTCAGGTTTAAAGTTTATGTAGGAAATGCCTGACTCCAGAGTTTTATAGTAAAGACTCCTGGTGATCATATTGGTACAGTGCCATGGTACATCAAACACAGTCTACAATTAATATTTATTTCCAAACAATTACCCATAACCATTAACTCCCCTAACCTTAAGCCTAAGTTAAAATTTACAATCCAAATCAACACCACAGTACACCACACAGCAGATGCACTCACTGAGTGACAGTCCCGTGCACATTTACTAGTAATATAAGCACAACTAACCGTTAATGAATCACAACCCCCAAACAATAATATCACAAAGTTCACAACACGAATAACACAAAGTTCATTACACAAATAACACAACACAATTAACCCAAAGTTCATATCACAGTTCAATATTCCTGAATACCAATTAACACACAATGGCTCGCCTTGCCTGACGGATTGTTCTGGTACGGTACACTAGAAATCTTGCTGAGGGAGAGTCGAGTGGGCAGGAGAGTCGAGTGGGCAGGAGAGTCGAGTGGGCAGGAGAGAGACTCGTGATAGCACAAGATAATACAGACACGGATGTCAGTGACTGCAGAGGGAATGTTCGAGCTTGTGGCTGCTACCAGTGCTGGAGTTCTACTGCCTTTCCACACTCCCGCCCTTTCCCTCGTCTCCTCGGTCAGCCAAACTTCTCCCACAATCCATCAGTCAAGGCAACCAATCACAGGACAATACGTCAGTTTAACTGGCAAACAACTCTGGAATAGTTAGTCACTTTAACAAACAATTATTAAAGCATGTTATATACAATTTAATATATCTACTAAACATAGGAAATCTCTTAAAACATCATTAGACAGGATTTACTCCTGACATTACCCCCTGAACAAAAGAACTTTCATCTGTAAGTTCTAACATAGGACATTATTTATGGTACATATTCATACAAAATGCCAATTTATATGGACTTTATACATTTCTGCTATAACATCTGTGTAACCAGAAATGATATCATTATCAATACAGCACAGACCCATATGCTTCTCCTCATCCTCACTTGGTGGATATTCTGTTCTGCTAAGAAAATCTGCGCCTACATTCTCAGCGCCTTTGATATATTCAGCAGTGTACTCAAACTGCTGCATATATAAAGCCCATCGCATTATGCGAGCATTTGAGGTTTTTGCTGTTCTAAGGTAATGGAGAGGCATATGATCCGTCTGTATTGTAAATTTCCTACCATACAAGCATTGGTAATATTTCTTGACACCTTCCACAACAGCTAATAACTCTCTCTCAACTGTGCTGTAATTTCTCTCTGCTTTACTTAACTTCTTACTGGCATATGATACTGGCCACAACTCTCCATCCTGATACTGCATCAGCACACTACCGATACCAACACCAGATGCATCTGTTCTCAAAACAAAGTCCTTTGTCAAATCTGTTAAACGTAATATAGGATTATTAGTAAGCTTGGCTTTTAATGTGTCAAATGATCTTTGTTCTCGTTCTGTCCAGACAACTAAGTTTGGTTCATTTTTCTTTGTTAAATTAGTCAGTGGTTCAGCTATCACAGAGTAGTTTGGGATAAAATCTCTGTAGTAACCTGTCAATCCAAGAAATGAACGAACCTGTTTCTTACTTCTAGGTGGGAGAGCAGTCACTATCTTCTTTATCTTTTCATCTTGAGGCTGACATGAATCATTCCCTATTCTGTGCCCCAGGAAATCAACCTCCCGAAGACCAATCTCACACTTTGTAGGGTTCACCACTAACCCAGCATCACTTAATCTTCGAAGAGTCTGTTCTAAAAGAGTCAAATGGTTCTCAAATGTAGAAGAATGTATCAATATATCGTCTACAAAGACCTCTACTCCAGAAAAAGAACTTAGTGCATCTCTCATCACCCTATTAAAAACAGCAGGGCTATTACAAAGTCCAAATGGCAAAACTTTGAATTGATACAAACCTTTACTTGTGCCAAATGCTGTATATTTCCTGCTATTTACATGTAGCGGTATTTGCCAAAAACCTTTAGCTAAGTCTAGCTTTGAAAAGTAGTTTGATCCTGACAACTGAGAAAATATATTCTCTTGACTAAACATGGGTTCAGCGTCAAACTGCACTACTGAGTTTAACTTACGGAAATCACCACAAATCCTAACTCCTTTGTCTTTCTTCCTCACTACCACAATTGGGCTGTTATAAGGTGAATCCGATTTCTCAATTATTCCGGCACTTTCCATAGATTCTATCTCCTCTTCTACAGCAATTTTGAGATTATGAGGGATTGGATACGATCTGGAACGGACTGGAGTTTTATCTGTTAAGGTAATCTCATGAGGGGACACTTTGGCAAGTCTAGGAGAGCTAGAAAATATCTCTGAATGTTTACTCAACACATCACATACCTTACTTTTCTCACCAACAGACAAGGTATTTGCTAACTTCACTTCAGACCATACAGCTGGGGCAGTCAAAGTAGGTAATAATGGATTACCCACCTCGTCTGTATCTTCAATCACTGCAGATGCCCCTATATCTGGATCACTGGTATCTGCAATACTAGACTGTTTAGCATCACAATCTTGCTCATATCTTTTTAACATGTTAATATGAAACTTTTTCCTGCGTCCTCCAATATCAACCACATAGTTTAAAGGAGATGTGCACTCTACAACCCTGTAGGGACCCTTCCACTGCATTAATAATTTATTGTTATCAGTAGGAAGCAAGAGCAACACCCGATCACCAACCTTCAAGTTCCTATCAGCAGCCTTCCTATTATAGTATCTCTTGTCTAATTCCTTAGCTTTCTGCAACTCTTCTCTTGCTAGTTTACAGGTTTGTTCTAATCTTTCAGCAAGGTCTAGCACGTAACCATAAGTGCTCACTGTCTCTTGTATACATACAGATTCATCCCATACATCCTTGAGCACACTTAATGGACCTCTTACTGCTCTACCAAACACAAGTTCGAATGGAGAAAACTTTGTACTACATTGCGGAGCTTCACGGTAAGCGAACAGTAAAGGATCAATATATCTTGGCCACTCTTTGGGATCTTCGGCACACATCCGCTTCAACATTTATTTTAAAGTACCGTTAAAGCGTTCTACAAGGCCGTTTGTCATTGGATGATATGGCGTCGTTTTAAGTGACTTAATGGCAAGTAATCTGTTGACTTCTTCCATCATGTTAGAAGTGAACTGACTTCCCCTGTCAGTTAATACCTCATTGGGAATCCCTATTCGTGAATAGATTTGAATTAGGGCATCAGCTACCGTGGCAGTTTCAATATCTTTTAATGCAATTGCTTCTGGGTATCTAGTTGCAAAATCTACAAGTGTAAGGATATATCTATTTCCATTTGATGCTCTAGGTGTAATAGGACCGACTATGTCCACACCTACTCTAGAAAAAGGTATGTCTATAATTGGTAGTGGATTAAGCTTCCCTGGCTTAACTCGTCCTCTGTCCATTGTGCGTTGACACACATCACATGAGTGTGTCCACCTATTCACCTGTGACACCATCCCTGGCCAAAAAAAAGAGTTCTGGATTCTATCCAGAGTTTTCTTATGTCCCATATGACCACCCATAATACTTTCATGGCCCAGCTTGAACACTTGCTTTCGATATCCTTTTGGCACAACCAGCTGTTGTTTTGTTATACCCTTGTATTCCATTTCTCTGTACAGTCTTTTGTTTTTTTATGATAAACTTAGACACTCTACCCTTACCCTGAAACACACACTTTTCTACAACGTGTTTTCTGATTGAATTTAAAGTTTTATCCTCTTCTTGTGCTTTTAAAAAGTCTGATGCAGACACTAGATTATCTACCTCGCTCACCTTGAGAGTCTTGATGGATGTCTGACCGTTTCTTGCTTGACCTCTTGTCACTGCCGCAGAAAAGCCTCGTCGTTCTTCGTACTCTGTATCGGACTCGTTACCTGGAGTTTCCTGTGATACATGTTGAACCTTCTGCACACCCTGTTCATTAGTATGGAAAGTTTCATTATAAACACCACCTACAACAAGATCATACACTGGCGTAGGGCACACAGCTGCATACACCATTCCTGAATACCAAGGAGTACATATCTTGATCTTTGCTTCAGGCATAACTACAACTGATCCGTTTACCAGAGTCAGTTTCAGTTCATGTCCAGTGTAATCCTCCGATAGTACTAGTTTTTCAGCGACCACACATGTAGTGGAGCCACCATCAAGCATAGTGATAACACTTAGTCCATTTACAGTACCCTTGTCTATCACCAAATTCTTATGTTTATGAAAATCTACGTTTATGGTACACCTTTTTTCACTTTCTGTTGAGATTTTATATTCACTTTCATTTTTATGTTCACTTTCAATCTTCTTACCTGCCGTCGCTGCAGTAGTTTGGTTCCCCTTTGCTCTACAGCTAGCTTGCTTGTGACCAACCTTCCCACATCTCCAGCAGGCAGCAGCACCCGACTTCCATCCATCCTTGTGGAACGTTGCTCCTTCTCTGGCTGGCAGTGGTTCGGTCTTCTCCCGAGAAATGTGTCGAATCTCTCTGGGCTGTCTGTTCGGCTTGCTCGTAGTACAGGGATGTCCATATGCGTCGATCCATCGATCTGCCTCCTCGCTCCAGTCCTCCAAACACTTGATCTTCCGTTCTTTTAAGAAAATCGCCAGAGGCTGAGGACATTGTTTGATGAACTGTTCCCTGACGACCAGATCGGAGATTCCAACAAATGTCTGATGGCAACCATCGGTTTCCACCCACTTCGTGAAGGACTTCTTAAATCTGCATACGAGTTGCTCAGCGGACTCCCCTTCTCTGAACCTTGTGTTGCGAAATTGTCTGCGGCATCCCTCGGGTGTTATATCATACCCCTTCAGGAGCGCTGCCTTGAATGCTTCAAAATTCCTAACTACATCATCCGTCAGCTGATGATATAGTTCCAAGGCGCGTCCTGCTAACAGAGATGCCAAAGCTGTTGGCCATACTGTACGTGACCACCCTGCTGCTTCCGCCACCCTCTCGAAACGAGATATGTATGTGTCAATGTCGTCCCGAGTTTCGTCAAAGGGGGGTAGCTTTGGTGGACTGACAACATTACTAACAGGTTGTCCTGCTTGGCCAACAGTAGCAGCACTGGCAGCTGCAGCAGCTTTCGAGGCTTCAATTCTTGCCTCAAGCTCTAACCTCTTTAATTCCCTTTCTGCTACACGCTTATCACGCTCTTCCTTATCTCTCTCTCTTTCCAGCTCCCTTTCTAGTGTTCTTTCACGATCAATCCACTTTCGCAGTTCTTCACCACAATAGCCAAGTGATGAGGCTTCTTCAAGTAATTCTGTGACACTTCGCACCCCACTCATATTGAGTTTAATTCAAATAGAAATAACAGTTTCGATCCTCAGAAATATCAATTGAAGCACTGCCGTACCCCACACTGGTACCAACTTGATCACTGGAGTCCCTGTTCGGGCGCCATAATGTCAGGTTTAAAGTTTATGTAGGAAATGCCTGACTCCAGAGTTTTATAGTAAAGACTCCTGGTGATCATATTGGTACAGTGCCATGGTACATCAAACACAGTCTACAATTAATATTTATTTCCAAACAATTACCCATAACCATTAACTCCCCTAACCTTAAGCCTAAGTTAAAATTTACAATCCAAATCAACACCACAGTACACCACACAGCAGATGCACTCACTGAGTGACAGTCCCGTGCACATTTACGAGTAATATAAGCACAACTAACCGTTAATGAATCACAACCCCCAAACAATAATATCACAAAGTTCACAACACGAATAACACAAAGTTCATTACACAAATAACACAACACAATTAACCCAAAGTTCATATCACAGTTCAATATTCCTGAATACCAATTAACACACAATGGCTCGCCTTGCCTGACGGATTGTTCTGGTACGGTACACTAGAAATCTTGCTGAGGGAGAGTCGAGTGGGCAGGAGAGTCGAGTGGGCAGGAGAGTCGAGTGGGCAGGAGAGAGACTCGTGATAGCACAAGATAATACAGACACGGATGTCAGTGACTGCAGAGGGAATGTTCGAGCTTGTGGCTGCTACCAGTGCTGGAGTTCTACTGCCTTTCCACACTCCCGCCCTTTCCCTCGTCTCCTCGGTCAGCCAAACTTCTCCCACAATCCATCAGTCAAGGCAACCAATCACAGGACAATACGTCAGTTTAACTGGCAAACAACTCTGGAATAGTTAGTCACTTTAACAAACAATTATTAAAGCATGTTATATACAATTTAATATATCTACTAAACATAGGAAATCTCTTAAAACATCATTAGACAGGATTTACTCCTGACATACACACACACACACGTACACACACACACACGTACACACACACACACGTACACACACACACATACACACACACACAAACATACATACATACACACACACACACACGTACATACACACACACACACACACACACGTACACCTACATACACACACACATACACACACACATATACACATGTATACACACACACACACGTACACATGTACACACACACATACACATACACACGTACACACACATGTACACGTACACATTCATCATGTAAATATCTTTCTCATAATTAATTATATTGTAATTTGTATATTTTCAGCTTTAGTGCTGCCAGCCCCTATATAAACCATTTATTATTATTATTAATAATAATATATACATACACACATACACACACACATACACATGTACACACACATGTACACACACACATACACATATGTACACATACATATACGCACGTATATATGGTGTTATTGTCTGAGGTTGATATTTCTATGTGCGTATGAGGTTGTGTGTGTACATATGGAGTGTATGTATGTTCATGCTTTTTCGCGTACATGGAATTGCTGATAGTTACTGAGATACACAGGGGTTGATATTTCTATGTGCGTATGAGGTTGTGTGTGTACGTATGGACTGTATGTATGTTCATGCTTTTTCGCGTACATGGAATTGTTGATAGTTACTGAGATAAACAGGGGTTGATATTTCTATGTGCGTATGAGGGTGTGTGTGTACGTATGGGGTGTATTTATTATTGGCAATGCTGCTTTTATTATTGGCAACAATTTTTTATTATTGCTAATACTTTTATTATTGGCATTACAGCTTTTAATCCCTCCGCGACGGGATAACTATGGATAGCCGCACTGTCAGTCCGGGGCTAGTCTCAATTTCCCTACTGCCTGGCCGGGCGCTTTTGGCCGATTTTTCCAAAATCGCTCTATTCCACTTACTCTGTACGTCTAAACTACGATAATGGACAACTTAAATTTGGTCTTGTTAGCACCATCAACTCTTCCTCTTTCCAATAAAACCAACCCCAGCTCTCTACAACTCTCCGTTGCCGAGAAATTAAGTGAGGAATGAAGGGTACTTTTTCGTGTGAGCGCGGCTGCGTTCGCTTAGGTGGAGTGGCTCTGACGACAACTGAACGTGGCCCGCGCGGGTGGCAGTCAGTGTTGTAAGTAAGCATGGTGCACCACAGAATCGGACACGCACGAGAAATCTAATCCACATCCATCCATGTTTACAGTCAGTAACACACTGACTGACGATGGTGATTTGTAGGGATGGTGGTGAAGTATAGCCAAGTAAAGAAAAAAATGCCAAATTGGGCTCGCAAATGCCGACATTGGCAATAGCGGTGCTTCATCCCGCCCGGTCACCACATGGCACGGGTGTACGACACCACCCGGAGGCTTCCTGGGTCCGTCTATGACCGCGGTCCGGACGTTAAGGGTTAAATAGCATATTTTCCTCTAGAAATGTAATTATTTTCTTCACGATGATTTTTTCATACACTTTTATGACATGCGATGTTAAAGCAACTGGTCTATATTTTTTACTTAAGGTTCGGTCTCCTCCTTTGTATATCGGTGTTATTGCACCATGTTTCAGTTTGGTTGGTATTTCTCCTGTGTCCATGGATGTTCGCCATAACTTGTATAATGGTATAGAGAGGCTTCGTGCACATTGCTTTAATAATAGGGCTGGGATTTTGTCCGGTCCTGCTGCAGCCTCCTTGTTGATTGTTGCTATGTTGTGTTCTATATCTATTTCGTTAAATTCGATGTCATTTATCTCATTACCTCGTGTGTTTTGCTGTGTGTTTGTATGTCTCGTATGGTTTTGTCGAGGTTCACTGAAGGCTGAAACGTATTGTTCGTTCAGTGCTTCAGAAATTCCTCTAGGATCTGTGATTAGTGTTCCGTTTTTGTTGATGGGTCCGATGTTAGTGTGTACTGTTGCCTTGGATCTGGCATAGGAATAAAAATATTTGGGGTTTTCACTGATCGCATCTATGGCACGTTTTTCTCCTGTTTGTTGTTCGTCTATGAACGATTTTGATCATTTATTTTCGATGGTGGCAATCTTGTGTCGGATTTTTTCACGGTTTGGTGATTTTGTTGTCCTTAATTGTTTGGTTAGTCTGCTCCTTTTTTTCATCAGAATTTTTGGTTCTCGTGGAATTCCCCTGCGTTGTGGCTTCTTCCTTTTCGGTGTATGAGGGGCGCAGATTTCGAATAACTTTGAATGAATAGTCTCAAACATTTCGGTGCAGGTCATATTGTCCAGTTCTTGGTTCCAGTTGATGTTGGTTATTTCTTCGTTGATGTTGTTCCAGTCAGTGTTTTTATTAAAAAAGTTGATAGAGGCCAATGATTCTAGGTTTAGTGGTTTATCTATAGTTTCTTCTTCATATATATTTGTTTCTATTATCACTAGTCTGTGATCAGATAATATAGTATCTTCTACACTTACTTTATTTATAAGTTCTGGATTGTTGATAAATATTAGGTCTATAATATTTTTTCCTCTAGTGGGTTCCTTCACCATCTGTTCCATCATAAATTCGTTTGGTAGATTAATTAGTGTGGCAGAGTGTAGTCTATCAGTGGCGGTTCCTCCATGGATGTTCTGAGTATTCCACTGAATAATCGGTAAATTTAGGTCTCCATTTACTAAAGTTGTTGGTTCCGGTGTTCCTAGTTTATTCTTTGTTTCAGTTAATATGTTAGTGAATTGTAATAAACTTTGTGCTGAACACCCTGGTGGTCGGTAGACTGTAGCTACAAGCATATTCAGATGTGCTATGTGGAGTATGATATATTCAGTTTCACCGTCAGATCCTGTACACAACATTCTGGTTTGAGTCGACCAGTCATTTCTCACATATACTATCACTCCGCCTTTTTTCTTTCCTGGTAATCTGTCTCCTCTAAAGTGTTGAAACTTGGTCATTTTTATTTCTCCATTTTGTATTTCTTTTCTTAAGTGTGATTCGGTGCAACATATTAAAACTGAGTTGTACGTTTCAGCTAGTTCTTCTATCATAGCTATCTTGTAACGTTTATTTCTTGTTAATATATCCTCTATGTTACAGCACACTATTGTTTTCTGCTTTATGTTGATGTCTGGTTCTTTTTGTGTAACAGTCTCGGGATCGATATGGTACATGTGGTGGCTGTGTGTCGTAATTAATTTTTTGAGTTAGTTTCTGTCTCCTCTGTGCATCTCATGGTACGTCTTATGATTAAATTCTTGGCTGCAATAAATGCTGGACACTCCCTGTCGAACACGGAATGGTATGTATCTGCCCTGGATGTTTTCATGCAGTGATCACATTTCAAATTCCTTTTTTCATTACAGTCTTTTGACAGGTGATCTTTGTTACAATATCCGCAACACGGGTTTGGTTCAGTACATCTGGCGGTTTTGTGACCATACTCCATGCATTTTCCGCATCTTAAAACCCAATAGTGGTCATATGCGATGCACCGAGACATGTGTATATATACACGTCCTCCATTGTTCATAATTGTGTTCCTGATACGAGGAGATGTTCCTATAATAACCGTTTTATATCCTGGGGCCCCAGGCTTCGAGAACAAGACCTTTATTTCGTTCTCTTCATCTATTAGCTGTGTTATGTTAGAGTTTTTCTCTGTTATCGACTGCGCAATCTCTGAGTCTTCAATTGTGTTTGGTACTTGCGTCACTGCTATTTTGGACCTCAGTTTCCTCTCGTACGAGAGTTCATAGTTGTCGTAATCCTCTGTTTGTTCCAGTGCTCCAATACCTCGATTTTTTGCTTCATTATTAGGAAACACTAGTTTTATGGCATTGTCACTTACCGTTTTCATGGCCACTGTTGGTACGGTTTTTAGTGCATTTATAATATCAACGTTATTCTCTTCTGTTACACTTATTCCATTTTTACTCTTCATATATACAGCTTGTTGGTTGAAATCTGATTTAACATGGTTTGTAGAATATGTGGCTTCGGCATATGTTTTTTTCTTGTGTTCTATTTTCTCTTTTTCAACTTTCTGGGCAATCTTTTTTACGTCAGCTCTAAGTTCAGTAATAGCAAGTACTAGTTTGTTGTATTGTTTACCGCTATCGGCCTCACCTGTACCCTGGCGTTCACTATTGTTGTCGGCAGTCTCAGAGCTCAAACTACCGGGGTAACCTATGACGTCATCACAACATTGGTCGTCCTTCTCACACTGTGCCTGGATCCATGCTGCCAAAAGTGGATAGTTCCCAGTCTTTGTCTGCTGTCAAAAGTGGATAGTTCCCAGTCTTTGTCTGCTGCCAAAAGGGGATAGTTCCCAGTCTTTGTCTGCTGCCAAAAGGGGATAGTTCCCAGTCTTTGTCTGCTGCCAAAAGTGGATAGTTCCCAGTCTTTGTCTGCATGCAATCCTCACATACGTACTGAATCCTCGATGTGAAGTATTTAATAGCCATGTAATACGGCATGTTAGTACATTTCACATGAAAATAACCATAACACAGGTCGCACTTGATAGCAGCTTTTTCAAAATCACCGGTACACTTTCTGCACTGTATTCCTGATTCCGGTGTTGTTAGTTTTTTGGTATAAGTTTTTCCATGTTTGCTTCATACACCACAATGGGTCAAACACAGACTGTTATTCCAAGCATTAGTTCAAGTCACGATTTAGGTCACTAACGGAGCACACTTGTCAGACGTCCTACCCCAACGGTGGTTGGACACACACACACACACACACACACACACACATACACATGTACACACACATACACACACACACACACACACATGTACACACACACGTTCACACACGTACACACACACACACACACACACATACACACACACACAGACACACACACACACGTACACACACATGTACACACACACACACACACACACGTACACACACACGTACACACACACACACACACACACACACATACACACACATGTACACGTACACATTCATCTTGTAAATATCTTTCTCATAATTAATTATATTGTAATTTGTATATTTTCATTTTTAGTGCTGCCAGCCCATATATAAACCATTTATTATTATTATTATTATTATTATTATTTCTATATACATACACACATACACACACACATACACATGTACACACACATGTACATACACACATACACATATGTACACATACATATACACACGTATATATGGTGTTATTTTCTGAGGTTGATATTTCTATGTGCGTATGAGGGTGTGTGTGTACGTATGGAGTGTATTTATTATTGGCAACACTGCTTTTATTATTAACAACATTTTTTTCATATTTTACTATTTTTAGTCAAAAATATCTTATATAAAGTAAAATTTCGTATCTTAAGAAATATTAACCAAAAGATTGATACATGTATATACCAAAAGATAGACGATAAAATTATCTATTAGATGTCATCAACACATTTTCAATAGATAGATAAATAGACGAGTAATAAATGAATAAATTAAGACATTTTTCAATTTTCAGTTAAAAATATATTATATAAAGTGAAATTTCTCATCTTAGGAATAAGATAAATACATATATGTATAAACCAAACGATAGACAATAAAATTATCTATTAGATGCCATCAACAAATTGTCGATAAATAGATAAATAGACGAGTAATTAACAAGAAAATTAAAACACTTTTGTCATATTTTACTATTTTAAGTTAGAAATATATTATATAAAGTGAAATTTCTCATCTTGGAAAATAGATAAATAGATATATGTATATACCAAAAGATAGACAATAAAATTATCTATTAGATTCCATCAACAAATTGTCGATAGATAGATAAATAGACGAGTAATTAACGAAAAAAGTGGGATACTTTGGTCATATTTTACAATTTTTAGTCAAAAATATATTATATAAAGTGAAATTTCTCCTCTTAGGAATAAGATAAATACATATATGTATAAACCAAACGATGGACAATAAAACTATCGATTAGATGCCATCAACAAATTGTCGATAAATAGATAAATAGACGAGTAATTAACAAGAAAATTAAGTCACTTTTGGCCATATTTTACTATTTTTAGTTAAAAATATATTATATAAAATAAAATTTCTCAACTTAGGAAATAAATAAATTGATACATGTATATACCAAAAGATAGACAATAAAATTATCTATTAGATGCCATCAACAAATTGTCGATAGATAGATAAATAGACGAGTAATAAATGAAATAATTAAGACACTTTTATCATATTTTACAATTTTTTGTAAAAAATATAATATATAAAGTGAAATTTCTCATCTTAGGAATAAGATAAATAGATACATGTATAAACCAATCGATAGACAATAAAATTATCTATTAGATGCCATCACCAAATTGTCGATAAATAGATAAATGGACGAGTAATAAATGAATATATTAAGACATTTTTGTCATATTTTACAATTTTTAGTCAAAAATATATTATATAAAGTGAAATTTCTCATATTAGGTATAAGATAAATACATATATGTATATACCAAAAGATAGACAATAAAATTATCTATTAGATGCCATCAACAAATTTTCAATAGATAGATAAATAGACGAGTAATAAATGAATAAATTAAGACATTTTTGTCATATTTTACAATTTTTAGTCAAAAATATAATATATAAAGTGAAATTTCTCATATTAGGAATAAGATAAATACATATATGTATATACCAAAAGATAGACAATAGAATTATCTATTAGATGCCATCAACAAATTTTCAATAGATAGATAAATAGACGAGTAATAAATGAATAAATTAAGACATTTTTGTCATATTTTACAATTTTTAGTCAAAAATATATTATATAAAGTGAAATTTCTCCTCTTAGGAATAAGATAAATACATATATGTATAAACCAAACGATAGACAATAAAATTATCTATTAGATGCCATCAACAAATTGTCGATAAATAGATAAATAGACGAGTAATTAACAAGAAAATTAAGTCACTTTTGTCATATTTTACTATTTTTAGTTAAAAATATATTATATAAAATGAAATTTCTCAACTTAGGAAATAAATAAATTGATACAAATATATAACAAAAGATAGACAATAACATTATCTATTAGATGCCATCAACAAATTGTAGATAGATAGATAAATAGACGAGTAATAAATGAAATAATTAAGACACTTTTATCATATTTTACAATTTTTTTGTAAAAAATATAATATATAAAGTGAAATTTCTCATCTTAGGAATATGATAGATAGATACATGTATAAACTAAGCGATAGACAATAAAATTATCTATTAGATGCCATCAACAAATTGTCGGTAAATAGATAAATAGACGAGTAATTAACAAGAAAATTAAGTCACTTTTGTCATATTTTACTATTTTTAGTTAAAAATATATTATATAAAATGAAATTTCTCAACTTAGGAAATAAATAAATTGATACAAATATATAACAAAAGATAGACAATAACATTATCTATTAGATGCCATCAACAAATTGTCGATAGATAGATAAATAGACGAGTAATAAATGAAATAATTAAGACACTTTTATCATATTTTACAATTTTTTTTGTAAAAAATATAATATATAAAGTGAAATTTCTCATCTTAGGAATAAGATAGATAGATACATGTATAAACCAAGCGATAGACAATAAAATTATCTATTAGATGCCATCAACAAATTGTCGATAAATAGATAAATAGATGAGTAATTAACAAGAAAATTAAGACACTTTTGTCATATTTTACTATTTTTAGTTAAAAATATATTATATAAAGTGAAATTTCTCATCTTAGGAAATAGATAAATAGATGCATGTATATACCAAAAAATAGAAAATAAAATTATCTATTAGATGCCATCAACAAATTGTCGATAGATAGATAAATAGACGAGTAATTATCGAAAAAAGAGGGACACTTTGGTCATATTTTACAATTTTTAGTAAAAAATATATTATATAAAGTGAAATTTCTCTTCTTAGGAAATTGATAAATTGATACATGTATATACCAAAAGATAGACAATAAAATTATCTATTAGATGCCATCAACAAATTGTTGATAGATAGATAAATAGACGAGTAATTAATGAAGAAATGGGACACTTTGGTAATATTTTACAATTTTTTGTAAAAAATATAATATATAAAGTGAAATTTCTCATCTTAGGAATAAGATAAATACATATATGTATAAGCCAAACGATAGACAATAAAATTATCTATTAGAAGCCATCAACAAATTGTCGATAAATAGATAAATAGACGAGTAATTAACAAGAAAATTAAGTCTCTTTTGTCATATTTTACTATTTTTAGTTAAAAATATATTATATAAAATGAAATTTATCAACTTAGGAAATAAATAAATTGATACAAATATATAACAAAAGATAGACAATAACATTATCTATTTGATGCCATCTACAAATTGTCGATAGATAGATAAATAGACGAGTAATAAATGAAATAATTAAGACACTTTTATCATATTTTACAATTTTTTTGTAAAAAATATAATATATAAAGTGAAATTTCTCATCTTAGGAATAAGATAAGTAGATACATGTATAAACCAAGCGATAGACAATAAAATTATCTATTAGATGCCATCAACAAATTGTCGATAAATAGATAAATAGACGAGTAATTAACAAGAAAATTAAGACACTTTTGTCATATTTTACTATTTTTAGTTAAAAATATAATATATAAAGTGAAATTTCTCATCTTAGGAAATAGATAAATAGATGCATGTATATACCAAAAAATAGACAATAAAATTATCTATCAGATGCCATCAACAAATTGTCGATAGATAGATAAATAGAGGAGTAATTATCGAAAAAAGAGGGACACTTTGGTCATATTTTACAATTTTTAGTAAAAAATATATTATATAAAGTGAAATTTCTCATCTTAGGAAATTGATAAATTGATACATGTATATACCAAAAGATAGACAATAAAATTATCTATTAGATGCCATCAACAAATTGTTGATAGATAGATAAATAGACGAGTAATTAATAAAGAAATGGGACACTTTAGTAATATTTTACAATTTTTAGTCAAAAATATAATATATAAAGTGAAATTTCTCATCTTAGGAAATAGATAAATTGATACATGTATATACCAAAAGATAGACAATAAAATTATCTATTAGATGCCATCAACAAATTGTTGATAGATAGATAAATAGACGAGTAATTAATGAAGAAATGGGACACTTTGGTAATATTTTACAATTTTTTGTAAAAAATATAATATATAAAGTGAAATTTCTCATCTTAGGAAATAGATAAATAGATACATATATATACCAAAAGATAGACGATAAAATTATCTATTA
This sequence comes from Petrolisthes manimaculis, assembly GCA_034508575.1. Lineage (NCBI taxonomy): Eukaryota > Metazoa > Arthropoda > Malacostraca > Decapoda > Porcellanidae > Petrolisthes > Petrolisthes manimaculis. The sequence goes on from JAWZYT010001153.1 coordinate 290,394, forward strand.
GATGCCATCAACAAATTGTCGATAGATAGATAAATAGACGAGAAATAAATGAAATAATTAAGACACTTTTATCATATTTTACAATTTTTTGGAAAAAATATAATATATAAAGTGAAATTTCTCATCTTAGGAATAAGATAAATAGATACATGTATAAACCAATCGATAGACAATAAAATTATCTATTAGATGCCATCAACAAATTGTCGATAAATAGATAAATTGACTAGTAATTAACAAGAAAATTAAGACACTTTTGTCATATTCTACTATTTTTAGTTAAAAATATATTATATAAAGTAAAATTTCTCATCTTAGGAAATAGATAAATGGATACATGAATATACTAAAAAATAGACAATAAAATTATCTATTAGATGCCATCAACAAATTGTCGATAGATAGATAAATAGACGAGTAATTATCGAAAAAAGAAGGACACTTTGGTCATATTTTACAATTTTTAGTAAAAAATATATTATATAAAGTGAAATTTCTCATCTTAGGAAATAGATAAATGGATACATGTATATACCAAAAAATAGACAATAAAATTATCTATTTGATGACATCGACAAATTGTCGATAAATAGATAAATAAACGAGTAATTAACAAGAAAATTAAGACACTTTTGTCATATTTTACTATTTTTAGTCAAAAATATATTATATAAAGTAAAATTTCTCATCTTAAAAATGAATAAATAGATACATGTATATACCAGAAAATAGACGATAAAATTATCTAATAGATGCCATCAACAAATTGTTGATAGATAGATAAATAGACGAGTAATTAATGAAGAAATGGGACACTTTGATAATATTTTACATTTTTTTGTAAAAAATATAATATATAAACTGAAATTTCTCATCTTAGGAATAAGATAAATACATATATGTACAAACCAAACGATAGACAATTAAATTATCTAATAGATGCCATCACCAAATTGTCGATAAATAGATAAACAGACGAGTAATAAATGAATATATTAAGACATTTTTGTCATATTTTACAATTTTTAGTCAAAAATATATTATATAAAGTGAAATTTCTCATATTAGGAATAAAATAAATACATATATGTATATACCAAAAGATAGATAATAGAATTATCTATTAGATGCCATCAACAAATTTTCAATAGATAGATAAATAGATGAGTAATAAATGAATTAATTAAGACATTTTTGTCATATTTTACAATTTTTAGTCAAAAATATAATATACAAAGTGAAATTTCTCCTCTTAGGAAAAAGATAAATTGATACATGTATATACGAAAAGATAGACAATAAAATTATCTATTAGATGCCATCATCAAATTGTTGATACATAGTTAAATAGACGAGTAATTAATGAAGAAATGGGACACTTTGGTAATATTTTACAATTTTTCGTAAAAAATATAATATATAAAGTGAAATTTCTCATCTTAGGAATAAGATAAATACATATATGTATAAGCCAAACGATAGACAATAAAATTATCTATTAGATGCCATCAACAAATTGTCGATAAATAGATAAATAGACGAGTAATTAACAAGAAAATTAAGTCACTTTTGTCATATTTTACTATTTTTAGTTAAAAATATATTATATAAAATGAAATTTCTCAACTTAGGAAATAAATAAATTGATACAAATATATAACAAAAGATAGACAATAACATTATCTATTAGATGCCATCAACAAATTGTAGATAGATAGATAAATAGACGAGTAATAAATGAAATAATTAAGACACTTTTATCATATTTTACAATTTTTTTGTAAAAAATATAATATATAAAGTGAAATTTCTCATCTTAGGAATATGATAGATAGATACATGTATAAACTAAGCGATAGACAATAAAATTATCTATTAGATGCCATCAACAAATTGTCGATAAATAGATAAAAAGACGAGTAATTAACAAGAAAATTAAGACACTTTTGTCATATTTTACTATTTTTAGTTAAAAATATATTATATAAAGTGAAATTTCTCATCTTAGGAAATAGATAAATAGATGCATGTATATACCAAAAAACAGACAATAAAATTATCTATTAGATGCCATCAACAAATTGTCGATAGATAGATAAATAGACAAGTAATTATCGAAAAAAGAGGGACACTTTGGTCATATTTTACAATTTTTAGTAAAAAATATATTATATAAAGTGAAATTTCTCATCTTAGGAAATTGATAAATTGATACATGTATATACCAAAAGATAGACAATAAAATTATCTATTAGATGCCATCAACAAATTGTTGATAGATAGATAAATAGACGAGTAATTAATGAAGAAATGGGACACTTTGGTAATATTTTACAATTTTTTGCAAAAAATATAATATATAAAGTGAAATTTCTCATTTTAGGAATATGATAAATACATATATGTATAAGCCAAACGATAGACAATAAAATTATCTATTAGATGCCATCAACAAATTGTCGATAAATAGATAAATAGACGAGTAATTAACAAGAAAATTAAGTCACTTTTGTCATATTTTACTATTTTTAGTTAAAAATATATTATATAAAATGAAATTTCTCAACTTAGGAAATAAATAAATTGATACAAATATATAACAAAAGATAGACAATAACATTATCTATTAGATGCCATCAACAAATTGTCGATAGATAGATAAATAGACGAGTAATAAATGAAATAATTAAGACACTTTTATAATATTTTACAATTTTTTTGTAAAAAATATAATATATAAAGTGAAATTTCTCATCTTAGGAATAAGATAGATAGATACATGTATAAACCAAGCGATAGAATATAAAATTATCTATTAGATGCCATCAACAAATTGTCGATAAATTGATAAATAGACGAGTAATTAACAAGAAAATTAAGACACTTTTGTCATATTTTACTATTTTTAGTTAAAAATATATTATATAAAGTGAAATTTCTCATCTTAGGAAATAGATAAATAGATGCATGTATATACTAAAAAACAGACAATAAAATTATCTATTAGATACCATCAACAAATTGTCGATAGATAGATAAATAGACGAGTAATTATCGAAAAAAGAGGGACACTTTGGTCATATTTTACAATTTTTAGTAAAAAATATATTATATAAAGTGAAATTTCTCATCTTAGGAAATTGATAAATTGATACATGTATATACCAAAAGATAGACAATAAAATTATCTATTAGATGCCATCAACAAATTGTTGATAGATAGATAAATAGACGAGTAATTAATGAAGAAATGGGACACTTTGGTAATATTTTACAATTTTTTGTAAAAAATATAATATATAAAGTGAAATTTCTCATCTTAGGAATAAGATAAATACATATATGTATAAGCCAAACGATAGACAATAAAATTATCTATTAGATGCCATCAACAAATTGTCGATAAATAGATAAATAGACGAGTAATTAACAAGAAAATTAAGTCACTTTTGTCATATTTTACTATTTTTAGTTAAAAATATATTATATAAAATGAAATTTATCAACTTAGGAAATAAATAAATTGATACAAATATATAACAAAAGATAGACAATAACATTATCTATTAGATGCCATCAACAAATTGTCGATAGATAGATAAATAGACGAGTAATAAATGAAATAATTAAGACACTTTTATCATATTTTACAATTTTTTTGTAAAAAATATAATATATAAAGTGAAATTTCTCATCTTTGGAATAAGATAAATAGATACATGTATAAACCAAGCGATAGACAATAAAATTATCTATTAGATGCCATCAACAAATTGTCGATAAATAGATAAATAGACGAGTAATTAACAAGAAAATTAAGACACTTTTGTCATATTTTACTATTTTTAGTTAAAAATATATTATATAAAGTGAAATTTCTCATCTTAGAAAATAGATAAATAGATGCATGTATATACCAAAAAATAGACAATAAAATTATCTATTAGATACCATCAACAAATTGTTGATAGATAGATAAATAGAGGAGTAATTATCGAAAAAAGAGGGACACTTTGGTCATATTTTACAATTTTTAGTAAAAAATATATTATATAAAGTGAAATTTCTCATCTTAGGAAATTGATAAATTGATACATGTATATACCAAAAGATAGACAATAAAATTATCTAATAGATGCCATCAACAAATTGTTGATAGATAGATAAATAGACGAGTAATTAATGAAGAAATGGGACACTTTGGTAATATTTTACAATTTTTTGTAAAAAATATAATATATAAAGTGAAATTTCTCATCTTAGGAATAAGATAAATACATATATGTATAAGCCAAACGATAGACAATAAAATTATCTATTAGATGCCATCAACAAATTGTCGATAAATAGATAAATAGACGAGTATTAACAAGAAAATTAAGTCACTTTTGTCATATTTTACTATTTTTAGTTAAAAATATATTATATAAAATGAAATTTCTCAACTTAGGAAGTAAATAAATTGATGCAAATATATAACAAAAGATAGACAATAACATTATCTATTAGATGCCATCAACAAATTGTCGATAGATAGATAAATAGACGAGTAATAAATGAAATAATTAAGACACTTTTATCATATTTTACAATTTTTTTGTAAAAAATATAATATATAAAGTGAAATTTCTCATCTTAGGAATAAGATAAATAGATACATGTATAAACCAAGCGATAGACAATAAAATTATCTATTAGATGCCATCAACAAATTGTCGATAAATAGATATATAGACGAGTAATTAACAAGAAAATTAAGACACTTTTGTCATATTTTATTATTTTTAGTTAAAAATATATTATATAAAGTGAAATTTCTCATCTTAGGAAATTGATAAATTGATACATGTATATACCAAAAGATAGACAATAAAATTATCTATTAGATGCCATCAACAAATTGTTGATAGATAGATAAATAGACGAGTAATTAATAAAGAAATGGGACACTTTAGTAATATTTTACAATTTTTAGTCAAAAATATAATATATAAAGTGAAATTTCTCATCTTAGGAATAAGATAAATACATATATGTATAAGCCAAACGATAGACAATAAAATTATCTATTAGATGCCATCAACAAATTGTCGATAAATAGATAAATAGACGAGTAATTAACAAGAAAATTAAGTCACTTTTGTCATATTTTACTATTTTTAGTTAAAAATATATTATATAAAATGAAATTTCTCAACTTAGGAAATAAATAAATTGATACAAATATATAACAAAAGATAGACAATAACATTATCTATTAGATGCCATCAACAAATTGTCGATAGATAGATAAATAGACGAGTAATAAATGAAATAATTAAGACACTTTTATCATATTTTACAATTTTTTTGTAAAAAATATAATATATAAAGTGAAATTTCTCATCTTAGGAATAAGATAAATAGATACATGTATAAACAAAGCGATAGACAATAAAATTATCTATTAGATGCCATCAACAAATTGTCGATAAATAGATAAATAGACTAGTAATTAACAAGAAAATTAAGACACTTTTGTCATATTCTACTATTTTTAGTTAAAAATATATTATATAAAGTAAAATTTCTCATCTTAGGAAATAGATAAATGGATACATGTATATACTAAAAAATAGACAATAAAATTATCTATTAGATGCCATCAACAAATTGTCGATAGATAGATAAATAGACGAGTAATTATCGAAAAAAGAGGGACACTTTGGTCATATTTTACAATTTTTAGTAAAAAATATATTATATAAAGTGAAATTTCTCATCTTAGGAAATAGATAAATGAATACATGTATATACCAAAAAATAGACAATAAAATTATCTATTTGATGCCATCGACAAATTGTCGATAAATAGATAAATAAACGAGTAATTAACAAGAAAATTAAGACGCTTTTGTCATATTTTACTATTTTTAGTCAAAAATATATTATATAAAGTAAAATTTCTCATCTTAAAAATAAATAAATAGATACATGTATATACCAAAAAATAGACGATAAAATTATCTAATAGATGCCATCAACAAATTGTTGATAGATAGATAAATAGACGAGTAATTAATGAAGAAATGGGACACTTTGGTAATATTTTACAATTTTTTGTAAAAAATATAATATATAAACTGAAATTTCTCATCTTAGGAATAAGACAAATACATATATGTACAAACCAAACGATAGACAATTAAATTATCTATTAGATGCCATCACCAAATTGTCGATAAATAGATAAATAGACGAGTAATAAATGAATATATTAAGACATTTTTGTCATATTTTACAATTTTTAGTCAAAAATATATTATATAAAGTGAAATTTCTCATATTAGGAATAAAATAAATACATATATGTATATACCAAAAGATAGACAATAGAATTATCTATTAGATGCCATCAACAAATTTTCAATAGATAGATAAATAGATGAGTAATAAATGAATAAATTAAGACATTTTTGTCATATTTTACAATTTTTAGTCAAAAATATAATATATAAAGTGAAATTTCTCCTCTTAGGAAAAAGATAAATTGATACATGTATATACGAAAAGATAAACAATAAAATTATCTATTAGATGCCATCATCAAATTGTTGATACTTAGTTAAATAGACGAGTAATTAATGAAGAAATGGGACACTTTGGTAATATTTTACAATTTTTTGTAAAAAATATAATATATAAAGTGAAATTTCTCATCTTAGGAATAAGATAAATACATATATGTATAAGCCAAACGATAGACAATAAAATTATCTATTAGATGCCATCAACAAATTGTCGATAAATAGATAAATAGACGAGTAGTTAACAAGAAAATTAAGTCACTTTTGTCATATTTTACTATTTTTAGTTAAAAATATATTATATAAAATGAAATTTCTCAACTTAGGAAATAAATAAATTGATACAAATATATAACAAAAGATAGACAATAACATTATCTATTAGATGCCATCAACAAATTGTCGATAGATAGATAAATAGACGAGTAATAAATGAAATAATTAAGACACTTTTATCATATTTTACAATTTTTTTGTAAAAAATATAATATATAAAGTGAAATTTCTCATCTTAGGAATAAGATAAATAGATACATGTATAAACAAAGCGATAGACAATAAAATTATCTATTAGATGCCATCAACAAATTGTCGATAAATAGATAAATAGACGAGTAATTAACAAGAAAATTAAGACACTTTTGTCATATTTTACTATTTTTAGTTAAAAATATATTATATAAAGTGAAATTTCTCATCTTAGGAAATAGATAAATAGATGCATGTATATACCAAAAAACAGACAATAAAATTATCTATTAGATGCCATCAACAAATTGTCGATAGATAGATAAATAGACGAGTAATTATCGAAAAAAGAGGGACACTTTGGTCATATTTTACAATTTTTAGTAAAAAATATATTATATAAAGTGAAATTTCTCATCTTAGGAATAAGATAAATACATATATGTATAAGCCAAACGATAGACAATAAAATTATATATTAGATGCCATCAACAAATTGTCGATAAATAGATAAATAGACGAGTAATTAACAAGAAAATTAAGTCACTTTTGTCATATTTTACTATTTTTAGTTAAAAATATATTATATAAAATGAAATTTATCAACTTAGGAAATAAATAAATTGATACAAATATATAACAAAAGATAGACAATAACATTATCTATTAGATGCCATCAACAAATTGTCGATAGATAGATAAATAGACGAGTAATAAATGAAATAATTAAGACACTTTTATCATATTTTACAATATTTTTGTAAAAAATATAATATATAAAGTGAAATTTCTCATCTTAGGAATAAGATAAATAGATACATGTATAAACCAAGCGATAGACAATAAAATTATCTATTAGATGCCATCAACAAATTGTCGATAAATAGATAAATAGACGAGTAATTAACAAGAAAATTAAGACACTTTTGTCATATTTTACTATTTTTAGTTAAAAATATATTATATAAAGTGAAATTTCTCATCTTAGGAAATAGATAAATAGATGCATGTATATACCAAAAAATAGACAATAAAATTATCTATTAGATGCCATCAACAAATTGTCGATAGATAGATAAATAGAGGAGTAATTCTCGAAAAAAGAGGGACACTTTGGTCATATTTTACAATTTTTAGTAAAAATTATATTATATAAAGTGAAATTTCTCATCTTAGGAAATTGATAAATTGATACATGTATATACCAAAAGATAGACAATAAAATTATCTATTAGATGCCATCAACAAATTGTTGATAGATAGAAAAATAGACGAGTAATTAACAAGAAAATTAAGACACTTTTGTCATATTTTACAATTTTTAGTAAAAAATATATTATATAAAGTGAAATTTCTCATCTTAGGAAATTGATTAATTGATACATGTATATACCAAAAGATAGACAATAAAATTATCTATTAGATGCCATCAACAAATTGTTGATAGATAGATAAATAGACGAGTAATTAATAAAGAAATGGGACACTTTAGTAATATTTTACAATTTTTAGTCAAAAATATAATATATAAAGTGAAATTTCTCATCTTAGGAAATAGATAAATAGATACATATATATACCAAAAGATAGACGATAAAATTATCTATTAGATGCCATCAACAAATTGTTGATAGATAGATAAATAGACGAGTAATTAACGAAAAAAGTGGGACACTTTGGTCATATTTTACTCTTTTCTGTCAAAAATATAATATATAAAGTGAAATTTCTCATCTTAGGAAATAGATAAATAGATACATATAAAACCAAAAGATAGACAATAACATTATCTATTAGATGCCATCAACAAATTGTCGATAGATAGATAAATAGACGAGTAATAAATGAAATAATTAAGACACTTTTATCATATTTTACAATTTTTTGTAAAAAATATAATATATAAAGTGAAATTTCTCATCTTAGGAATAAGATAAATAGATACATGTATAAACCAATCGATAGACAATAAAATTATCTATTAGATGCCATCAACAAATTGTCGATAAATAGATAAATAGACGAGTAATTAACAAGAAAATTAAGACACTTTGGTCATATTTTACTATTTTTAGTTAAAAATATATTATATAAAGTGAAATTTCTCATATTAGGAATAAAATAAATACATATATGTATATACCAAAAGATAGACAATAGAATTATCTATTAGATGCCATCAACAAATTTTCAATAGATAGATAAATAGATGAGTAATAAATGAATTAATTAAGACATTTTTGTCATATTTTACAATTTTTAGTCAAAAATATAATATATAAAGTGAAATTTCTCCTCTTAGGAAAAAGATAAATTGATACATGTATATACGAAAAGATAGACAATAAAATTATCTATTAGATGCCATCATCAAATTGTTGATACATAGTTAAATAGACGAGTAATTAATGAAGAAATGGGACACTTTGGTAAAATTTTACAATTTTTTGTAAAAAATATAATATATAAAGTGAAATTTCTCATCTTAGGAATAAGATAAATACATATATGTATAAGCCAAACGATAGACAATAAAATTATCTATTAGATGCCATCAACAAATTGTCGATAAATAGATAAATAGACGAGTAATTAACAAGAAAATTAAGTCACTTTTGTCATATTTTACTATTTTTAGTTAAAAATATATTATATAAAATGAAATTTCTCAACTTAGGAAATAAATAAATTGATACAAGTATATAACAAAAGATAGACAATAACATTATCTATTAGATGCCATCAACAAATTGTAGATAGATAGATAAATACACGAGTAATAAATGAAATAATTAAGACACTTTTATCATATTTTACAATTTTTTTGTAAAAAATATAATATATAAAGTGAAATTTCTCATCTTAGGAATAAGATAGATAGATACATGTATAAACCAAGCGATAGACAATAAAATTATCTATTAGATGCCATCAACAAATTGTCGATAAATAGATAAATAGACGAGTAATTAACAAGAAAATTAAGACACTTTTGTCATATTTTACTATTTTTAGTTAAAAATATATTATATAAAGTGAAATTTCTCATCTTAGGAAATAGATAAATAGATGCATGTATATACCAAAAAACAGACAATAAAATTATCTATTAGATGCCATCAACAAATTGTCGATAGATAATTAAATAGAGGAGTAATTATCGAAAAAAGAGGGACACTTTGGTCATATTTTACAATTTTTAGTAAAAAATATATTATATAAAGTGAAATTTCTCATCTTAGGAAATTGATAAATTGATACATGTATATACCAAAAGATAGACAATAAAATTATCTATTAGATGCCATCAACAAATTGTTGATAGATAGATAAATAGACGAGTAATTAATGAAGAAATGGGACACTTTGGTAATATTTTACAATTTTTTGTAAAAAATATAATATATAAAGTGAAATTTCTCATCTTAGGAATAAGATAAATACATATATGTATAAGCCAAACGATAGACAATAAAATTATCTATTAGATGACATCAACAAATTGTCGATAAATTGATAAATAGACGAGTATTAACAAGAAAATTAAGTCACTTTTGTCATATTTTACTATTTTTAGTTAAAAATATATTATATAAAATGAAATTTCTCAACTTAGGAAGTAAATAAATTGATACAAATATATAACAAAAGATAGACAATAACATTATCTATTAGATGCCATCAACAAATTGTCGATAGATAGATAAATAGACGAGTAATAAATGAAATAATTAAGACACTTTTACCATATTTTACAATTTTTTTGTAAAAAATATAATATATAAAGTGAAATTTCTCATCTTAGGAATAAGATAAATAGATACATGTATAAACCAAGCGATAGACAATAAAATTATCTATTAGATGCCATTAACAAATTGTCGATAAATAGATATATAGACGAGTAATTAACAAGAAAATTAAGACACTTTTGTCATATTTTACTATTTTTAGTTAAAAATATATTATATAAAGTGAAATTTCTCATCTTAGGAAATAGATAAATAGATGCATCTATATACCAATAAATAGACAATAAAATTATCTATTAGATGCCATCAACAAATTGTCGATAGATAGATAAATAGAGGAGTAATTATCGAAAAAAGAGGGACACTTTGGTCATATTTTACAATTTTTAGTAAAAAATATATTATATAAAGTGAAATTTCTCATCTTAGGAAATTGATAAATTGATACATGTATATACCAAAAGATAGACAATAAAATTATCTATTAGATGCCATCAACAAATTGTTGATAGATAGATAAATAGACGAGTAATTAATAAAGAAATGGGACACTTTAGTAATATTTTACAATTTTTAGTCAAAAATATAATATATAAAGTGAAATTTCTCATCTTAGGAAATAGATAAATACATATATGTATAAGCCAAACGATAGACAATAAAATTATATATTAGATGCCATCAACAAATTGTCGATAAATAGATAAATAGACGAGTAATTAACAAGAAAATTAAGTCACTTTTGTCATATTTTACTATTTTTAGTTAAAAATATATTATATAAAATGAAATTTATCAACTTAGGAAATAAATAAATTGATACAAATATATAACAAAAGATAGACAATAACATTATCTATTAGATGCCATCAACAAATTGTCGATAGATAGATAAATAGACGAGTAATAAATGAAATAATTAAGACACTTTTATCATATTTTACAATATTTTTGTAAAAAATATAATATATAAAGTGAAATTTCTCATCTTAGGAATAAGATAAATAGATACATGTATAAACCAAGCGATAGACAATAAAATTATCTATTAGATGCCATCAACAAATTGTCGATAAATAGATAAATAGACGAGTAATTAACAAGAAAATTAAGACACTTTTGTCATATTTTACTATTTTTAGTTAAAAATATATTATATAAAGTGAAATTTCTCATCTTAGGAAATAGATAAATAGATGCATGTATATACCAAAAAATAGACAATAAAATTATCTATTAGATGCCATCAACAAATTGTCGATAGATAGATAAATAGAGGAGTAATTATCGAAAAAAGAGGGACACTTTGGTCATATTTTACAATTTTTAGTAAAAATTATATTATATAAAGTGAAATTTCTCATCTTAGGAAATTGATAAATTGATACATGTATATACCAAAAGATAGACAATAAAATTATCTATTAGATGCCATCAACAAATTGTTGATAGATAGAAAAATAGACGAGTAATTAACAAGAAAATTAAGACACTTTTGTCATATTTTACAATTTTTAGTAAAAAATATATTATATAAAGTGAAATTTCTCATCTTAGGAAATTGATTAATTGATACATGTATATACCAAAAGATAGACAATAAAATTATCTATTAGATGCCATCAACAAATTGTTGATAGATAGATAAATAGACGAGTAATTAATAAAGAAATGGGACACTTTAGTAATATTTTACAATTTTTAGTCAAAAATATAATATATAAAGTGAAATTTCTCATCTTAGGAAATAGATAAATAGATACATATATATACCAAAAGATAGACGATAAAATTATCTATTAGATGCCATCAACAAATTGTTGATAGATAGATAAATAGACGAGTAATTAACGAAAAAAGTGGGACACTTTGGTCATATTTTACTATTTTCTGTCAAAAATATAATATATAAAGTGAAATTTCTCATCTTAGGAAATAGATAAATATATACATATAAAACCAAAAGATAGACAATAACATTATCTATTAGATGCCATCAACAAATTGTCGATAGATAGATAAATAGACGAGTAATAAATGAAATAATTAAGACACATTTATCATATTTTACAATTTTTTGTAAAAAATATAATATATAAAGTGAAATTTCTCATCTTAGGAATAAGATAAATAGATACATGTATAAACCAATCGATAGACAATAAAATTATCTATTAGATGCCATCAACAAATTGTCGATAAATAGATAAATAGACGAGTAATTAACAAGAAAATTAAGACACTTTGGTCATATTTTACTATTTTTAGTTAAAAATATATTATATAAAGTGAAATTTCTCATATTAGGAATAAAATAAATACATATATGTATATACCAAAAGATAGACAATAGAATTATCTATTAGATGCCATCAACAAATTTTCAATAGATAGATAAATAGATGAGTAATAAATGAATTAATTAAGACATTTTTGTCATATTTTACAATTTTTAGTCAAAAATATAATATATAAAGTGAAATTTCTCCTCTTAGGAAAAAGATAAATTGATACATGTATATACGAAAAGATAGACAGCAAAATTATCTATTAGATGCCATCATCAAATTGTTGATACATAGTTAAATAGACGAGTAATTAATGAAGAAATGGGACACTTTGGTAAAATTTTACAATTTTTTGTAAAAAATATAATATATAAAGTGAAATTTCTCATCTTAGGAATAAGATAAATACATATATGTATAAGCCAAACGATAGACAATAAAATTATCTATTAGATGCCATCAACAAATTGTCGATAAATAGATAAATAGACGAGTAATTAACAAGAAAATTAAGTCACTTTTGTCATATTTTACTATTTTTAGTTAAAAATATATTATATAAAATGAAATTTCTCAACTTAGGAAATAAATAAATTGATACAAGTATATAACAAAAGATAGACAATAACATTATCTATTAGATGCCATCAACAAATTGTAGATAGATAGATAAATACACGAGTAATAAATGAAATAATTAAGACACTTTTATCATATTTTACAATTTTTTTGTAAAAAATATAATATATAAAGTGAAATTTCTCATCTTAGGAATAAGATAGATAGATACATGTATAAACCAAGCGATAGACAATAAAATTATCTATTAGATGCCGTCAACAAATTGTCGATAAATAGATAAATAGACGAGTAATTAACAAGAAAATTAAGACACTTTTGTCATATTTTACTATTTTTAGTTAAAAATATATTATATAAAGTGAAATTTCTCATCTTAGGAAATAGATAAATAGATGCATCTATATACCAATAAATAGACAATAAAATTATCTATTAGATGCCATCAACAAATTGTCGATAGATAGATAAATAGAGGAGTAATTATCGAAAAAAGAGGGACACTTTGGTCATATTTTACAATTTTTAGTAAAAAATATATTATATAAAGTGAAATTTCTCATCTTAGGAAATTGATAAATTGATACATGTATATACCAAAAGATAGACAATAAAATTATCTATTAGATGCCATCAACAAATTGTTGATAGATAGATAAATAGACGAGTAATTAATAAAGAAATGGGACACTTTAGTAATATTTTACAATTTTTAGTCAAAAATATAATATATAAAGTGAAATTTCTCATCTTAGGAAATAGATAAATACATATATGTATAAGCCAAACGATAGACAATAAAATTATATATTAGATGCCATCAACAAATTGTCGATAAATAGATAAATAGACGAGTAATTAACAAGAAAATTAAGTCACTTTTGTCATATTTTACTATTTTTAGTTAAAAATATATTATATAAAATGAAATTTATCAACTTAGGAAATAAATAAATTGATACAAATATATAACAAAAGATAGACAATAACATTATCTATTAGATGCCATCAACAAATTGTCGATAGATAGATAAATAGACGAGTAATAAATGAAATAATTAAGACACTTTTATCATATTTTACAATATTTTTGTAAAAAATATAATATATAAAGTGAAATTTCTCATCTTAGGAATAAGATAAATAGATACATGTATAAACCAAGCGATAGACAATAAAATTATCTATTAGATGCCATCAACAAATTGTCGATAAATAGATAAATAGACGAGTAATTAACAAGAAAATTAAGACACTTTTGTCATATTTTACTATTTTTAGTTAAAAATATATTATATAAAGTGAAATTTCTCATCTTAGGAAATAGATAAATAGATGCATGTATATACCAAAAAATAGACAATAAAATTATCTATTAGATGCCATCAACAAATTGTCGATAGATAGATAAATAGAGGAGTAATTATCGAAAAAAGAGGGACACTTTGGTCATATTTTACAATTTTTAGTAAAAATTATATTATATAAAGTGAAATTTCTCATCTTAGGAAATTGATAAATTGATACATGTATATACCAAAAGATAGACAATAAAATTATCTATTAGATGCCATCAACAAATTGTTGATAGATAGAAAAATAGACGAGTAATTAACAAGAAAATTAAGACACTTTTGTCATATTTTACAATTTTTAGTAAAAAATATATTATATAAAGTGAAATTTCTCATCTTAGGAAATTGATTAATTGATACATGTATATACCAAAAGATAGACAATAAAATTATCTATTAGATGCCATCAACAAATTGTTGATAGATAGATAAATAGACGAGTAATTAATAAAGAAATGGGACACTTTAGTAATATTTTACAATTTTTAGTCAAAAATATAATATATAAAGTGAAATTTCTCATCTTAGGAAATAGATAAATAGATACATATATATACCAAAAGATAGACGATAAAATTATCTATTAGATGCCATCAACAAATTGTTGATAGATAGATAAATAGACGAGTAATTAACGAAAAAAGTGGGACACTTTGGTCATATTTTACTATTTTCTGTCAAAAATATAATATATAAAGTGAAATTTCTCATCTTAGGAAATAGATAAATATATACATATAAAACCAAAAGATAGACAATAACATTATCTATTAGATGCCATCAACAAATTGTCGATAGATAGATAAATAGACGAGTAATAAATGAAATAATTAAGACACATTTATCATATTTTACAATTTTTTGTAAAAAATATAATATATAAAGTGAAATTTCTCATCTTAGGAATAAGATAAATAGATACATGTATAAACCAATCGATAGACAATAAAATTATCTATTAGATGCCATCAACAAATTGTCGATAAATAGATAAATAGACGAGTAATTAACAAGAAAATTAAGACACTTTGGTCATATTTTACTATTTTTAGTTAAAAATATATTATATAAAGTGAAATTTCTCATATTAGGAATAAAATAAATACATATATGTATATACCAAAAGATAGACAATAGAATTATCTATTAGATGCCATCAACAAATTTTCAATAGATAGATAAATAGATGAGTAATAAATGAATTAATTAAGACATTTTTGTCATATTTTACAATTTTTAGTCAAAAATATAATATATAAAGTGAAATTTCTCCTCTTAGGAAAAAGATAAATTGATACATGTATATACGAAAAGATAGACAGCAAAATTATCTATTAGATGCCATCATCAAATTGTTGATACATAGTTAAATAGACGAGTAATTAATGAAGAAATGGGACACTTTGGTAAAATTTTACAATTTTTTGTAAAAAATATAATATATAAAGTGAAATTTCTCATCTTAGGAATAAGATAAATACATATATGTATAAGCCAAACGATAGACAATAAAATTATCTATTAGATGCCATCAACAAATTGTCGATAAATAGATAAATAGACGAGTAATTAACAAGAAAATTAAGTCACTTTTGTCATATTTTACTATTTTTAGTTAAAAATATATTATATAAAATGAAATTTCTCAACTTAGGAAATAAATAAATTGATACAAGTATATAACAAAAGATAGACAATAACATTATCTATTAGATGCCATCAACAAATTGTAGATAGATAGATAAATACACGAGTAATAAATGAAATAATTAAGACACTTTTATCATATTTTACAATTTTTTTGTAAAAAATATAATATATAAAGTGAAATTTCTCATCTTAGGAATAAGATAGATAGATACATGTATAAACCAAGCGATAGACAATAAAATTATCTATTAGATGCCGTCAACAAATTGTCGATAAATAGATAAATAGACGAGTAATTAACAAGAAAATTAAGACACTTTTGTCATATTTTACTATTTTTAGTTAAAAATATATTATATAAAGTGAAATTTCTCATCTTAGGAAATAGATAAATAGATGCATGTATATACCAAAAAACAGACAATAAAATTATCTATTAGATGCCATCAACAAATTGTCGATAGATAATTAAATAGAGGAGTAATTATCGAAAAAAGAGGGACACTTTGGTCATATTTTACAATTTTTAGTAAAAAATATATTATATAAAGTGAAATTTCTCATCTTAGGAAATTGATAAATTGATACATGTATATACCAAAAGATAGACAATAAAATTATCTATTAGATGCCATCAACAAATTGTTGATAGATAGATAAATAGACGAGTAATTAATGAAGAAATGGGACACTTTGGTAATATTTTACAATTTTTTGTAAAAAATATAATATATAAAGTGAAATTTCTCATCTTAGGAATAAGATAAATACATATATGTATAAGCCAAACGATAGACAATAAAATTATCTATTAGATGCCATCAACAAATTGTCGATAAATAGATAAATAGACGAGTATTAACAAGAAAATTAAGTCACTTTTGTCATATTTTACTATTTTTAGTTAAAAATATATTATATAAAATGAAATTTCTCAACTTAGGAAGTAAATAAATTGATACAAATATATAACAAAAGATAGACAATAACATTATCTATTAGATGCCATCAACAAATTGTCGATAGATAGATAAATAGACGAGTAATAAATGAAATAATTAAGACACTTTTACCATATTTTACAATTTTTTTGTAAAAAATATAATATATAAAGTGAAATTTCTCATCTTAGGAATAAGATAAATAGATACATGTATAAACCAAGCGATAGACAATAAAATTATCTATTAGATGCTATCAACAAATTGTCGATAAATAGATATATAGACGAGTAATTAACAAGAAAATTAAGACACTTTTGTCATATTTTACTATTTTTAGTTAAAAATATATTATATAAAGTGAAATTTCTCATCTTAGGAAATAGATAAATAGATGCATCTATATACCAATAAATAGACAATAAAATTATCTATTAGATGCCATCAACAAATTGTCGATAGATAGATAAATAGAGGAGTAATTATCGAAAAAAGAGGGACACTTTGGTCATATTTTACAATTTTTAGTAAAAAATATATTATATAAAGTGAAATTTCTCATCTTAGGAAATTGATAAATTGATACATGTATATACCAAAAGATAGACAATAAAATTATCTATTAGATGCCATCAACAAATTGTTGATAGATAGATAAATAGACGAGTAATTAATAAAGAAATGGGACACTTTAGTAATATTTTACAATTTTTAGTCAAAAATATAATATATAAAGTGAAATTTCTCATCTTAGGAAATAGATAAATAGATACATATATATACCAAAAGATAGACGATAAAATTATCTATTAGATGCCATCAACAAATTGTTGATAGATAGATAAATAGACGAGTAATTAACAAGAAAATTAAGTCACTTTTGGCCATATTTTACTATTTTTAGTTAAAAATATATTATATAAAATAAAATTTCTCAACTTAGGAAATAAATAAATTGATACATGTATATACCAAAAAATAGACAATAAAATTATCTATTAGATGCCATCAACAAATTGTCGATAGATAGATAAATAGACGAGTAATAAATGAAATAATTAAGATACTTTTATCATATTTTACAATTTTTTGTAAAAAATATAATATATAAAGTGAAATTTCTCATCTTAGGAATAAGATAAATAGATACATGTATAAACCAATCGATAGACAATAAAATTATCTATTAGATGCCATCAACAAATTGTCGATAAATAGATAAATAGACTAGTAATTAACAAGAAAATTAAGACACTTTTGTCATATTCTACTATTTTTAGTTAAAAATATATTATATAAAGTAAAATTTCTCATCTTAGGAAATAGATAAATGGATACATGTATATACTAAAAAATAGACAATAAAATTATCTATTAGATGCCATCAACAAATTGTCGATAGATAGATAAATAGACGAGTAATTATCGAAAAAAGAGGGACACTTTGGTCATATTTTACAATTTTTAGTAAAAAATATATTATATAAAGTGAAATTTCTCATCTTAGGAAATAGATAAATGAATACATGTATATACCAAAAAATAGACAATAAAATTATCTATTTGATGCCATCGACAAATTGTCGATAAATAGATAAATAAACGAGTAATTAACAAGAAAATTAAGACGCTTTTGTCATATTTTACTATTTTTAGTCAAAAATATATTATATAAAGTAAAATTTCTCATCTTAAAAATAAATAAATAGATACATGTATATACCAAAAAATAGACGATAAAATTATCTAATAGATGCCATCAACAAATTGTTGATAGATAGATAAATAGACGAGTAATTAATGAAGAAATGGGACACTTTGGTAATATTTTACAATTTTTTGTAAAAAATATAATATATAAACTGAAATTTCTCATCTTAGGAATAAGATAAATACATATATGTACAAACCAAACGATAGACAATTAAATTATCTATTAGATGCCATCACCAAATTGTCGATAAATAGATAAATAGACGAGTAATAAATGAATATATTAAGACATTTTTGTCATATTTTACAATTTTTAGTCAAAAATATATTATATAAAGTGAAATTTCTCATATTAGGAATAAAATAAATACATATATGTATATACCAAAAGATAGACAATAGAATTATCTATTAGATGCCATCAACAAATTTTCAATAGATAGATAAATAGATGAGTAATAAATGAATAAATTAAGACATTTTTGTCATATTTTACAATTTTTAGTCAAAAATATAATATATAAAGTGAAATTTCTCCTCTTAGGAAAAAGATAAATTGATACATGTATATACGAAAAGATAGACAATAAAATTATCTATTAGATGCCATCATCAAATTGTTGATACTTAGTTAAATAGACGAGTAATTAATGAAGAAATGGGACACTTTGGTAATATTTTACAATTTTTTGTAAAAAATATAATATATAAAGTGAAATTTCTCATCTTAGGAATAAGATAAATACATATATGTATAAGCCAAACGATAGACAATAAAATTATCTATTAGATGCCATCAACAAATTGTCGATAAATAGATAAATAGACGAGTAGTTAACAAGAAAATTAAGTCACTTTTGTCATATTTTACTATTTTTAGTTAAAAATATATTATATAAAATGAAATTTCTCAACTTAGGAAATAAATAAATTGATACAAATATATAACAAAAGATAGACAATAACATTATCTATTAGATGCCATCAACAAATTGTCGATAGATAGATAAATAGACGAGTAATAAATGAAATAATTAAGACACTTTTATCATATTTTACAATTTTTTTGTAAAAAATATAATATATAAAGTGAAATTTCTCATCTTAGGAATAAGATAAATAGATACATGTATAAACAAAGCGATAGACAATAAAATTATCTATTAGATGCCATCAACAAATTGTCGATAAATAGATAAATAGACGAGTAATTAACAAGAAAATTAAGACACTTTTGTCATATTTTACTATTTTTAGTTAAAAATATATTATATAAAGTGAAATTTCTCATCTTAGGAAATAGATAAATAGATGCATGTATATACCAAAAAACAGACAATAAAATTATCTATTAGATGCCATCAACAAATTGTCGATAGATAGATAAATAGACGAGTAATTATCGAAAAAAGAGGGACACTTTGGTCATATTTTACAATTTTTAGTAAAAAATATATTATATAAAGTGAAATTTCTCATCTTAGGAAATTGATAAATTGATACATGTATATACCAAAAGATAGACAATAAAATTATCTATTAGATGCCATCAACAAATTGTTGATAGATAGATAAATAGACGAGTAATTAATGAAGAAATGGGACACTTTGGTAATATTTTACAATTTTTTGTAAAAAATATAATATATAAAGTGAAATTTCTCATCTTAGGAATAAGATAAATACATATATGTATAAGCCAAACGATAGACAATAAAATTATCTATTAGATGCCATCAACAAATTGTCGATAAATAGATAAATAGACGAGTATTAACAAGAAAATTAAGTCACTTTTGTCATATTTTACTATTTTTAGTTAAAAATATATTATATAAAATGAAATTTCTCAACTTAGGAAGTAAATAAATTGATACAAATATATAACAAAAGATAGACAATAACATTATCTATTAGATGCCATCAACAAATTGTCGATAGATAGATAAATAGACGAGTAATAAATGAAATAATTAAGACACTTTTACCATATTTTACAATTTTTTTGTAAAAAATATAATATATAAAGTGAAATTTCTCATCTTAGGAATAAGATAAATAGATACATGTATAAACCAAGCGATAGACAATAAAATTATCTATTAGATGCTATCAACAAATTGTCGATAAATAGATATATAGACGAGTAATTAACAAGAAAATTAAGACACTTTTGTCATATTTTACTATTTTTAGTTAAAAATATATTATATAAAGTGAAATTTCTCATCTTAGGAAATAGATAAATAGATGCATCTATATACCAATAAATAGACAATAAAATTATCTATTAGATGCCATCAACAAATTGTCGATAGATAGATAAATAGAGGAGTAATTATCGAAAAAAGAGGGACACTTTGGTCATATTTTACAATTTTTAGTAAAAAATATATTATATAAAGTGAAATTTCTCATCTTAGGAAATTGATAAATTGATACATGTATATACCAAAAGATAGACAATAAAATTATCTATTAGATGCCATCAACAAATTGTTGATAGATAGATAAATAGACGAGTAATTAATAAAGAAATGGGACACTTTAGTAATATTTTACAATTTTTAGTCAAAAATATAATATATAAAGTGAAATTTCTCATCTTAGGAAATAGATAAATAGATACATATATATACCAAAAGATAGACGATAAAATTATCTATTAGATGCCATCAACAAATTGTTGATAGATAGATAAATAGACGAGTAATTAACAAGAAAATTAAGTCACTTTTGGCCATATTTTACTATTTTTAGTTAAAAATATATTATATAAAATAAAATTTCTCAACTTAGGAAATAAATAAATTGATACATGTATATACCAAAAAATAGACAATAAAATTATCTATTAGATGCCATCAACAAATTGTCGATAGATAGATAAATAGACGAGTAATAAATGAAATAATTAAGATACTTTTATCATATTTTACAATTTTTTGTAAAAAATATAATATATAAAGTGAAATTTCTCATCTTAGGAATAAGATAAATAGATACATGTATAAACCAATCGATAGACAATAAAATTATCTATTAGATGCCATCAACAAATTGTCGATAAATAGATAAATAGACTAGTAATTAACAAGAAAATTAAGACACTTTTGTCATATTCTACTATTTTTAGTTAAAAATATATTATATAAAGTAAAATTTCTCATCTTAGGAAATAGATAAATGGATACATGTATATACTAAAAAATAGACAATAAAATTATCTATTAGATGCCATCAACAAATTGTCGATAGATAGATAAATAGACGAGTAATTATCGAAAAAAGAGGGACACTTTGGTCATATTTTACAATTTTTAGTAAAAAATATATTATATAAAGTGAAATTTCTCATCTTAGGAAATAGATAAATGAATACATGTATATACCAAAAAATAGACAATAAAATTATCTATTTGATGCCATCGACAAATTGTCGATAAATAGATAAATAAACGAGTAATTAACAAGAAAATTAAGACGCTTTTGTCATATTTTACTATTTTTAGTCAAAAATATATTATATAAAGTAAAATTTCTCATCTTAAAAATAAATAAATAGATACATGTATATACCAAAAAATAGACGATAAAATTATCTAATAGATGCCATCAACAAATTGTTGATAGATAGATAAATAGACGAGTAATTAATGAAGAAATGGGACACTTTGGTAATATTTTACAATTTTTTGTAAAAAATATAATATATAAACTGAAATTTCTCATCTTAGGAATAAGATAAATACATATATGTACAAACCAAACGATAGACAATTAAATTATCTATTAGATGCCATCACCAAATTGTCGATAAATAGATAAATAGACGAGTAATAAATGAATATATTAAGACATTTTTGTCATATTTTACAATTTTTAGTCAAAAATATATTATATAAAGTGAAATTTCTCATATTAGGAATAAAATAAATACATATATGTATATACCAAAAGATAGACAATAGAATTATCTATTAGATGCCATCAACAAATTTTCAATAGATAGATAAATAGATGAGTAATAAATGAATAAATTAAGACATTTTTGTCATATTTTACAATTTTTAGTCAAAAATATAATATATAAAGTGAAATTTCTCCTCTTAGGAAAAAGATAAATTGATACATGTATATACGAAAAGATAGACAATAAAATTATCTATTAGATGCCATCATCAAATTGTTGATACTTAGTTAAATAGACGAGTAATTAATGAAGAAATGGGACACTTTGGTAATATTTTACAATTTTTTGTAAAAAATATAATATATAAAGTGAAATTTCTCATCTTAGGAATAAGATAAATACATATATGTATAAGCCAAACGATAGACAATAAAATTATCTATTAGATGCCATCAACAAATTGTCGATAAATAGATAAATAGACGAGTAGTTAACAAGAAAATTAAGTCACTTTTGTCATATTTTACTATTTTTAGTTAAAAATATATTATATAAAATGAAATTTCTCAACTTAGGAAATAAATAAATTGATACAAATATATAACAAAAGATAGACAATAACATTATCTATTAGATGCCATCAACAAATTGTCGATAGATAGATAAATAGACGAGTAATAAATGAAATAATTAAGACACTTTTATCATATTTTACAATTTTTTTGTAAAAAATATAATATATAAAGTGAAATTTCTCATCTTAGGAATAAGATAAATAGATACATGTATAAACAAAGCGATAGACAATAAAATTATCTATTAGATGCCATCAACAAATTGTCGATAAATAGATAAATAGACGAGTAATTAACAAGAAAATTAAGACACTTTTGTCATATTTTACTATTTTTAGTTAAAAATATATTATATAAAGTGAAATTTCTCATCTTAGGAAATAGATAAATAGATGCATGTATATACCAAAAAACAGACAATAAAATTATCTATTAGATGCCATCAACAAATTGTCGATAGATAGATAAATAGACGAGTAATTATCGAAAAAAGAGGGACACTTTGGTCATATTTTACAATTTTTAGTAAAAAATATATTATATAAAGTGAAATTTCTCATCTTAGGAAATTGATAAATTGATACATGTATATACCAAAAGATAGACAATAAAATTATCTATTAGATGCCATCAACAAATTGTTGATAGATAGATAAATAGACGAGTAATTAATGAAGAAATGGGACACTTTAGTAATATTTTACAATTTTTTGTAAAAAATATAATATATAAAGTGAAATTTCTCATCTTAGGAATAAGATAAATACATATATGTATAAGCCAAACGATAGACAATAAAATTATCTATTAGATGCCATCAACAAATTGTCGATAAATAGATAAATAGACGAGTAATTAACAAGAAAATTAAGTCACTTTTGTCATATTTTACTATTTTTAGTTAAAAATATATTATATAAAATGAAATTTCTCAACTTAGGAAATAAATAAATTGATACAAATATATAACAAAAGATAGACAATAACATTATCTATTAGATGCCATCAACAAATTGTCGATAGATAGATAAATAGACGAGTAATAAATGAAATAATTAAGACACTTTTATCATATTTTACAATATTTTTGTAAAAAATATAATATATAAAGTGAAATTTCTCATCTTAGGAATAAGATAAATAGATACATGTATAAACCAAGCGATAGACAATAAAATTATCTATTATATGCCATCAACAAATTGTCGATAAATAGATAAATAGACGAGTAATTAACAAGAAAATTAAGACACTTTTGTCATATTTTACTATTTTTAGTTAAAAATATATTATATAAAGTGAAATTTCTCATCTTAGGAAATAGATAAATAGATGCATGTATATACCAAAAAATAGACAATAAAATTATCTATTAGATGCCATCAACAAATTGTCAATAGATAGATAAATAGAGGAGTAATTATCGAAAAAAGAGGGACACTTTGGTCATATTTTACAATTTTTAGTAAAAATTATATTATATAAAGTGAAATTTCTCATCTTAGGAAATTGATAAATTGATACATGTATATACCAAAAGATAGACAATAAAATTATCTATTAGATGCCATCAACAAATTGTTGATAGATAGATAAATAGACGAGTAATTAATAAAGAAATGGGACACTTTAGTAATATTTTACAATTTTTAGTCAAAAATATAATATATAAAGTGAAATTTGTCATCTTAGGAAATAAATAAATAGATACATATATATACCAAAAGATAGACGATAAAATTATCTATTAGATGCCATCAACAAATTGTTGATAGATAGATAAATAGACGAGTAATTAACGAAAAAAGTGGGACACTTTGGTCATATTTTACTATTTTCTGTCAAAAATATAATATATAAAGTGAAATTTCTCATCTTAGGAAATAGATAAATAGATACATATAAAACCAAAAGATAGACAATAACATTATCTATTAGATGCCATCAACAAATTGTCGATAGATAGATAAATAGACGAGTAATAAATGAAATAATTAAGACACTTTTATCATATTTTACAATTTTTTGTAAAAAATATAATATATAAAGTGAAATTTCTCATCTTAGGAATAAGATAAATAGATACATGTATAAACCAATCGATAGACAATAAAATTATCTATTAGATGCCATCAACAAATTGTCGATAAATAGATAAATAGACGAGTAATTAACAAGAAAATTAAGACACTTTTGTCATATTTTACTATTTTTAGTTAAAAATATATTATATAAAGTGAAATTTCTCATATTAGGAATAAAATAAATACATATATGTATATACCAAAAGATAGACAATAGAATTATCTATTAGATGCCATCAACAAATTTTCAATAGATAGATAAATAGATGAGTAATAAATGAATTAATTAAGACATTTTTGTCATATTTTACAATTTTTAGTCAAAAATATAATATATAAAGTGAAATTTCTCCTCTTAGGAAAAAGATAAATTGATACATGTATATACGTAAAGATAGACAATAAAATTATCTATTAGATGCCATCATCAAATTGTTGATACATAGTTAAATAGACGAGTAATTAATGAAGAAATGGGACACTTTGGTAATATTTTACAATTTTTTGTAAAAAATATAATATATAAAGTGAAATTTCTCATCTTAGGAATAAGATAAATACATATATGTATAAGCCAAACGATAGACAATAAAATTATCTATTAGATGCCATCAACAAATTGTCGATAAATAGATAAATAGACGAGTAATTAACAAGAAAATTAAGTCACTTTTGTCATATTTTACTATTTTTAGTTAAAAATATATTATATAAAATGAAATTTCTCAACTTAGGAAATAAATAAATTGATACAAATATATAACAAAAGATAGACAATAACATTATCTATTAGATGCCATCAACAAATTGTAAATAGATAGATAAATACACGAGTAATAAATGAAATAATTAAGACACTTTTATCATATTTTACAATTTTTTTGTAAAAAATATAATATATAAAGTGAAATTTCTCATCTTAGGAATAAGATAGATAGATACATGTATAAACCAAGCGATAGACAATAAAATTATCTATTAGATGCCGTCAACAAATTGTCGATAAATAGATAAATAGACGAGTAATTAACAAGAAAATTAAGACACTTTTGTCATATTTTACTATTTTTAGTTAAAAATATATTATATAAAGTGAAATTTCTCATCTTAGGAAATAGATAAATAGATGCATGTATATACCAAAAAACAGACAATAAAATTATCTATTAGATGCCATCAACAAATTGTCGATAGATAGATAAATAGAGGAGTAATTATCGAAAAAAGAGGGACAATTTGGTCATATTTTACAATTTTTAGTAAAAAATATATTATATAAAGTGAAATTTCTCATCTTAGGAAATTGACAAATTGATACATGTATATACCAAAAGATAGACAATAAAATTATCTATTAGATGCCATCAACAAATTGTTGATAGATAGATAAATAGACGAGTAATTAATGAAGAAATGGGACACTTTGGTAATATTTTACAATTTTTTGTAAAAAATATAATATATAAAGTGAAATTTATCATCTTAGGAATAAGATAAATACATATATGTATAAGCCAAACGATAGACAATAAAATTATCTATTAGATGCCATCAACAAATTGTCGATAAATAGATAAATAGACGAGTATTAACAAGAAAATTAAGTCACTTTTGTCATATTTTACTATTTTTAGTTAAAAATATATTATATAAAATGAAATTTCTCAACTTAGGAAGTAAATAAATTGATACAAATATATAACAAAAGATAGACAATAACATTATCTATTAGATGCCATCAACAAATTGTCGATAGATAGATAAATAGACGAGTAATAAATGAAATAATTAAGACACTTTTATCATATTTTACAATTTTTTTGTAAAAAATATAATATATAAAGTGAAATTTCTCATCTTAGGAATAAGATAAATAGATACATGTATAAACCAAAAGATAGACAATAAAATTATCTATTAGATGCCATCAACAAATTGTTGATAGATAGATAAATAGACGAGTAATTAACAAGAAAATTAAGACACTTTTGTCATATTTTACAATTTTTAGTAAAAAATATATTATATAAAGTGAAATTTCTCATCTTAGGAAATTGATTAATTGATACATGTATATACCAAAAGATAGACAATAAAATTATCTATTAGATGCCATCAACAAATTGTTGATAGATAGATAAATAGACGAGTAATTAATAAAGAAATGGGACACTTTAGTAATATTTTACAATTTTTAGTCAAAAATATAATATATAAAGTGAAATTTCTCATCTTAGGAAATAGATAAATAGATACATATATATACCAAAAGATAGACGATAAAATTATCTATTAGATGCCATCAACAAATTGTTGATAGATAGATAAATAGACGAGTAATTAACGAAAAAAGTGGGACACTTTGGTCATATTTTACTATTTTCTGTCAAAAATATAATATATAAAGTGAAATTTCTCATCTTAGGAAATAGATAAATAGATACATATAAAACCAAAAGATAGACAATAACATTATCTATTAGATGCCATCAACAAATTGTCGATAGATAGATAAATAGACGAGTAATAAATGAAATAATTAAGACACTTTTATCATATTTTACAATTTTTTGTAAAAAATATAATATATAAAGTGAAATTTCTCATCTTAGGAATAAGATAAATAGATACATGTATAAACCAATCGATAGACAATAAAATTATCTATTAGATGCCATCAACAAATTGTCGATAAATAGATAAATAGACGAGTAATTAACAAGAAAATTAAGACACTTTGGTCATATTTTACTATTTTTAGTTAAAAATATATTATATAAAGTGAAATTTCTCATATTAGGAATAAAATAAATACATATATGTATATACCAAAAGATAGACAATAGAATTATCTATTAGATGCCATCAACAAATTTTCAATAGATAGATAAATAGATGAGTAATAAATGAATTAATTAAGACATTTTTGTCATATTTTACAATTTTTAGTCAAAAATATAATATATAAAGTGAAATTTCTCCTCTTAGGAAAAAGATAAATTGATACATGTATATATGAAAAGATAGACAATAAAATTATCTATTAGATGCCATCATCAAATTGTTGATACATAGTTAAATAGACGAGTAATTAATGAAGAAATGGGACACTTTGGTAATATTTTACAATTTTTTGTAAAAAATATAATATATAAAGTGAAATTTCTCATCTTAGGAATAAGATAAATACATATATGTATAAGCCAAACGATAGACAATAAAATTATCTATTAGATGCCATCAACAAATTGTCGATAAATAGATAAATAGACGAGTAATTAACAAGAAAATTAAGTCACTTTTGTCATATTTTACTATTTTTAGTTAAAAATATATTATATAAAATGAAATTTCTCAACTTAGGAAATAAATAAATTGATACAAGTATATAACAAAAGATAGACAATAACATTATCTATTAGATGCCATCAACAAATTGTAGATAGATAGATAAATACACGAGTAATAAATGAAATAATTAAGACACTTTTATCATATTTTACAATTTTTTTGTAAAAAATATAATATATAAAGTGAAATTTCTCATCTTAGGAATAAGATAGATAGATACATGTATAAACCAAGCGATAGACAATAAAATTATCTATTAGATGCCGTCAACAAATTGTCGATAAATAGATAAATAGACGAGTAATTAACAAGAAAATTAAGACACTTTTGTCATATTTTACTATTTTTAGTTAAAAATATATTATATAAAGTGAAATTTCTCATCTTAGGAAATAGATAAATAGATGCATGTATATACCAAAAAACAGACAATAAAATTATCTATTAGATGCCATCAACAAATTGTCGATAGATAATTAAATAGAGGAGTAATTATCGAAAAAAGAGGGACACTTTGGTCATATTTTACAATTTTTAGTAAAAAATATATTATATAAAGTGAAATTTCTCATCTTAGGAAATTGATAAATTGATACATGTATATACCAAAAGATAGACAATAAAATTATCTATTAGATGCCATCAACAAATTGTTGATAGATAGATGAATAGACGAGTAATTAATGAAGAAATGGGACACTTTGGTAATATTTTACAATTTTTTGTAAAAAATATAATATATAAAGTGAAATTTCTCATCTTAGGAATAAGATAAATACATAAATGTATAAGCCAAACGATAGACAATAAAATTATCTATTAGATGCCATCAACAAATTGTCGATAAATAGATAAATAGACGAGTATTAACAAGAAAATTAAGTCACTTTTGTCATATTTTATTATTTTTAGTTAAAAATATATTATATAAAATGAAATTTCTCAACTTAGGAAGTAAATAAATTGATACAAATATATAACAAAAGATAGACAATAACATTATCTATTAGATGCCATCAACAAATTGTCGATAGATAGATAAATAGACGAGTAATAAATGAAATAATTAAGACACTTTTATCATATTTTACAATTTTTTTGTAAAAAATATAATATATAAAGTGAAATTTCTCATCTTAGGAATAAGATAAATAGATACATGTATAAACCAAGCGATAGACAATAAAATTATCTATTAGATGCCATCAACAAATTGTCGATAAATAGATATATAGACGAGTAATTAACAAGAAAATTAAGACACTTTTGTCATATTTTACTATTTTTAGTTAAAAATATATTATATAAAGTGAAATTTCTCATCTTAGGAAATAGATAAATAGATGCATGTATATACCAAAAAATAGACAATAAAATTATCTATTAGATGCCATCAACAAATTGTCGATAGATAGATAAATAGAGGAGTAATTATCGAAAGAAGAGGGACACTTTGGTCATATTTTACAATTTTTAGTAAAAAATATATTATATAAAGTGAAATTTCTCATCTTAGGAAATTGATAAATTGATACATGTATATACCAAAAGATAGACAATAAAATTATCTATTAGATGCCATCAACAAATTGTTGATAGATAGATAAATAGACGAGTAATTAATAAAGAAATGGGACACTTTAGTAATATTTTACAATTTTTAGTCAAAAATATAATATATAAAGTGAAATTTCTCATCTTAGGAAATAGATAAATAGATACATATATATACTAAAAGATAGATGATAAAATTATCTATTAGATGCCATCAACAAATTGTTGATAGATAGATAAATAGACGAGTAATTAACAAGAAAATTAAGTCACTTTTGGCCATATTTTACTATTTTTAGTTAAAAATATATTATATAAAATAAAATTTCTCAACTTAGGAAATAAATAAATTGATACATGTATATACCAAAAAATAGACAATAAAATTATCTATTAGATGCCATCAACAAATTGTTGATAGATAGATAAATAGACGAGTAATAAATGAAATAATTAAGATACTTTTATCATATTTTACAATTTTTTGTAAAAAATATAATATATAAAGTGAAATTTCTCATCTTAGGAATAAGATAAATAGATACATGTATAAACCAATCGATAGACAATAAAATTATCTATTAGATGCCATCAACAAATTGTCGATAAATAGATAAATAGACTAGTAATTAACAAGAAAATTAAGACACTTTTGTCATATTCTACTATTTTTAGTTAAAAATATATTATATAAAGTAAAATTTCTCATCTTAGGAAATAGATAAATGGATACATGTATATACTAAAAAATAGACAATAAAATTATCTATTAGATGCCATCAACAAATTGTCGATAGATAGATAAATAGACGAGTAATTATCGAAAAAAGAGGGACACTTTGGTCATATTTTACAATTTTTAGTAAAAAATATATTATATAAAGTGAAATTTCTCATCTTAGGAAATAGATAAATGAATACATGTATATACCAAAAAATAGACAATAAAATTATCTATTTGATGCCATCGACAAATTGTCGATAAATAGATAAATAAACGAGTAATTAACAAGAAAATTAAGACGCTTTTGTCATATTTTACTATTTTTAGTCAAAAATATATTATATAAAGTAAAATTTCTCATCTTAAAAATAAATAAATAGATACATGTATATACCAAAAAATAGACGATAAAATTATCTAATAGATGCCATCAACAAATTGTTGATAGATAGATAAATAGACGAGTAATTAATGAAGAAATGGGACACTTTGGTAATATTTTACAATTTTTTGTAAAAAATATAATATATAAACTGAAATTTCTCATCTTAGGAATAAGATAAATACATATATGTACAAACCAAACGATAGACAATTAAATTATCTATTAGATGCCATCACCAAATTGTCGATAAATAGATAAATAGACGAGTAATAAATGAATATATTAAGACATTTTTGTCATATTTTACAATTTTTAGTCAAAAATATATTATATAAAGTGAAATTTCTCATATTAGGAATAAAATAAATACATATATGTATATACCAAAAGATAGACAATAGAATTATCTATTAGATGCCATCAACAAATTTTCAATAGATAGATAAATAGATGAGTAATAAATGAATAAATTAAGACATTTTTGTCATATTTTACAATTTTTAGTCAAAAATATAATATATAAAGTGAAATTTCTCCTCTTAGGAAAAAGATAAATTGATACATGTATATACGAAAAGATAGACAATAAAATTATCTATTAGATGCCATCATCAAATTGTTGATACATAGTTAAATAGACGAGTAATTAATGAAGAAATGGGACACTTTGGTAATATTTTACAATTTTTTGTAAAAAATATAATATATAAAGTGAAATTTCTCATCTTAGGAATAAGATAAATACATATATGTATAAGCCAAACGATAGACAATAAAATTATCTATTAGATGCCATCAACAAATTGTCGATAAATAGATAAATAGACGAGTAATTAACAAGAAAATTAAGTCACTTTTGTCATATTTTACTATTTTTAGTTAAAAATATATTATATAAAATGAAATTTCTCAACTTAGGAAATAAATAAATTGATACAAATATATAACAAAAGATAGACAATAACATTATCTATTAGATGCCATCAACAAATTGTCGATAGATAGATAAATAGACGAGTAATAAATGAAATAATTAAGACACTTTTATCATATTTTACAATTTTTTTGTAAAAAATATAATATATAAAGTGAAATTTCTCATCTTAGGAATAAGATAAATAGATACATGTATAAACAAAGCGATAGACAATAAAATTATCTATTAGATGCCATCAACAAATTGTCGATAAATAGATAAATAGACGAGTAATTAACAAGAAAATTAAGACACTTTTGTCATATTTTACTATTTTTAGTTAAAAATATATTATATAAAGTGAAATTTCTCATCTTAGGAAATAGATAAATAGATGCATGCATATACCAAAAAACAGACAATAAAATTATCTATTAGATGCCATCAACAAATTGTCGATAGATAGATAAATAGACGAGTAATTATCGAAAAAAGAGGGACACTTTGGTCATATTTTACAATTTTTAGTAAAAAATATATTATATAAAGTGAAATTTCTCATCTTAGGAAATTGATAAATTGATACATGTATATACCAAAAGATAGACAATAAAATTATCTATTAGATGCCATCAACAAATTGTTGATAGATAGATAAATAGACGAGTAATTAATGAAGAAATGGGACACTTTAGTAATATTTTACAATTTTTTGTAAAAAATATAATATATAAAGTGAAATTTCTCATCTTAGGAATAAGATAAATACATATATGTATAAGCCAAACGATAGACAATAAAATTATCTATTAGATGCCATCAACACATTGTCGATAAATAGATAAATAGACGAGTAATTAACAAGAAAATTAAGTCACTTTTGTCATATTTTACTATTTTTAGTTAAAAATATATTATATAAAATGAAATTTATCAACTTAGGAAATAAATAAATTGATACAAATATATAACAAAAGATAGACAATAACATTATCTATTAGATGCCATCAACAAATTGTCGATAGATAGATAAATAGACGAGTAATAAATGAAATAATTAAGACACTTTTATCATATTTTACAATATTTTTGTAAAAAATATAATATATAAAGTGAAATTTCTCATCTTAGGAATAAGATAAATAGATACATGTATAAACCAAGCGATAGACAATAAAATTATCTATTAGATGCCATCAACAAATTGTCGATAAATAGATAAATAGACGAGTAATTAACAAGAAAATTAAGACACTTTTGTCATATTTTACTATTTTTAGTTAAAAATATATTATATAAAGTGAAATTTCTCATCTTAGGAAATAGATAAATAGATGCATGTATATACCAAAAAATAGACAATAAAATTATCTATTAGATGCCATCAACAAATTGTCGATAGATAGATAAATAGAGGAGTAATTATCAAAAAAAGAGGGACACTTTGGTCATATTTTACAATTTTTAGTAAAAATTATATTATATAAAGTGAAATTTCTCATCTTAGGAAATTGATAAATTGATACATGTATATACCAAAAGATAGACAATAAAATTATCTATTAGATGCCATCAACAAATTGTTGATAGATAGATAAATAGACGAGTAATTAACAAGAAAATTAAGACACTTTTGTCATATTTTACAATTTTTAGTAAAAAATATATTATATAAAGTGAAATTTCTCATCTTAGGAAATTGATTAATTGATACATGTATATACCAAAAGATAGACAATAAAATTATCTATTAGATGCCATCAACAAATTGTTGATAGATAGATAAATAGACGAGTAATTAATAAAGAAATGGGACACTTTAGTAATATTTTACAATTTTTAGTCAAAAATATAATATATAAAGTGAAATTTCTCATCTTAAGAAATAGATAAATAGATACATATATATACCAAAAGATAGACGATAAAATTATCTATTAAATGCCATCAACAAATTGTTGATAGATAGATAAATAGACGAGTAATTAACGAAAAAAGTGGGACACTTTGGTCATATTTTACTATTTTCTGTCAAAAATATAATATATAAAGTGAAATTTCTCATCTTAGGAAATAGATAAATAGATACATATAAAACCAAAAGATAGACAATAACATTATCTATTAGATGCCATCAACAAATTGTCGATAGATAGATAAATAGACGAGTAATAAATGAAATAATTAAGACACTTTTATCATATTTTACAATTTTTTGTAAATAATATAATATATAAAGTGAAATTTCTCATCTTAGGAATAAGATAAATAGATACATGTATAAACCAATCGATAGACAATAAAATTATCTATTAGATGCCATCAACAAATTGTCGATAAATAGATAAATAGACGAGTAATTAACAAGAAAATTAAGACACTTTTGTCATATTTTACTATTTTTAGTTAAAAATATATTATATAAAGTGAAATTTCTCATATTAGGAATAAAATAAATACATATATGTATATACCAAAAGATAGACAATAGAATTATCTATTAGATGCCATCAACAAAATTTCAATAGATAGATAAATAGATGAGTAATAAATGAATTAATTAAGACATTTTTGTCATATTTTACAATTTTTAGTCAAAAATATAATATATAAAGTGAAATTTCTCCTCTTAGGAAAAAGATAAATTGATACATGTATATACGAAAAGATAGACAATAAAATTATCTATTAGATGCCATCATCAAATTGTTGATACATAGTTAAAAGACGAGTAATTAATGAAGAAATGGGACACTTTGGTAATATTTTACAATTTTTTGTAAAAAATATAATATATAAAGTGAAATTTCTCATCTTAGGAATAAGATAAATACATATATGTATAAGCCAAACGATAGACAATAAAATTATCTATTAGATGCCATCAACAAATTGTCGATAAATAGATAAATAGACGAGTAATTAACAAGAAAATTAAGTCACTTTTGTCATATTTTACTATTTTTAGTTAAAAATATATTATATAAAATGAAATTTCTCAACTTAGGAAATAAATAAATTGATACAAATATATAACAAAAGATAGACAATAACATTATCTATTAGATGCCATCAACAAATTGTAGATAGATAGATAAATACACGAGTAATAAATGAAATAATTAAGACACTTTTATCATATTTTACAATTTTTTTGTAAAAAATATAATATATAAAGTGAAATTTCTCATCTTAGGAATAAGATAGATAGATACATGTATAAACCAAGCGATAGACAATAAAATTATCTATTAGATGCCGTCAACAAATTGTCGATAAATAGATAAATAGACGAGTAATTAACAAGAAAATTAAGACACTTTTGTCATATTTTACTATTTTTAGTTAAAAATATATTATATAAAGTGAAATTTCTCATCTTAGGAAATAGATAAATAGATGCATGTATATACCAAAAAACAGACAATAAAATTATCTATTAGATGCCATCAACAAATTGTCGATAGATAGATAAATAGAGGAGTAATTATCGAAAAAAGAGGGACACTTTGGTCATATTTTACAATTTTTAGTAAAAAATATATTATATAAAGTGAAATTTCTCATCTTAGGAAATTGATAAATTGATACATGTATATACCAAAAGATAGACAATAAAATTATCTATTAGATGCCATCAACAAATTGTTGATAGATAGATAAATAGACGAGTAATTAATGAAGAAATGGGACACTTTGGTAATATTTTACAATTTTTTGTAAAAAATATAATATATCAAGTGAAATTTCTCATCTTAGGAATAAGATAAAATGTATAAGCCAAACGATAGACAATAAAATTATCTATTAGATGCCATCAACAAATTGTCGATAAATAGATAAATAGACGAGTATTAACAAGAAAATTAAGTCACTTTTGTCATATTTTACTATTTTTAGTTAAAAATATATTATATAAAATGAAATTTCTCAACTTAGGAAGTAAATAAATTGATACAAATATATAACAAAAGATAGACAATAACATTATCTATTAGATGCCATCAACAAATTGTCGATAGATAGATAAATAGACGAGTAATAAATGAAATAATTAAGACACTTTTATCATATTTTACAATTTTTTTGTAAAAAATATAATATATAAAGTGAAATTTCTCATCTTAGGAATAAGATAAATAGATACATGTATAAACCAAGCGATAGACAATAAAATTATCTATTAGATGCCATCAACAAATTGTCGATAAATAGATATATAGACGAGTAATTAACAAGAAAATTAAGACACTTTTGTCATATTTTACTATTTTTAGTTAAAAATATATTATATAAAGTGAAATTTCTCATCTTAGGAAATAGATAAATAGATGCATGTATATACCAAAAAACAGACAATAAAATTATCTATTAGATGCCATCAACAAATTGTCGATAGATAGATAAATAGACGAGTAATTATCGAAAAAAGAGGGACACTTTGGTCATATTTTACAATTTTTAGTAAAAAATATATTATATAAAGTGAAATTTCTCATCTTAGGAAATTGATAAATTGATACATGTATATACCAAAAGATAGACAATAAAATTATCTATTAGATGCCATCAACAAATTGTTGATAGATAGATAAATAGACGAGTAATTAATGAAGAAATGGGACACTTTAGTAATATTTTACAATTTTTTGTAAAAAATATAATATATAAAGTGAAATTTCTCATCTTAGGAATAAGATAAATACATATATGTATAAGCCAAACGATAGACAATAAAATTATCTATTAGATGCCATCAACAAATTGTCGATAAATAGATAAATAGACGAGTAATTAACAAGAAAATTAAGTCACTTTTGTCATATTTTACTATTTTTAGTTAAAAATATATTATATAAAATGAAATTTATCAACTTAGGAAATAAATAAATTGATACAAATATATAACAAAAGATAGACAATAACATTATCTATTAGATGCCATCAACAAATTGTCGATAGATAGATAAATAGACGAGTAATAAATGAAATAATTAAGACACTTTTATCATATTTTACAATATTTTTGTAAAAAATATAATATATAAAGTGAAATTTCTCATCTTAGGAATAAGATAAATAGATACATGTATAAACCAAGCGATAGACAATAAAATTATCTATTAGATGCCATCAACAAATTGTCGATAAATAGATAAATAGACGAGTAATTAACAAGAAAATTAAGACACTTTTGTCATATTTTACTATTTTTAGTTAAAAATATATTATATAAAGTGAAATTTCTCATCTTAGGAAATAGATAAATAGATGCATGTATATACCAAAAAATAGACAATAAAATTATCTATTAGATGCCATCAACAAATGGTCGATAGATAGATAAATAGAGGAGTAATTATCGAAAAAAGAGGGACACTTTGGTCATATTTTACGATTTTTAGTAAAAATTATATTATATAAAGTGAAATTTCTCATCTTAGGAAATTGATAAATTGATACATGTATATACCAAAAGATAGACAATAAAATTATCTATTAGATGCCATCAACAAATTGTTGATAGATAGATAAATAGACGAGTAATTAACAAGAAAATTAAGACACTTTTGTCATATTTTACAATTTTTAGTAAAAAATATATTATATAAAGTGAAATTTCTCATCTTAGGAAATTGATTAATTGATACATGTATATACCAAAAGATAGACGATAACATTATCTATTAGATGCCATCAACAAATTGTCGATAGATAGATAAATAGACGAGTAATAAATGAAATAATTAAGACACTTTTATCATATTTTACAATTTTTTTGTAAAAAATATAATATATAAAGTGAAATTTCTCATCTTAGGAATAAGATAAATAGATACATGTATAAACCAAGCGATAGACAATAAAATTATCTATTAGATGTCATCAACAAATTGTCGATAAATAGATATATAGACGAGTAATTAACAAGAAAATTAAGACACTTTTGTCATATTTTACAATTTTTTTGTAAAAAATATAATATATAAAGTGAAATTTCTCATCTTAGGAATAAGATAAATAGATACATGTATAAACCAAAAAATAGACAATAAAATTATCTATTAGATGCCATCAACAAATTGTTGATAGATAGATAAATAGACGAGTAATTAATAAAGAAATGGGACACTTTAGTAATATTTTACAATTTTTAGTCAAAAATATAATATATAAAGTGAAATTTCTCATCTTAGGAAATAGATAAATAGATACATATATATACCAAAAGATAGACGATAAAATTATCTATTAGATGCCATCAACAAATTGTTGATAGATAGATAAATAGACGAGTAATTAACGAAAAAAGTGGGACACTTTGGTCATATTTTACTATTTTCTGTCAAAAATATAATATATAAAGTGAAATTTCTCATCTTAGGAAATAGATAAATAGATACATATAAAACCAAAAGATAGACAATAACATTATCTATTAGATGCCATCAACAAATTGTCGATAGATAGATAAATAGACGAGTAATAAATGAAATAATTAAGACACTTTTATCATATTTTACAATTTTTTGTAAAAAATATAATATATAAACTGAAATTTCTCATCTTAGGAATAAGATAAATAGATACATGTATAAACCAATCGATAGACAATAAAATTATCTATTAGATGCCATCAACAAATTGTCGATAAATAGATAAATAGACGAGTAATTAACAAGAAAATTAAGACACTTTTGTCATATTTTACTATTTTTAGTTAAAAATGTATTATATAAAGTGAAATTTCTCATATTAGGAATAAAATAAATACATATATGTATATACCAAAAGATAGACAATAGAATTATCTATTAGATGCCATCAACAAATTTTCAATAGATAGATAAATAGATGAGTAATAAATGAATTAATTAAGACATTTTTGTCATATTTTACAATTTTTAGTCAAAAATATAATATATAAAGTGAAATTTCTCCTCTTAGGAAAAAGATAAATTGATACATGTATATACGAAAAGATAGACAATAAAATTATCTATTAGATGCCATCATCAAATTGTTGATACATAGTTAAATAGACGAGTAATTAATGAAGAAATGGGACACTTTGGTAATATTTTACAATTTTTTGTAAAAAATATAATATATAAAGTGAAATTTCTCATCTTAGGAATAAGATAAATACATATATGTATAAGCCAAACGATAGACAATAAAATTATCTATTAGATGCCATCAACAAATTGTCGATAAATAGATAAATAGACGAGTAATTAACAAGAAAATTAAGTCACTTTTGTCATATTTTACTATTTTTAGTTAAAAATATATTATATAAAATGAAATTTCTCAACTTAGGAAATAAATAAATTGATACAAATATATAACAAAAGATAGACAATAACATTATCTATTAGATGCCATCAACAAATTGTAGATAGATAGATAAATACACGAGTAATAAATGAAATAATTAAGACACTTTTATCATATTTTACAAATTTTTTGTAAAAAATATAATATATAAAGTGAAATTTCTCATCTTAGGAATAAGATAGATAGATACATGTATAAACCAAGCGATAGACAATAAAATTATCTATTAGATGCCGTCAACAAATTGTCGATAAATAGATAAATAGACGAGTAATTAACAAGAAAATTAAGACACTTTTGTCATATTTTACTATTTTTAGTTAAAAATATATTATATAAAGTGAAATTTCTCATCTTAGGAAATAGATAAATAGATGCATGTATATACCAAAAAACAGACAATAAAATTATCTATGAGATGCCATCAACAAATTGTCGATAGATAGATAAATAGAGGAGTAATTATCGAAAAAAGAGGGACACTTTGGTCATATTTTACAATTTTTAGTAAAAAATATATTATATAAAGTGAAATTTCTCATCTTAGGAAATTGATAAATTGATACATGTATATACCAAAAGATAGACAATAAAATTATCTATTAGATGCCATCAACAAATTGTTGATAGATAGATAAATAGACGAGTAATTAATGAAGAAATGGGACACTTTGGTAATATTTTACAATTTTTTGTAAAAAATATAATATATAAAGTGAAATTTCTCATCTTAGGAATAAGATAAAATGTATAAGCCAAACGATAGACAATAAAATTATCTATTAGATGCCATCAACAAATTGTCGATAAATAGATAAATAGACGAGTATTAACAAGAAAATTAAGTCACTTTTGTCATATTTTACTATTTTTAGTTAAAAATATATTATATAAAATGAAATTTCTCAACTTAGGAAGTAAATAAATTGATACAAATATATAACAAAAGATAGACAATAACATTATCTATTAGATGCCATCAACAAATTGTCGATAGATAGATAAATAGACGAGTAATAAATGAAATAATTAAGACACTTTTATCATATTTTACAATTTTTTTGTAAAAAATATAATATATAAAGTGAAATTTCTCATCTTAGGAATAAGATAAATAGATACATGTATAAACCAAGCGATAGACAATAAAATTATCTATTAGATGCCATCAACAAATTGTCGATAAATAGATATATAGACGAGTAATTAACAAGAAAATTAAGACACTTTTGTCATATTTTACTATTTTTAGTTAAAAATATATTATATAAAGTGAAATTTCTCATCTTAGGAAATAGATAAATAGATGCATGTATATACCAAAAAATAGACAATAAAATTATCTATTAGATGCCATCAACAAATTGTCGATAGATAGATAAATAGAGGAGTAATTATCGAAAAAAGAGGGACACTTTGGTCATATTTTACAATTTTTAGTAAAAAATATATTATATAAAGTGAAATTTCTCATCTTAGGAAATTGATAAATTGATACATGTATATACCAAAAGATAGACAATAAAATTATCTATTTGATGCCATCAACAAATTGTTGATAGATAGATAAATAGACGAGTAATTAATAAAGAAATGGGACACTTTAGTAATATTTTACAATTTTTAGTCAAAAATATAATATATAAAGTGAAATTTCTCATCTTAGGAAATAGATAAATAGATACATATATATACCAAAATATAGACGATAAAATTATCTATTAGATGCCATCAACAAATTGTTGATAGATAGATAAATAGACGAGTAATTAACAAGAAAATTAAGTCACTTTTGGCCATATTTTACTATTTTTAGTTAAAAATATATTATATAAAATAAAATTTCTCAACTTAGGAAATAAATAACTTGATACATGTATATACCAAAAAATAGACAATAAAATTATCTATTAGATGCCATCAACAAATTGTCGATAGATAGATAAATAGACGAGTAATAAATGAAATAATTAAGACACTTTTATCATATTTTACAATTTTTTGTAAAAAATATAATACATAAAGTGATATTTCTCATCTTAGGAATAAGATAAATAGATACATGTATAAACCAATCGATAGACAATAAAATTATCTATTAGATGCCATCAACAAATTGTCGATAAATAGATAAATAGACTAGTAATTAACAAGAAAATTAAGACACTTTTGTCATATTCTACTATATTTAGTTAAAAATATATTATATAAAGTAAAATTTCTCATCTTAGGAAATAGATAAATGGATACATGTATATACTAAGAAATAGACAATAAAATTATCTATTAGATGCCATCAACAAATTGTCGATAGATAGATAATAGAGGAGTAATTATCAAAAAAAGAGGGACACTTTGGTCATATTTTACAATTTTTAGTAAAAATTATATTATATAAAGTGAAATTTCTCATCTTAGGAAATTGATAAATTGATACATGTATATACCAAAAGATAGACAATAAAATTATCTATTAGATGCCATCAACAAATTGTTGATAGATAGATAAATAGACGAGTAATTAACAAGAAAATTAAGACACTTTTGTCATATTTTACAATTTTTAGTAAAAAATATATTATATAAAGTGAAATTTCTCATCTTAGGAAATTGATTAATTGATACATGTATATACCAAAAGATAGACAATAAAATTATCTATTAGATGCCATCAACAAATTGTTGATAGATAGATAAATAGACGAGTAATTAATAAAGAAATGGGACACTTTAGTAATATTTTACAATTTTTAGTCAAAAATATAATATATAAAGTGAAATTTCTCTTCTTAGGAAATAGATAAATAGATACATATATATACCAAAAGATAGACGATAAAATTATCTATTAGATGCCATCAACAAATTGTTGATAGATAGATAAATAGACGAGTAATTAACGAAAAAAGTGGGACACTTTGGTCATATTTTACTATTTTCTGTCAAAAATATAATATATAAAGTGAAATTTCTCATCTTAGGAAATAGATAAATAGATACATATCAAACCAAAAGATAGACAATAACATTATCTATTAGATGCCATCAACAAATTGTCGATAGATAGATAAATAGACGAGTAATAAATGAAATAATTAAGACACTTTTATCATATTTTACAATTTTTTGTAAATAATATAATATATAAAGTGAAATTTCTCATCTTAGGAATAAGATAAATAGATACATGTATAAACCAATCGATAGACAATAAAATTATCTATTAGATGCCATCAACAAATTGTCGATAAATAGATAAATAGACGAGTAATTAACAAGAAAATTAAGACACTTTTGTCATATTTTACTATTTTTAGTTAAAAATATATTATATAAAGTGAAATTTCTCATATTAGGAATAAAATAAATACATATATGTATATACCAAAAGATAGACAATAGAATTATCTATTAGATGCCATCAACAAATTTTCAATAGATAGATAAATAGATGAGTAATAAATGAATTAATTAAGACATTTTTGTCATATTTTACAATTTTTAGTCAAAAATATAATATATAAAGTGAAATTTCTCCTCTTAGGAAAAAGATAAATTGATACATGTATATACGAAAAGATAGACAATAAAATTATCTATTAGATGCCATCATCAAATTGTTGATACATAGTTAAATAGACGAGTAATTAATGAAGAAATGGGACACTTTGGTAATATTTTACAATTTTTTGTAAAAAATATAATATATAAAGTGAAATTTCTCATCTTAGGAATAAGATAAATACATATATGTATAAGCCAAACGATAGACAATAAAATTATCTATTAGATGCCATCAACAAATTGTCGATAAATAGATAAATAGACGAGTAATTAACAAGAAAATTAAGTCACTTTTGTCATATTTTACTATTTTTAGTTAAAAATATATTATATAAAATGAAATTTCTCAACTTAGGAAATAAATAAATTGATACAAATATATAACAAAAGATAGATGCCATCAACAAATTGTAGATAGATAGATAAATACACGAGTAATAAATGAAATAATTAAGACACTTTTATCATATTTTACAATTTTTTTGTAAAAAATATAATATATAAAGTGAAATTTCTCATCTTAGGAATAAGATAGATAGATACATGTATAAACCAAGCGATAGACAATAAAATTATCTATTAGATGCCGTCAACAAATTGTCGATAAATAGATAAATAGACGAGTAATTAACAAGAAAATTAAGACACTTTTGTCATATTTTACTATTTTTAGTTAAAAATATATTATATAAAGTGAAATTTCTCATCTTAGGAAATAGATAAATAGATGCATGAATATACCAAAAAACAGACAATAAAATTATCTATTAGATGCCATCAACAAATTGTCGATAGATAGATAAATAGAGGAGTAATTATCGAAAAAAGAGGGACACTTTGGTCATATTTTACAATTTTTAGTAAAAAATATATTATATAAAGTGAAATTTCTCATCTTAGGAAATTGATAAATTGATACATGTATATACCAAAAGATAGACAATAAAATTATCTATTAGATGCCATCAACAAATTGTTGATAGATAGATAAATAGACGAGTAATTAATGAAGAAATGGGACACTTTGGTAATATTTTACAATTTTTTGTAAAAAATATAATATATAAAGTGAAATTTCTCATCTTAGGAATAAGATAAAATGTATAAGCCAAACGATAGACAATAAAATTATCTATTAGATGCCATCAACAAATTGTCGATAAATAGATAAATAGACGAGTATTAACAAGAAAATTAAGTCACTTTTGTCATATTTTACTATTTTTAGTTAAAAATATATTATATAAAATGAAATTTCTCAA
This sequence comes from Petrolisthes manimaculis, assembly GCA_034508575.1. NCBI lineage: Eukaryota > Metazoa > Arthropoda > Malacostraca > Decapoda > Porcellanidae > Petrolisthes > Petrolisthes manimaculis. Next base: position 335,375 of record JAWZYT010001153.1, read on the forward strand.
CTTAGGAAGTAAATAAATTGATACAAATATATAACAAAAGATAGACAATAACATTATCTATTAGATGCCATCAACAAATTGTCGATAGATAGATAAATAGACGAGTAATAAATGAAATAATTAAGACACTTTTATCATATTTTACAATTTTTTTGTAAAAAATATAATATATAAAGTGAAATTTCTCATCTTAGGAATAAGATAAATAGATACATGTATAAACCAAGCGATAGACAATAAAATTATCTATTAGATGCCATCAACAAATTGTCGATAAATAGATATATAGACGAGTAATTAACAAGAAAATTAAGACACTTTTGTCATATTTTACTATTTTTAGTTAAAAATATATTATATAAAGTGAAATTTCTCATCTTAGGAAATAGATAAATAGATGCATGTATATACCAAAAAACAGACAATAAAATTATCTATTAGATGCCATCAACAAATTGTCGATAGATAGATAAATAGACGAGTAATTATCGAAAAAAGAGGGACACTTTGGTCATATTTTACAATTTTTAGTAAAAAATATATTATATAAAGTGAAATTTCTCATCTTAGGAAATTGATAAATTGATACATGTATATACCAAAAGATAGACAATAAAATTATCTATTAGATGCCATCAACAAATTGTTGATAGATAGATAAATAGACGAGTAATTAATGAAGAAATGGGACACTTTGGTAATATTTTACAATTTTTTGTAAAAAATATAATATATAAAGTGAAATTTCTCATCTTAGGAATAAGATAAAATGTATAAGCCAAACGATAGACAATAAAATTATCTATTAGATGCCATCAACAAATTGTCGATAAATAGATAAATAGACGAGTATTAACAAGAAAATTAAGTCACTTTTGTCATATTTTACTATTTTTAGTTAAAAATATATTATATAAAATGAAATTTCTCAACTTAGGAAGTAAATAAATTGATACAAATATATAACAAAAGATAGACAATAACATTATCTATTAGATGCCATCAACAAATTGTCGATAGATAGATAAATAGACGAGTAATAAATGAAATAATTAAGACACTTTTATCATATTTTACAATTTTTTTGTAAAAAATATAATATATAAAGTGAAATTTCTCATCTTAGGAATAAGATAAATAGATACATGTATAAACCAAGCGATAGACAATAAAATTATCTATTAGATGCCATCAACAAATTGTCGATAAATAGATATATAGACGAGTAATTAACAAGAAAATTAAGACACTTTTGTCATATTTTACTATTTTTAGTTAAAAATATATTATATAAAGTGAAATTTCTCATCTTAGGAAATAGATAAATAGATGCATGTATATACCAAAAAACAGACAATAAAATTATCTATTAGATGCCATCAACAAATTGTCGATAGATAGATAAATAGACGAGTAATTATCGAAAAAAGAGGGACACTTTGGTCATATTTTACAATTTTTAGTAAAAAATATATTATATAAAGTGAAATTTCTCATCTTAGGAAATTGATAAATTGATACATGTATATACCAAAAGATAGACAATAAAATTATCTATTAGATGCCATCAACAAATTGTTGATAGATAGATAAATAGACGAGTAATTAATGAAGAAATGGGACACTTTAGTAATATTTTACAATTTTTTGTAAAAAATATAATATATAAAGTGAAATTTCTCATCTTAGGAATAAGATAAATACATATATGTATAAGCCAAACGATAGACAATAAAATTATCTATTAGATGCCATCAACAAATTGTCGATAAATAGATAAATAGACGAGTAATTAACAAGAAAATTAAGTCACTTTTGTCATATTTTACTATTTTTAGTTAAAAATATATTATATAAAATGAAATTTATCAACTTAGGAAATAAATAAATTGATACAAATATATAACAAAAGATAGACAATAACATTATCTATTAGATGCCATCAACAAATTGTCGATAGATAGATAAATAGACGAGTAATAAATGAAATAATTAAGACACTTTTATCATATTTTACAATATTTTTGTAAAAAATATAATATATAAAGTGAAATTTCTCATCTTAGGAATAAGATAAATAGATACATGTATAAACCAAGCGATAGACAATAAAATTATCTATTAGATGCCATCAACAAATTGTCGATAAATAGATAAATAGACGAGTAATTAACAAGAAAATTAAGACACTTTTGTCATATTTTACTATTTTTAGTTAAAAATATATTATATAAAGTGAAATTTCTCATCTTAGGAAATAGATAAATAGATGCATGTATATACCAAAAAATAGACAATAAAATTATCTATTAGATGCCATCAACAAATGGTCGATAGATAGATAAATAGAGGAGTAATTATCGAAAAAAGAGGGACACTTTGGTCATATTTTACAATTTTTAGTAAAAATTATATTATATAAAGTGAGATTTCTCATCTTAGGAAATTGATAAATTGATACATGTATATACCAAAAGATAGACAATAAAATTATCTATTAGATGCCATCAACAAATTGTTGATAGATAGATAAATAGACGAGTAATTAACAAGAAAATTAAGACACTTTTGTCATATTTTACAATTTTTTGTAAAAAATATATTATATAAAGTGAAATTTCTCATCTTAGGAAATTGATTAATTGATACATGTATATACCAAAAGATAGACGATAACATTATCTATTAGATGCCATCAACAAATTGTCGATAGATAGATAAATAGACGAGTAATAAATGAAATAATTAAGACACTTTTATCATATTTTACAATTTTTTTGTAAAAAATATAATATATAAAGTGAAATTTCTCATCTTAGGAATAAGATAAATAGATACATGTATAAACCAAGCGATAGACAATAAAATTATCTATTAGATGCCATCAACAAATTGTCGATAAATAGATATATAGACGAGTAATTAACAAGAAAATTAAGACACTTTTGTCATATTTTACAATTTTTTTGTAAAAAATATAATATATAAAGTGAAATTTCTCATCTTAGGAATAAGATAAATAGATACATGTATAAACCAAAAAATAGACAATAAAATTATCTATTAGATGCCATCAACAAATTGTCGATAAATAGATAAATAGACGAGTAATTAACAAGAAAATTAAGACACTTTTGTCATATTTTACTATTTTTAGTTAAAAATATATTATATAAAGTGAAATTTCTCATATTAGGAATAAAATAAATACATATATGTATATACCAAAAGATAGACAATAGAATTATCTATTAGATGCCATCAACAAATTTTCAATAGATAGATAAATAGATGAGTAATAAATGAATTAATTAAGACATTTTTGTCATATTTTACAATTTTTAGTCAAAAATATAATATATAAAGTGAAATTTCTCCTCTTAGGAAAAAGATAAATTGATACATGTATATACGAAAAGATAGACAATAAAATTATCTATTAGATGCCATCATCAAATTGTTGATACATAGTTAAATAGACGAGTAATTAATGAAGAAATGGGACACTTTGGTAATATTTTACAATTTTTTGTAAAAAATATAATATATAAAGTGAAATTTCTCATCTTAGGAATAAGATAAATACATATATGTATAAGCCAAACGATAGACAATAAAATTATCTATTAGATGCCATCAACAAATTGTCGATAAATAGATAAATAGACGAGTAATTAACAAGAAAATTAAGTCACTTTTGTCATATTTTACTATTTTTAGTTAAAAATATATTATATAAAATGAAATTTCTCAACTTAGGAAATAAATAAATTGATACAAATATATAACAAAAGATAGACAATAACATTATCTATTAGATGCCATCAACAAATTGTAGATAGATAGATAAATACACGAGTAATAAATGAAATAATTAAGACACTTTTATCATATTTTACAATTTTTTTGTAAAAAATATAATATATAAAGTGAAATTTCTCATCTTAGGAATAAGATAGATAGATACATGTATAAACCAAGCGATAGACAATAAAATTATCTATTAGATGCCGTCAACAAATTGTCGATAAATAGATAAATAGACGAGTAATTAACAAGAAAATTAAGACACTTTTGTCATATTTTACTATTTTTAGTTAAAAATATATTATATAAAGTGAAATTTCTCATCTTAGGAAATAGATAAATAGATGCATGAATATACCAAAAAACAGACAATAAAATTATCTATTAGATGCCATCAACAAATTGTCGATAGATAGATAAATAGAGGAGTAATTATCGAAAAAAGAGGGACACTTTGGTCATATTTTACAATTTTTAGTAAAAAATATATTATATAAAGTGAAATTTCTCATCTTAGGAAATTGATAAATTGATACATGTATATACCAAAAGATAGACAATAAAATTATTTATTAGATGCCATCAACAAATTGTTGATAGATAGATAAATAGACGAGTAATTAATGAAGAAATGGGACACTTTGGTAATATTTTACAATTTTTTGTAAAAAATATAATATATAAAGTGAAATTTCTCATCTTAGGAATAAGATAAAATGTATAAGCCAAACGATAGACAATAAAATTATCTATTAGATGCCATCAACAAATTGTCGATAAATAGATAAATAGACGAGTATTAACAAGAAAATTAAGTCACTTTTGTCATATTTTACTATTTTTAGTTAAAAATATATTATATAAAATGAAATTTCTCAACTTAGGAAGTAAATAAATTGATACAAATATATAACAAAAGATAGACAATAACATTATCTATTAGATGCCATCAACAAATTGTCGATAGATAGATAAATAGACGAGTAATAAATGAAATAATTAAGACACTTTTATCATATTTTACAATTTTTTTGTAAAAAATATAATATATAAAGTGAAATTTCTCATCTTAGGAATAAGATAAATAGATACATGTATAAACCAAGCGATAGACAATAAAATTATCTATTAGATGCCATCAACAAATTGTCGATAAATAGATATATAGACGAGTAATTAACAAGAAAATTAAGACACTTTTGTCATATTTTACTATTTTTAGTTAAAAATATATTATATAAAGTGAAATTTCTCATCTTAGGAAATAGATAAATAGATGCATGTATATACCAAAAAACAGACAATAAAATTATCTATTAGATGCCATCAACAAATTGTCGATAGATAGATAAATAGACGAGTAATTATCGAAAAAAGAGGGACACTTTGGTCATATTTTACAATTTTTAGTAAAAAATATATTATATAAAGTGAAATTTCTCATCTTAGGAAATTGATAAATTGATACATGTATATGCCAAAAGATAGACAATAAAATTATCTATTAGATGCCATCAACAAATTGTTGATAGATAGATAAATAGACGAGTAATTAATGAAGAAATGGGACACTTTAGTAATATTTTACAATTTTTTGTAAAAAATATAATATATAAAGTGAAATTTCTCATCTTAGGAATAAGATAAATACATATATGTATAAGCCAAACGATAGACAATAAAATTATCTATTAGATGCCATCAACAAATTGTCGATAAATAGATAAATAGACGAGTAATTAACAAGAAAATTAAGTCACTTTTGTCATATTTTACTATTTTTAGTTAAAAATATATTATATAAAATGAAATTTATCAACTTAGGAAATAAATAAATTGATACAAATATATAACAAAAGATAGACAATAACATTATCTATTAGATGCCATCAACAAATTGTCGATAGATAGATAAATAGACGAGTAATAAATGAAATAATTAAGACACTTTTATCATATATTACAATATTTTTGTAAAAAATATAATATATAAAGTGAAATTTCTCATCTTAGGAATAAGATAAATAGATACATGTATAAACCAAGCGATAGACAATAAAATTATCTATTAGATGCCATCAACAAATTGTCGATAAATAGATAAATAGACGAGTAATTAACAAGAAAATTAAGACACTTTTGTCATATTTTACTATTTTTAGTTAAAAATATATTATATAAAGTGAAATTTCTCATCTTAGGAAATAGATAAATAGATGCATGTATATACCAAAAAATAGACAATAAAATTATCTATTAGATGCCATCAACAAATGGTCGATAGATAGATAAATAGAGGAGTAATTATCGAAAAAAGAGGGACACTTTGGTCATATTTTACAATTTTTAGTAAAAATTATATTATATAAAGTGAGATTTCTCATCTTAGGAAATTGATAAATTGATACATGTATATACCAAAAGATAGACAATAAAATTATCTATTAGATGCCATCAACAAATTGTTGATAGATAGATAAATAGACGAGTAATTAACAAGAAAATTAAGACACTTTTGTCATATTTTACAATTTTTTGTAAAAAATATATTATATAAAGTGAAATTTCTCATCTTAGGAAATTGATTAATTGATACATGTATATACCAAAAGATAGACGATAACATTATCTATTAGATGCCATCAACAAATTGTCGATAGATAGATAAATAGACGAGTAATAAATGAAATAATTAAGACACTTTTATCATATTTTACAATTTTTTTGTAAAAAATATAATATATAAAGTGAAATTTCTCATCTTAGGAATAAGATAAATAGATACATGTATAAACCAAGCGATAGACAATAAAATTATCTATTAGATGCCATCAACAAATTGTCGATAAATAGATATATAGACGAGTAATTAACAAGAAAATTAAGACACTTTTGTCATATTTTACAATTTTTTTGTAAAAAATATAATATATAAAGTGAAATTTCTCATCTTAGGAATAAGATAAATAGATACATGTATAAACCAAAAAATAGACAATAAAATTATCTATTAGATGCCATCAACAAATTGTTGATAGATAGATAAATAGACGAGTAATTAATAAAGAAATGGGACACTTTAGTAATATTTTACAATTTTTAGTCAAAAATATAATATATAAAGTGAAATTTCTCATCTTAGGAAATAGATAAATAGATACATATATATACCAAAAGATAGACGATAAAATTATCTATTAGATGCCATCAACAAATTGTTGATAGATAGATAAATAGACGAGTAATTAACGAAAAAAGTGGGACACATTGGTCATATTTTACTATTTTCTGTCAAAAATATAATATATAAAGTGAAATTTCTCATCTTAGAAAATAGATAAATAGATACATATAAAACCAAAAGATAGACAATAACATTATCTATTAGATGCCATCAACAAATTGTCGATAGATAGATAAATAGACGAGTAATAAATGAAATAATTAAGACACTTTTATCATATTTTACAATTTTTTGTAAAAAATATAATATATAAACTGAAATTTCTCATCTTAGGAATAAGATAAATAGATACATGTATAAACCAATCGATAGACAATAAAATTATCTATTAGATGCCATCAACAAATTGTCGATAAATAGATAAATAGACGAGTAATTAACAAGAAAATTAAGACACTTTTGTCATATTTTACTATTTTTAGTTAAAAATGTATTATATAAAGTGAAATTTCTCATATTAGGAATAAAATAAATACATATATGTATATACCAAAAGATAGACAATAGAATTATCTATTAGATGCCATCAACAAATTTTCAATAGATAGATAAATAGATGAGTAATAAATGAATTAATTAAGACATTTTTGTCATATTTTACAATTTTTAGTCAAAAATATAATATATAAAGTGAAATTTCTCCTCTTAGGAAAAAGATAAATTGATACATGTATATACGAAAAGATAGACAATAAAATTATCTATTAGATGCCATCATCAAATTGTTGATACATAGTTAAATAGACGAGTAATTAATGAAGAAATGGGACACTTTGGTAATATTTTACAATTTTTTGTAAAAAATATAATATATAAAGTGAAATTTCTCATCTTAGGAATAAGATAAATACATATATGTATAAGCCAAACGATAGACAATAAAATTATCTATTAGATGCCATCAACAAATTGTCGATAAATAGATAAATAGACGAGTAATTAACAAGAAAATTAAGTCACTTTTGTCATATTTTACTATTTTTAGTTAAAAATATATTATATAAAATGAAATTTCTCAACTTAGGAAATAAATAAATTGATACAAATATATAACAAAAGATAGACAATAACAATATCTATTAGATGCCATCAACAAATTGTAGATAGATAGATAAATACACGAGTAATAAATGAAATAATTAAGACACTTTTATCATATTTTACAATTTTTTTGTAAAAAATATAATATATAAAGTGAAATTTCTCATCTTAGGAATAAGATAGATAGATACATGTATAAACCAAGCGATAGACAATAAAATTATCTATTAGATGCCGTCAACAAATTGTCGATAAATAGATAAATAGACGAGTAATTAACAAGAAAATTAAGACACTTTTGTCATATTTTACTATTTTTAGTTAAAAATATATTATATAAAGTGAAATTTCTCATCTTAGGAAATAGATAAATAGATGCATGTATATACCAAAGAACAGACAATAAAATTATCTATGAGATGCCATCAACAAATTGTCGATAGATAGATAAATAGAGGAGTAATTATCGAAAAAAGAGGGACACTTTGGTCATATTTTACAATTTTTAGTAAAAAATATATTATATAAAGTGAAATTTCTCATCTTAGGAAATTGATAAATTGATACATGTATATACCAAAAGATAGACAATAAAATTATCTATTAGATGCCATCAACAAATTGTTGATAGATAGATAAATAGACGAGTAATTAATGAAGAAATGGGACACTTTGGTAATATTTTACAATTTTTTGTAAAAAATACAATATATAAAGTGAAATTTCTCATCTTAGGAATAAGATAAAATGTATAAGCCAAACGATAGACAATAAAATTATCTATTAGATGCCATCAACAAATTGTCGATAAATAGATAAATAGACGAGTATTAACAAGAAAATTAAGTCACTTTTGTCATATTTTACTATTTTTAGTTAAAAATATATTATATAAAATGAAATTTCTCAACTTAGGAAGTAAATAAATTGATACAAATATATAACAAAAGATAGACAATAACATTATCTATTAGATGCCATCAACAAATTGTCGATAGATAGATAAATAGACGAGTAATAAATGAAATAATTAAGACACTTTTATCATATTTTACATTTTTTTTGTAAAAAATATAATATATAAAGTGAAATTTCTCATCTTAGGAATAAGATAAATAGATACATGTATAAACCAAGCGATAGACAATAAAATTATCTATTAGATGCCATCAACAAATTGTCGATAAATAGATATATAGACGAGTAATTAACAAGAAAATTAAGACACTTTTGTCATATTTTACTATTTTTAGTTAAAAATATATTATATAAAGTGAAATTTCTCATCTTAGGAAATAGATAAATAGATGCATGTATATACCAAAAAATAGACAATAAAATTATCTATTAGATGCCATCAACAAATTGTCGATAGATAGATAAATAGAGGAGTAATTATCGAAAAAAGAGGGACACTTTGGTCATATTTTACAATTTTTAGTAAAAAATATATTATATAAAGTGAAATTTCTCATCTTAGGAAATTGATAAATTGATACATGTATATACCAAAAGATAGACAATAAAATTATCTATTAGATGCCATCAACAAATTGTTGATAGATAGATAAATAGACGAGTAATTAATAAAGAAATGGGACACTTTAGTAATATTTTACAATTTTTAGTCAAAAATATAATATATAAAGTGAAATTTCTCATCTTAGGAAATAGATAAATAGATACATATATATACCAAAATATAGACGATAAAATTATCTATTAGATGCCATCAACAAATTGTTGATAGATAGATAAATAGACGAGTAATTAACAAGAAAATTAAGTCACTTTTGGCCATATTTTACTATTTTTAGTTAAAAATATATTATATAAAATAAAATTTCTCAACTTAGGAAATAAATAACTTGATACATGTATATACCAAAAAATAGACAATAAAATTATCTATTAGATGCCATCAACAAATTGTCGATAGATAGATAAATAGACGAGTAATAAATGAAATAATTAAGACACTTTTATCATATTTTACAATTTTTTGTAAAAAATATAATATATAAAGTGATATTTCTCATCTTAGGAATAAGATAAATAGATACATGTATAAACCAATCGATAGACAATAAAATTATCTATTAGATGCCATCAACAAATTGTCGATAAATAGATAAATAGACGAGTAATTAACAAGAAAATTAAGACACTTTTGTCATATTTTACTATTTTTAGTTAAAAATATATTATATAAAGTGAAATTTCTCATCTTAGGAAATTGATAAATTGATACATGTATATACCAAAAGATAGACAATAAAATTATCTATTAGATGCCATCAACAAATTGCTGATAGATAGATAAATAGACGAGTAATTAATGAAGAAATGGGACACTTTAGTAATATTTTACAATTTTTTGTAAAAAATATAATATATAAAGTGAAATATCTCATCTTAGGAAATAGATAAATAGATACATGTATATACCAAAACATAGACAATAAAATTATCTATTAGATGCCATGAACAAATTGTTGATTGATAGATAAATAGACAAGTAATTAATGAAGAAATAGGACACTTTGGTCATATTTTACATTATTTTGTCAAAAATATATTATATAAAGTGAAATTTCTCATCTTAGGAAATAGATAAATAGATACATGTAAAAACCAAAAGATAGACAATACAATTATCTCTTAGATGCCATCAACAAATTGTCAATTGATAGATAAATAGACGAGTAATAAATGAAACAATTAAGACACTTTTGTCATATTTTACAATTTTTAGTAAAAAATATATTATATAAAGTGACATTTCTCATCTTAGGAAATAGATAAATAGATACATGTAAAAACCAAAAGATAGACAATACAATTATCTATTAGATGCCATCAACAAATTGTCGATAGATAGATAAATAGATGAGTAATAAACAAGAAAAGTAGGACACTTTTGTCATATTTTACAATTTTTAGTAAAAAATATATTATATAAAGTGAAATTTCTCATCTTAGGAAATAGATAAATAGATACATGTATATACCAAAAGATAGACAATAAATTTATTTAATAGATGCCATCAACAAATTGTCAATAGATAGATAAATAGACGAGTAATTAACGAAAAAAGTTGGACACTTTGGTCATATTTTAATATTTTTAGTCAAAAATATATTATATAAAGTGAAATTTCTCATCATAAAAAATAGATAAATAGATACATGTATATACCAAAAGATAGACGATAAAATGATCTAATAGATGCCATCAACAAATTGTTGATAGATAGATAAATAGACGAGTAATTAATGAAGAAATGGGACAATTTGGTAATATTTTACAATTTTTAGTCAAAAATATAATATATAAAGTGAAATTTCGAATCTTAGGAAATAGATAAATAGATACATGTATATACCAAAAGATAGACAATAAAATTATCTATTAGATGCCATCAGCAAATTGTCAATTGATAGATAAATAGACGAGTAATAAATGAATCAATTAAGACATTTTTGTCATATTTCACAATTTTTAGTAAAAAATATATTATATAAAGTGAAATTTCTCATCTTAGGAAATATATAAATAGATACATGTAAATACCAAAATATAGACAATAAAATTATCTATTAGATGCCATCAACAAATTGTCGATAAATAGATAAATAGATGAGTAATTACCAATAAAATTAAGACACTTTTGTCATATTTTACTATTTGTAGTTAAAAATATATTATATAAAGTGAAATTTCTTATCTTAGGAAATAGATAAATAGATACATGTATATACCAAAAGATAGACGATAAAATTATCTATTAGATGCCATCAACAAATTGTCGATAGATAGATAAATAGACGAGTAATTAACGAAAAGAGTGGGACACTTTGGTCAGATTTTACAATTTTTAGTCAAAAATATATTATATAAAGTGAAATTTCTCATCTTAGGAAATAGATAAATTGATACATGTATATACGAAGAAATAGACAATAAAATTATCTATTAGATGTCATCAACAAAGTTTCCATAGATAGATAAATAGACGAGTAATAAATGAAACAATTAAGACACTTTTGTCATATTTTACAATTTTTAGTAAAAAATATATTATATAAAGTGAAATTTCTCCTCTTAAAAAAAAGATAAATAGATACATGTATATACCAAAAGATAGACGATAAAATTATCTAATAGATGCCATCAACAAATTGTTGATAGATAGATAAATAGACGAGTAATTAATGAAGAAATGGGACACTTTGGTCATATTTTACATTTTTTTGTCAAAAATATATTATATAAAGTGAAATTTCTCATCTTAGCAAATAGATAAATAGATACATGTAAAAACCAAAAGATAGACAATACAATTATCTATTAGATGCCATCAACAAATTGTCAATTGATAGATAAATAGACGAGTAATAAATGAAACAATTAAGACACTTTTGTCATATTTTACAATTTTTAGTAAAAAATATATTATATAAAGTGAAATTTCTCATCTTAGGAAATAGATAAATAGATACATGTAAATACCAAAATATAGACAATACAATTATCTATTAGATGTCATCAACAAATTGTCGATAGATAGATAAATAGATGAGTAATAAACAAGAAAAGTAAAACACTTTTGTCATATTTTACTATTTTTAGTTAAAAATATATTATATAAAGTGAAATATCTCATCTTAGGAAATAGATAAATAGATACATGTATATACCAAAACATAGACAATAAAATTATCTATTAGATGCCATGAACAAATTGTTGATTGATAGATAAATAGACAAGTAATTAATGAAGAAATGGGACACTTTGGTCAGATTTTAAATTATTTTGTCAAAAATATATTATATAAAGTGAAATTTCTCATCTTAGGAAATAGATAAATAGATACATGTAAAAACCAAAAGATAGACAATACAATTATCTATTAGATGCCATCAACAAATTGTCAATTGATAGATAAATAGACGAGTAATAAATGAAACAATTTAGACACTTTTGTCATATTTTACAATTTTTAGTAAAAAATATATTATATAAAGTGACATTTATCATCTTATGAAATAGATAAATAGATACATGTAAAAACCAAAAGATAGACAACACAATTATCTATTAGATGCCATCAACAAATTGTCGATAGATAGATAAATAGATGAGTAATAAACAAGAAAAGTAGGACACTTTTGTCATATTTTACAATTTTTAGTAAAAAATATATTATATAAAGTGAAATTTCTCATCTTAGGAAATAGATAAATAGATACATGTATATACCAAAAGATAGACAATAAATTTATCTATTAGATGCCATCAACAAATTGTCAATAGATAGATAAATAGACGAGTAATTAACGAAAAAAGTGGGACACTTTGGTCATATTTTAATATTTTTAGTCAAAAATATATTATATAAAGTGAAATTACTCATCATAAAAAATAGATAAATAGATACATGTATATACCAAAAGATAGACGATAAAATGATCTAAAAGATGCCATCAACAAATTGTTGATAGATAGATAAATAGACGAGTAATTAATGAAGAAATGGGACAATTTGGTAATATTTTAAAATTTTTAGTCAAAAATATAATATATAAAGTGAAATTTCTCATCATAAAAAATATATAAATTGATACATGTATATACGAAGAAATAGACAATAAAATTATCTATTAGATGCCATCAACAAAGTTTCCATAGATAGATAAATAGACGAGTAATAAATGAATAAATAAAGACGCTTTGGTCATATTTTACAATTTTGTCAAAAATATATTATATAAAGTGACATTTCTCATCTTATGAAATAGATAAATTGATACATGTATATACGAAAAGATAGACAATAAAATTATCTATTAGATGCCATGAACAAATTGTCGATAGATAGATAAATAGATGAGTAATAAATTAAATAATTAAGACACTTTTGTCATATTTTACAATTTTTAGTAAAAAATATATTATATAAAGTGAAATTTCTCATCTTAGGAAATAGATAAATAGATACATGTAAATACCAAAATATAGACAATAAAATTATCTATTAGAGACCATCAACAAATTGTCGATAAATAGATAAATAGATGAGTAATTAACAAGAAAATTAAGACACTTTTGTCATATTTTACTATTTTTAGTTAAAAATATATTATATAAAGTGAAATTTCTCATCTTAGGAAATAGATAAATAGATACATGTATATACCAAAAGATAGACAATAAAATTATCTATTAGATGCAATCAACAAATTGTCGATAGATATATAAATAGACGAGTAATTAACGAAAAAAGTCGGACACTTTGGTCATATTTTACAATTTTTAGTCAAAAATATATTATATAAAGTGAAATTTCTCATCTTATGAAATAGATAAATTGATACATGTATATACGAAAAGATAGACAATAGAATTATCTATTAGATGCCATCAACAAAGATTCCATAGATAGATAAATAGACGAGTAATAAATGAATAAATAAAGACGCTTTGGTCATATTTTACAATTTTGTCAAAAATATATTATATAAAGTGACATTTCTCATCTTATGAAATAGATAAATTGATACATGTAAAAACCAAAATTTAGACAATACAATTATCTATTAGATGCCATCAACAAATTTTCAATTGATAGATAAATAGACGAATAATAAATGAAACAATTAATACACTTTTGTCATATTTTACTATTTTTAGTTAAAAATATATTATATAAAGTGAAATATCTCCTCTTAAGAAATATATAAATAGATACATGTATATACCAACAAATAGACAATAAAATTATCTATTAGATGCCATGAGCAAATTGTTGATTGATAGATAAATAGACGAGTAATTAATGAAGAAATGGGGCACTTTGGTCATATTTTACATTATTTTGTCAAAAATATATTATATAAAGTGAAATTTCTCATCTTAGGAAATAGATAAATAGATACATGTAAAAACCAAAAGATAGACAATACAATTATCTATTAGATGCCATCAACAAATTGTCAAATGATATATAAATAGACGAGTAATAAATGAAACAATTAAGACCCTTTTGTCATATTTTACAATTTTTAGTAAAAAATATATTATATAAAGTGACATTTCTCATCTTAGGAAATAGATAAATAGATACATGTAAAAACCAAAAGATAGACAATACAATTATCTATTAGATGCCATCAACAAATTGTCGATAGATAGATAAATAGATGAGTAATAAACAAGAAAAATAGGACACTTTTGTCATATTTTACAATTTTTAGTAAAAAATATATTATATAAAGTGAAATTTCTCATCTTAGGAAATAGATAAATAGATACATGTATATACCAACAAATAGACAATAAAATTATCTATTAGATGCCATCAACAAATTGTCAATAGATAGATAAATAGACGAGTAATTAACGAAAAAAGTGGGACACTTTGGTCATATTTTAATATTTTTAGTCAAAAATATATTATATAAAGTGAAATTTCTCATCATAAAAAATAGATAAATAGATACATGTATATACCAAAAGATAGACGATAAAATGATCTAATAGATGCCATCAACAAATTGTTGATAGAAAGATAAATAGACGAGTAATTAATGAAGAAATGGGACAATTTGGTAATATTTTACAATTTTTAGTCAAAAATATAATATATAAAGTGAAATTTTGAATCTTAGGAAATAGATAAATAGATACATGTATATACCAAAAGATAGACAATAAAATTATCTATTAGATGCCATCAACAAATTGTCAATTGATAGATAAATAGACGAGTAATAAATGAATCAATTAAGACATTTTTGTCATATTTCACAATTTTTAGTAAAAAATATATTATATAAAGTGAAATTTCTCATCTTAGGAAATAGATAAATAGATACATGTAAATACGAAAATATAGACAATAAAATTATCTATTAGATGCCATCAACAAATTGTCGATAAATAGATAAATAGATGAGTAATTACCATTAAATTAAGACACTTTTGTCATATTTTACTATTTGTAGTTAAAAATATATTATATAAAGTGAAATTTCTCAACTTAGGAAATAGATAAATAGATACATGTATATACCAAAAGATAGACGATAAAATGATCTATTAGATGCCATCAACAAATTGTCGATAGATAGATAAATAGACGAGTAATTAACGAAAAGAGTGGGACACTTTGGTCAGATTTTACAATTTTTAGTCAAAAATATATTATATAAAGTGAAATTTCTACTCTTAGGAAATAGATAAATTGATACATGTATATACGAAGAAATAGACAATAAAATTATCTATTAGATGCCATCAACAAAGTTTCCATAGATAGATAAATAGACGAGTAATAAATGAATAAATAAAGACGCTTTGGTCATATTTTACAATTTTGTCAAAAATATATTATATAAAGTGACATTTCTCATCTTATGAAATAGATAAATTGATACATGTATATACGAAAATATAGACAATAAAATTATCTATTAGATGCCATGAACAAATTGTCGATAGATAGATAAATAGATGAGTAATAAATTAAATAATTAAGACACTTTTGTCATATTTTACAATTTTTAGTAAAAAATATATTATATAAAGTGAAATTTCTCATCTTAGGAAATAGATAAATAGATACATGTAAATACCAAAATATAGACAATAAAATTATCTATTAGAGACCATCAACAAATTGTCGATAAATAGATAAATAGATGAGTACTTAACAAGAAAATTAAGACACTTTTGTCATATTTTACTATTTTTAGTTAAAAATATATTATATAAAGTGAAATTTCTCATCTTAGGAAATAGATAAATAGATACATGTATATACCAAAAGATAGACAATAAAATTATCTATTAGATGCAATCAACAAATTGTCGATAGATAAATAAATAGACGAGTAATTAACGAAAAAAGTCGGACACTTTGGTCATATTTTACAATTTTTAGTCAAAAATATATTATATAAAATGGAATTTCTCATCTTAGAAAATATATAAATATATATATGTATATACCAAAAGATAGACAATAGAATTATCTATTAGATGCCATCAACAAATTGTCGATAAATAGATAAATAGACGAGTAATTAACAAGAAAATTAAGACACTTTTGTCATATTTTACTATTTTTAGTAAAAAATATATTATATAAAGTGAAATATCTCATCTTAGGAAATAGATAAATAGATACATGTATATAGCAAAAGATAGACAATAGAATTATCTATTAGATGCCATCAACAAATTGTCAATTGATAGATAAATAGACGAGTAATAAATGAATCAATTTAAGACATTTTTGTCATATTTCACAATTTTTAGTAAAAAATATATTATATAAAGTGAAATTTCTCATCTTAGGAAATAGATAAATAGATACATGTAAATACCAAAATATAGACAATAAAATTATCTATTAGATGCCATCAACAAATTGTCGATAAATAGATAAATAGATGAGTAATTACCAATAAAATTAAGACACTTTTGTCATATTTTACTATTTGTAGTTAAAAATATATTATATAAAGTGAAATTTCTCATCTTAGGAAATAGATAAATTGATACATGTATATACGAAGAACTAGACAATAAAATTATCTATTAGATGTCATCAACAAAGTTTCCATAGATAGATAAATAGACGAGTAATAAATGAATAAATAAAGACACTTTGGTCATATTTTACAATTTTGTCAAAAATATATTATATAAAGTGACATTTCTCATCTTATGAAATAGATAAATTGATACATGTATATACGAAAAGATAGACAATAAAATTATCTATTAGATGCCATGAACAAATTGTCGATAGATAGATAAATAGATGAGTAATAAATGAAATAATTAAGACACTTTTGTCATATTTTACAATTTTTAGTAAAAAATATATTATATAAAGTGAAATTTCTCCTCTTAAAAAAAAGATAAATAGATACATGTATATACCAAAAGATAGACGATAAAATTATCTAATAGATGCCATGAACAAATTGTTGATATATAGATAAATAGACGAGTAATTAATGAAGAAATGGGACACTTTGGTCTTATTTTACATTTTTTTGTCAAAAATATATTATATAAAGTGAAATTTCTCATCTTAGCAAATAGATAAATAGATACATGTAAAAACCAAAAGATAGACAATACAATTATCTATTAGATGCCATCAACAAATTGTCAATTGATAGATAAATAGACGAGTAATAAATGAAACAATTAAGACACTTTTGTCATATTTTACAATTTTTAGTAAAAAATATATTATATAAAGTGAAATTTCTCATCTTAGGAAATAGATAAATAGATACATGTATATACCAAAAGATAGATGATAAAATTATCTAATAGATGCCATCAACAAATTGTTGATAGATAGATAAATAGACGAGTAATTAATGAAGAAATGGGACAATTTGGTAATATTTTACAATTTTTAGTCAAAAATATAATATATAAAGTGAAATTTCGAATCTTAGGAATAAGATAAATACATATATGTATAAACCAAACGATAGACAATAAAATTATCTATTAGATGCCATCAACAAATTGTCGATAAATAGATAAATAGACGAGTAATTAACAAGAAAATTAAGACACTTTTGTCATATTTTACTATTTTTAGTAAAAAATATATTATATAAAGTGAAATATCTCATCTTAGGAAATAGATAAATAGATACATGTATATAGCAAAAGATAGACAATAGAATTATCTATTAGATGCCATCAACAAATTGTCAATTGATAGATAAATAGACGAGTAATAAATGAATCAATTTAAGACATTTTTGTCATATTTCACAATTTTTAGTAAAAAATATATTATATAAAGTGAAATTTCTCATCTTAGGAAATAGATAAATAGATACATGTAAATACCAAAATATAGACAATAAAATTATCTATTAGATGCCATCAACAAATTGTCGATAAATAGATAAATAGATGAGTAATTACCAATAAAATTAAGACACTTTTGTCATATTTTACTATTTGTAGTTAAAAATATATTATATAAAGTGAAATTTCTCATCTTAGGAAATAGATAAATTGATACATGTATATACGAAGAACTAGACAATAAAATTATCTATTAGATGTCATCAACAAAGTTTCCATAGATAGATAAATAGACGAGTAATAAATGAATAAATAAAGACACTTTGGTCATATTTTACAATTTTGTCAAAAATATATTATATAAAGTGACATTTCTCATCTTATGAAATAGATAAATTGATACATGTATATACGAAAAGATAGACAATAAAATTATCTATTAGATGCCATGAACAAATTGTCGATAGATAGATAAATAGATGAGTAATAAATGAAATAATTAAGACACTTTTGTCATATTTTACAATTTTTAGTAAAAAATATATTATATAAAGTGAAATTTCTCCTCTTAAAAAAAAGATAAATAGATACATGTATATACCAAAAGATAGACGATAAAATTATCTAATAGATGCCATGAACAAATTGTTGATATATAGATAAATAGACGAGTAATTAATGAAGAAATGGGACACTTTGGTCTTATTTTACATTTTTTTGTCAAAAATATATTATATAAAGTGAAATTTCTCATCTTAGCAAATAGATAAATAGATACATGTAAAAACCAAAAGATAGACAATACAATTATCTATTAGATGCCATCAACAAATTGTCAATTGATAGATAAATAGACGAGTAATAAATGAAACAATTAAGACACTTTTGTCATATTTTACAATTTTTAGTAAAAAATATATTATATAAAGTGAAATTTCTCATCTTAGGAAATAGATAAATAGATACATGTATATACCAAAAGATAGATGATAAAATTATCTAATAGATGCCATCAACAAATTGTTGATAGATAGATAAATAGACGAGTAATTAATGAAGAAATGGGACAATTTGGTAATATTTTACAATTTTTAGTCAAAAATATAATATATAAAGTGAAATTTCGAATCTTAGGAATAAGATAAATACATATATGTATAAACCAAACGATAGACAATAAAATTATCTATTAGATGCCATCAACAAATTGTCGATAAATAGATAAATAGACGAGTAATTAACAAGAAAATTAAGACACTTTTGTCATATTTTACTATTTTTAGTAAAAAATATATTATATAATAAAGTGAAATATCTCATCTTAGGAAATAGATAAATAGATACATTTATATACCAAAAGATAGACAATAAAATTATCTATTAGATGCCATCAACAAATTGTCAATTGATAGATAAATAGACGAGTAATAAATGAAACAATTAAGACATTTTTGCCATATTTTACAATTTTTAGTAAAAAATATATTATATAAAGTGAAATTTCTCATCTTAGGAAATAGATAAACAGATACATGTATATACCAAAATATAGACAATAAAATTATCTATTAGATGCCATCAACAAATTGTCGATAAATAGATAAATAGATGAGTTATTAACAAAATAATTAAGACACTTTTGTCATATTTTACAATTTTTAGTAAAAAATATAATATATAAAGTTAAATTTCGAATCTTAGGAATAAGATAAATACATATATGTATAGGCCAAACGATAGACAATAAAATTATCTATTAGATGCCATCAACAAATTGTCGATAAATAGATAAATAGACGAGTAATGAACAAGAAAATTAAGACACTTTTGTCATATTTTACTATTTTTAGTTAAAAATATATTATATAAAGTGAAATATCTCATCTTAGGAAATAGATAAATAGATACATGTATATGCCAAAAAATAAACAATAAAATTATCTATTAGATGCCATCAACAAATTGTCAATTGATAGATAAATAGACGAGTAATAAATGAAACAATTAAGACACTTTTGTCATATTTTACAATTTTTAGTAAAAAATATATTATATAAAGTGAAATTTCTCATCTTAGGAATAAGATAAATAGATACATATAAATACCAAAATATAGACAATAAAATTATCTATTAGAGGCCATCAACAAATTGTCGATAAATAAATAAATAGATGAGTAATTAACAAGAAAATTAAGACACTTTTGTCATATTTTACTATTTTTAGTTAAAAATATATTATATAAAGTGAAATTTCTCATCTTAGGAAATAGATAAATAGATACATGTATATACCAAAAGATAGACAATAAAATTATATATTAGATGCCATCAACAAATTGTCGATAGATAGATAAATAGACGAGTAATTAACGAAAAAAGTGGGATACTTTGGTCATATTTTACAATTTTTAGTCAAAAATATATTATATAAAGCGAAATTTCTCATCTTAGGAAATAGAAAAATTGATACATGTATATACGAAAAGATAGACAATAAAATTATCTATTAGATGCCATGAACAAATTGTCGATAGATAGATAAATAGATGAGTAATAAATGAAATAATTAAGACACTTTTGTCATATTTTACATTTTTTTGTCAAAAATATATTATATAAAGTGATATTTCTCATCTTAGGAAATAGATAAATAGATACATGTAAAAACCAAAAGATAGACAATACAATTATCTATTAGATGCCATCAACAAATTGTCAATTGATAGATAAATAGACGAGTAATAAATGAAACAATTAAGACACTTTTGTTATATTTTACTAATTTTAGTTAAAAATATATTATATAAAGTGAAATATCTCATCTTAGGAAATAGATAAATAGATACATGTATATACCAAAAAATAGACAATAAAATTATCTATTAGATGCCATCAACAAATTTTCAATTGATAGATATATAGACGACTAATAAATGAAACAATTAAGACATTTTTGTCATATTTTACTCTTTTTAGATAAAAATATATTATATAAAGTGAAATTTCTCATCTTAGGAAATAGATAAATAGATACATGTATATACGAAGAACTAGACAATAAAATTATCTATTAGATGTCATCAACAAAGTTTCCATAGATAGATAAATAGACGAGTAATAAATGAATAAATAAAGACACTTTGGTCATATTTTACAATTTTGTCAAAAATATATTATATAAAGTGACATTTCTCATCTTATGAAATAGATAAATTGATACATGTATATACGAAAAGATAGACAATAAAATTATCTATTAGATGCCATGAACAAATTGTCGATAGATAGATAAATAGATGAGTAATAAATGAAATAATTAAGACACTTTTGTCATATTTTACAATTTTTAGTAAAAAATATATTATATAAAGTGAAATTTCTCCTCTTAAAAAAAAGATAAATAGATACATGTATATACCAAAAGATAGACGATAAAATTATCTAATAGATGCCATGAACAAATTGTTGATATATAGATAAATAGACGAGTAATTAATGAAGAAATGGGACACTTTGGTCTTATTTTACATTTTTTTGTCAAAAATATATTATATAAAGTGAAATTTCTCATCTTAGCAAATAGATAAATAGATACATGTAAAAACCAAAAGATAGACAATACAATTATCTATTAGATGCCATCAACAAATTGTCAATTGATAGATAAATAGACGAGTAATAAATGAAACAATTAAGACACTTTTGTCATATTTTACAATTTTTAGTAAAAAATATATTATATAAAGTGAAATTTCTCATCTTAGGAAATAGATAAATAGATACATGTATATACCAAAAGATAGATGATAAAATTATCTAATAGATGCCATCAACAAATTGTTGATAGATAGATAAATAGACGAGTAATTAATGAAGAAATGGGACAATTTGGTAATATTTTACAATTTTTAGTCAAAAATATAATATATAAAGTGAAATTTCGAATCTTAGGAATAAGATAAATACATATATGTATAAACCAAACGATAGACAATAAAATTATCTATTAGATGCCATCAACAAATTGTCGATAAATAGATAAATAGACGAGTAATTAACAAGAAAATTAAGACACTTTTGTCATATTTTACTATTTTTAGTAAAAAATATATTATATAAAGTGAAATATCTCATCTTAGGAAATAGATAAATAGATACATGTATATAGCAAAAGATAGACAATAGAATTATCTATTAGATGCCATCAACAAATTGTCAATTGATAGATAAATAGACGAGTAATAAATGAATCAATTTAAGACATTTTTGTCATATTTCACAATTTTTAGTAAAAAATATATTATATAAAGTGAAATTTCTCATCTTAGGAAATAGATAAATAGATACATGTAAATACCAAAATATAGACAATAAAATTATCTATTAGATGCCATCAACAAATTGTCGATAAATAGATAAATAGATGAGTAATTACCAATAAAATTAAGACACTTTTGTCATATTTTACTATTTGTAGTTAAAAATATATTATATAAAGTGAAATTTCTCATCTTAGGAAATAGATAAATTGATACATGTATATACGAAGAACTAGACAATAAAATTATCTATTAGATGTCATCAACAAAGTTTCCATAGATAGATAAATAGACGAGTAATAAATGAATAAATAAAGACACTTTGGTCATATTTTACAATTTTGTCAAAAATATATTATATAAAGTGACATTTCTCATCTTATGAAATAGATAAATTGATACATGTATATACGAAAAGATAGACAATAAAATTATCTATTAGATGCCATGAACAAATTGTCGATAGATAGATAAATAGATGAGTAATAAATGAAATAATTAAGACACTTTTGTCATATTTTACAATTTTTAGTAAAAAATATATTATATAAAGTGAAATTTCTCCTCTTAAAAAAAAGATAAATAGATACATGTATATACCAAAAGATAGACGATAAAATTATCTAATAGATGCCATGAACAAATTGTTGATATATAGATAAATAGACGAGTAATTAATGAAGAAATGGGACACTTTGGTCTTATTTTACATTTTTTTGTCAAAAATATATTATATAAAGTGAAATTTCTCATCTTAGCAAATAGATAAATAGATACATGTAAAAACCAAAAGATAGACAATACAATTATCTATTAGATGCCATCAACAAATTGTCAATTGATAGATAAATAGACGAGTAATAAATGAAACAATTAAGACACTTTTGTCATATTTTACAATTTTTAGTAAAAAATATATTATATAAAGTGAAATTTCTCATCTTAGGAAATAGATAAATAGATACATGTATATACCAAAAGATAGATGATAAAATTATCTAATAGATGCCATCAACAAATTGTTGATAGATAGATAAATAGACGAGTAATTAATGAAGAAATGGGACAATTTGGTAATATTTTACAATTTTTAGTCAAAAATATAATATATAAAGTGAAATTTCGAATCTTAGGAATAAGATAAATACATATATGTATAAACCAAACGATAGACAATAAAATTATCTATTAGATGCCATCAACAAATTGTCGATAAATAGATAAATAGACGAGTAATTAACAAGAAAATTAAGACACTTTTGTCATATTTTACTATTTTTAGTAAAAAATATATTATATAATAAAGTGAAATATCTCATCTTAGGAAATAGATAAATAGATACATTTATATACCAAAAGATAGACAATAAAATTATCTATTAGATGCCATCAACAAATTGTCAATTGATAGATAAATAGACGAGTAATAAATGAAACAATTAAGACATTTTTGCCATATTTTACAATTTTTAGTAAAAAATATATTATATAAAGTGAAATTTCTCATCTTAGGAAATAGATAAACAGATACATGTATATACCAAAATATAGACAATAAAATTATCTATTAGATGCCATCAACAAATTGTCGATAAATAGATAAATAGATGAGTTATTAACAAAATAATTAAGACACTTTTGTCATATTTTACAATTTTTAGTAAAAAATATAATATATAAAGTTAAATTTCGAATCTTAGGAATAAGATAAATACATATATGTATAGGCCAAACGATAGACAATAAAATTATCTATTAGATGCCATCAACAAATTGTCGATAAATAGATAAATAGACGAGTAATGAACAAGAAAATTAAGACACTTTTGTCATATTTTACTATTTTTAGTTAAAAATATATTATATAAAGTGAAATATCTCATCTTAGGAAATAGATAAATAGATACATGTATATGCCAAAAAATAAACAATAAAATTATCTATTAGATGCCATCAACAAATTGTCAATTGATAGATAAATAGACGAGTAATAAATGAAACAATTAAGACACTTTTGTCATATTTTACAATTTTTAGTAAAAAATATATTATATAAAGTGAAATTTCTCATCTTAGGAATAAGATAAATAGATACATATAAATACCAAAATATAGACAATAAAATTATCTATTAGAGGCCATCAACAAATTGTCGATAAATAAATAAATAGATGAGTAATTAACAAGAAAATTAAGACACTTTTGTCATATTTTACTATTTTTAGTTAAAAATATATTATATAAAGTGAAATTTCTCATCTTAGGAAATAGATAAATAGATACATGTATATACCAAAAGATAGACAATAAAATTATATATTAGATGCCATCAACAAATTGTCGATAGATAGATAAATAGACGAGTAATTAACGAAAAAAGTGGGATACTTTGGTCATATTTTACAATTTTTAGTCAAAAATATATTATATAAAGCGAAATTTCTCATCTTAGGAAATAGAAAAATTGATACATGTATATACGAAAAGATAGACAATAAAATTATCTATTAGATGCCATGAACAAATTGTCGATAGATAGATAAATAGATGAGTAATAAATGAAATAATTAAGACACTTTTGTCATATTTTACATTTTTTTGTCAAAAATATATTATATAAAGTGATATTTCTCATCTTAGGAAATAGATAAATAGATACATGTAAAAACCAAAAGATAGACAATACAATTATCTATTAGATGCCATCAACAAATTGTCAATTGATAGATAAATAGACGAGTAATAAATGAAACAATTAAGACACTTTTGTTATATTTTACTAATTTTAGTTAAAAATATATTATATAAAGTGAAATATCTCATCTTAGGAAATAGATAAATAGATACATGTATATACCAAAAAATAGACAATAAAATTATCTATTAGATGCCATCAACAAATTTTCAATTGATAGATATATAGACGACTAATAAATGAAACAATTAAGACATTTTTGTCATATTTTACTCTTTTTAGATAAAAATATATTATATAAAGTGAAATTTCTCATCTTAGGAAATAGATAAATAGATACATGTATATACCAAAAGATAGACAATAAAAGTATCTATTAGATGCCATCAACAAATTGTCGATAGATAGATAAATAGACGAGTAATTAATGAAAAAAGTGGGACACTTTGGTCATATTTTACTATTTTTAGTCAAAAATATATTATATAAAGTGAAGTTTCTCATCTTAGGAAAATAGATAAATTGATACATGTATATACGAAAAGATAGACAATAAAATTATCTATTAGGTGCCATCAACAAATTTTCCATAGATAGATAAATAGACGAGTAATAAATGAATAAATAAAGACACTTTGGTCATATTTTACAATTTTGTCAAAAATATATTATATAAAGTGACATTTCTCATCTTATGAAATAGATAAATTGATACATGTATATACGAAAAGATAGACGATAAAATTATCTATTAAATGCCATCAGCAAAGTGTTGATAGATAGACAAATAGATGAGTAATAAACAAGAAAATTAAGACACTTTTGTCATATTTTTCTATTTTTAGTCAAAAAATATATTATATAAAATGAAGTTTCTCATCTTAGGAAATATATAAAATGATACATGTATATACCAAAATATAGACAATAAAATTATCTATTAGATGCCATCAACAAATTGTCGATAGATAGATAAATAGACGAGTAATTAATGAAAAAATTGGGACACTTTGGTCATATATTACAATTTTTAGTAAAAAATATATTATATAAAGTGGAATTTCTCATCTTAGAAAATAGATAAATATATATATGTATATACCAAAAGATAGACAATAGAATTATCTATTAGATGCCATCAACAAATTGTCAATAGATAGATAAATAGAGGTGTAATAAATGAAACAATTAAGACACTTTGGTCATATTTTACAATTTTTAGTCAAAAATATATTATATAAAGTGAAATTTCTCATTCTAGGAAATAGATAAATTGATACATGTATATACGAAAAGATAGACAATAAAATTATCTATTAGATGCCATCAACAAATTGTCGAAAGAAAGATAAATAGATGAGTTATAAACAAGAAAAATAAGACAATTTTATCATATTTTACAATTTTTAGTAAAAAATATACTATATAAAGTGAAATTTTTCATCTTATTAAATAGATAAATTGATTTGAGGTTTGAGGTTGATTTGAGGTTTGAGGTTGAGGTTGAACCCAAAACCTCACCTAAAAATAAAAAAAATAAATATATATAAATGAAAGAATGAATGAATGAATGAATGATAATTTTTTTATTCACATGCTTTTTTTCTAGACTATATAATTTTTAATAGTTATAGTGACACACATGTATGGTAACACTGGTAACCAATATGGTAACACTGCTAATGTGGATTTGAACAGAGAAGTATCAGCCAAGGTTTGTTTACATAACATAATTACTAATATCTGTTTATAATAATAATAATAACTGTTATTATATATTAATACTGTAATTATTTATTAGCTAATGTATGCTGTGTTATTATGATTAGGAGTAGGGGACAGGCTTGGGGGGGACTGGGGGGTGGGAGAATAGGGGGACAGGCTTGGGGGGGACTGGGGGGTGGGAGAATAGGGGGACAGGCTTGGGGTACATAGAACACTGTTTTGAAACAAATAATGGGTATTTATTTAAACTAATGCCGTTCTGAAACAAATAATGGGTATTTATTTAAACTAATGCCGTTCTGAAACAAATAATGGGTATTTATTTAAACTTACGTACATGAGAATACGTACATGAGTATACGTACATGAGTATACGTACATGAGAATACGTACATGAGAATACGTACATGAGAATACGTACATGAGAATACGTACATGAGAATACGTACATGAGAATACGTACATGAGAATACGTACATGAGAATACGTACATGAATAAAATAAATACATGAAAATACACATGTGAAAAGAATACGCACATAAAAATACGCACATGAGAATATGCACATGGAAATAAAATACACACATGGGAAAATACACACACTGGAAAATACACACACGGGAAAATACACACATGGGAAAATACACACATGGGAAAATACACACATGGGAAAATACACACACGGGAAAATCTTTTGAATATATTTTTTAGGAGAGAGAGAGAGAGAGAGAGAGAGAGAGAGAGAGAGAGAATGCATGTTTGTGTATGAGAGAAATATATATATATATAGAGAGAGAAAAAATGTGTGTGTGTGCATGTATGTGTATGAGAGAGAGAGAGAGAGAGAGAGAGAGAGAATGTGTGTATGGGTACAGTACAGTATTACAGTACAGAATTACAGTATGGTAGGCCTATGGTATTTTGTATATATGGTATTTTATTATTTATGTAATTATTCTCATGTATGTATTCTCATGTACGTATTCTCATGTTCGTATTCTCATGTATGTATTTTCATGTACGTATTCTCATGTATGTATTCTCATGTACGTATTCTCATGTACGTATTCTCATGTATGTATTCTCATGTAAGTATTCTCATGTACGTATTCTCATGTATGTATTCTCATGTACGTATTCTCATGTATGCATTCTCATGTACGTATTCTCATGTATGTATTCTCATGTACGTATTCTCATGTATGTATTCTCATGTACGTATTCTCATGTACGTATTCTCATGTATGTATTCTCATGTACGTATTCTCATGTATGTATTCTCATGTACGTATTCTCATGTAAGTATTCTCATGTACGTATTCTCATGTACGTATTCTCATGTACGTATTCTCATGTACGTATTCTCATGTACGTATTCTCATGTACGTATATTGATGTGTATATATGTACACATATACACATGTATATACACACACTCACACACACATACACACACATACACACACACATACACACACACATACACACACATACACACACACGTATATACACACACACACACAGGTCATAAGTGTATATATTTTATTTCCATGACTTGTATTTTATTTTCATGTATGTATTTTATTTCCATGACCTGTATTTTATTTTCCTATATGTCTTTTCAGGTTGGTTAAGGTGGTGGTTGTTTTTGTGTACATTGGAGTGCCAGGATTCCTCCAAAGTCTGCTAGGAAACAGGACCAGAGATAATATACATATACAGGATATATACAGGATAATATAAACTAATACAGGATAATAAATAAGTATAGGTTGATTGTGGAAAATAGACAAAGAGAGACTATTGTCATGTATGTATGTATATATATATGTATATATATTTATATGTATATATATATATGGGTGATAGGAATGAACATATAGGAATTTTAGGAGAGAAAGTGAATGGAAATGGGGAACTTTTGTTAAATTTCAAGGAAGAGAACATACGTACATGAGAATACGTACATGAGAATACGTACATGAGAATACGTACATGCGAATACGTACATGAGAATACGTACACGAAAATACGCACATGAATAAAATAAATACATGAAAATACACATGTGAAAAGAATACGCACATAAAAATACGCACGAGAGAATATGCACATGGAAATAAAATACACACATGGGAAAATGAAATAATTATCCATGTGAAAATACACACACGGGAAAATACACACACGGGAAAATACACACACGGGAAAATACACACATGGGAAAATACACACACGGGAAAATACACACACTGGAAAATACACACACGGGAAAATACACACATGAAGAGAGAAGGATAGATTTGATGACTAACCATAAGAGAGAAGGATAGATTTGATGACTAACCATAAGAGAGAAGGATAGATTTGATGACTAACCATAAGAGAGAAGGATAGATTTGATGACTAACCATAAGAGAGAAGGATAGATTTGATGACTAACCATAAGAGAGAAGGATAGATTTGATGACTAACCATAAGAGAGAAGGATAGATTTGATGAGTGACCATAACATGATAGTATTAGAATATGAATGTGTGAGAAAGGCAGCCAAGAATGTAGTAAAAGGAGGGCAGAAATGGAGAATACGAGAAGCAAGATGGGATTTGTATAAGTGTGATTTGAGGAGTATGGAATGGACTATGGATGGAGGAGTGGATGAACTGAATGATTCCCTGGTTAGGAAAGTGACAGAAGTGGGTGAGAAAAGGATAGGAAGGGTAAGGAATAGAAATAAAAGAAGTTTGATGAAGAGCTGGTGGAATAAAGATAATGAGAATGTGAGGAAGAAGAGGAAAGAGAGTAATAGGAAATGTAGAAGACTGAGGAAAAATGTAGGTAATAGGGGAGTATGTAGTGAATATTTTGTTATATGCAAATGATGTGGTGATTATGAGAGAGACAGCTAGGTGAGGTTCTGTAGAGAATACTTGATGTTATTACAGAGTATGGGAATGATTTTAACCCTTAAAGGACCGGGGATAGTGAAATTACTGTGCCTCCCAGGACCGGGGGTTGAGCGAAAAACACGTAAAATAGCCTGTTTTCGCATGCTCTGTACTCCTAACCTACAATGAACGAGTGAATTATTTTAGTGCCATGAGAACGAGCAACTCTTCCTCTTTCGATTGGTACCAATGGGAAGTCTGTAGGTTTAATGGTTACAGAATTAAGACGAGTTGAATGAGGTAATGTCGCCGTACGTTGAGCGCTAGTGTTTGTGTGTGTGTGTGGTGACCGTGGCGAGGTAGTAGAAAATGGGGGTAGGCGCTCGTCAGCTAAGCCACTCACCAGCACACTCGGACATAACAACATCAATAATGCCTCAATTTTACCCTAGAAAAGGCAGTGTGTACTCAGTCTGAGCAGCCCATCCTACTATAAACCAGTGTAGCCAACGTCTGGAGTAAAAAAAAAATGGGGAAAATTCCTTAACCTTGGGAAATTTTAGCAATTCGGCATATGCCGGGCCCGGTCCTTTATCGGCAACCCGTCATATGCCGGGCCCAGTCCTTTAGGGGTTAATGTCAAGTTTGGGAGTGATAAGATGGGGATGACCGGGATATAGGTAGTACGTGGAGACTGGGTGGAAATGGGATTGAAAGGACACAATATATAGATACTTAGGAATAATTGTGGATGAGAAAGGATGTGATAGGACAAAGACTGATAGGTTATCAAGAGCAAACCAGTGGATAGGAAGACTAGGAAGTGTGGCAAGGTGTAGAGCTAATAAGTATGAAGTATGTATGGTGTATGGAAAGGTAGGAAGTGTGTCAAGGTGTATGGAAAGGTAGGAAGTGTGGCAAGGTGTATGGAAAGGTAGGAAGTGTGGTAAGGTGTATGGAAAGGTAGGAAGTGTGGTAAGGTGTATGGAAAGGTAGGAAGTGTGGCAAGGTGTATGGAAAGGTAGGAAGTGTGGCAAGGTGTATGGAAAGGTAGGAAGTGTGGTAAGGTGTATGGAAAGGTAGGAAGTGTGGCAAGGTGTATGGAAAGGTAGGAAGTGTGGTAAGGTGTATGGAAAGGTAGGAAGTGTGGCAAGGTGTATGGAAAGGTAGGAAGTGTGGTAAGGTGTATGGAAAGGTAGGAAGTGTGGTAAGGTGTAGAGCTAATAAGTACATACATACATACACACATACATACATACATACATAGGATAGGAACAACATTGAATAGACTGGAGGTAGTACAGAATAGGATAGGAAGAACAGCTTTAGGTACAAACAAGTATGTACAGTAGGTGTGGAAGCAATAAGAGGTGAGGCTGGATGGAGTACGTTTGAGGAGAGGATAGACAGTGAGAGAGTACCGTTGTAAAGGTGACACTCAGTCATCATCATCACTGGCAACACTGACGCCTCAGATCATCACTGGCAACACTGACGCCTCAGTTTGTTTACCTCTGTGAAGCTCAAAGCCTGGCAGGGGAATATTTTAGTATTTATTTGCATTTTAAGGACATTTAAGGATATTTTAAGGGATCAAGATTATATTAAGGGTTAGTTAAGGGTATACAGTTAATGGTGAAGGGACATAGATAAGGGTAAGTTGGTGAAATAAAGGAATTTTGAAGGGTTTAAATAAGGGTGGATAATAATGGCTGTGCTAAAATGTTACCATAAATATTAGAATGATTTTGTTTTATTATTTTTAAGGGTTCACTGTTATTTTAAGGGTATATAAATAAGGGCAAATTGGAGATATAAGGGGATTTTTATTGATAAAGGATTTAATTAACAAGAAATATATTAATTAACGTTAAATTTATTTATTTCAGAAGTGGGATTACAGAAGAAGGATTTACATACGAAGATTTACATCAAGGGATTTACAGAAGGAGGATTACAATGACTACACCAAGGTATTTATGAAGAAGAATTATTATGGGTAAATTTACAGAAAACCTGGGTTCACTATATTGTATATATTAGTATCATTACCCACTATTTTGGACCATTCTAAGACACTTTTCATCTATGGTGTTTCTCTCGGAAATGCCTCGTTTTCGAGATATGCCCCGTTTACAAACATGATTTGGAAACTAGTCTTACCTGACCTGACCTAACCTAACCTAGACCACAGCAGACTACCGGGACCTAACCTGGGCAAAC
Organism: Petrolisthes manimaculis; assembly: GCA_034508575.1. Lineage (NCBI taxonomy): Eukaryota > Metazoa > Arthropoda > Malacostraca > Decapoda > Porcellanidae > Petrolisthes > Petrolisthes manimaculis. Next base: position 368,173 of record JAWZYT010001153.1, read on the forward strand.
TACGGGACCTAACCTGGGCAAACCACCGGGACCTAACCTGGGCAAACTACGGGACCTAACCTGGGCAAACTACCGGGTATAACCAGTGTAAACTATCATAAAATGACCTGGGCAAATTTCCAGGACCTAACCTAATGTGGTGATACTGCTCAAGCCTAGCCGAAAACCCAGTTATTCTGTAATAATGCATTATGATCTATCTATCTATCTATAGCTCTGATGCCTCACTCCCTCCGGGAACTCCCCTCAAGGGTGTGGCCACGGCAGAAAAGTCTCCAGTCTTCCCTGTTCCAACACTCCCTCCTTACTTGGTCCAGCCCTTCCCTCCCCCTCACATTACTCTCCTTTACATACTCTTCCACTCTGTTGTGCCATCTAACTGGTGGTCTGCCTCTCACATCACAGCCCACAACTTCACTTCCATACACCTTCTTTACAAACTCCTCACCTTGCATTCTCTCTACATGTCCAAACCATCTTAATGTATTACATTTCACATTATTATTATTACTACCATTTTTATCGTTATTATAACTACTATTATTATTACTACTTCAACTACTTTTATGATTATTATTATCAGTAAATATTGAAAGAATTATAGTTATTGTGTATGGTGTTTCTACCTTTATTACCCATTTATTTACACCATTCTAAGACTTTTTTCATTTAAATGATGAGTTCATTTGTAACATCCATTTTATTGTGCAAATTTAATGTTTTATCCATACATAAATAACCTAACCTATCCTAACTTAACCTAACCTAACCTAACCTAATCTAATCTAACCTAATCTTAACCATTGCAGACTACCAGGACCTTACCTGAGCAGACTACCAGGACCTAACCTGAGCAGACTATTGGAAGTTTTACAAGGTAAGTAAGACCTAAATCAAAGTTATTATTATTATAACATATATAAAACACCTAAATTTAGGAAAAAAATTACGTGTCAATAATGGTGCAATTTTTATTATTATTATTATTATTATTATTATTATTATTATTATTATTAATATGAAAATTATTATTATTATTATTATTTTTGGGAAGGAAACCCTCTTTGATACAAGTTTTGTTGAAGATAACTGCGAGCTCTGCGCTGTTAATTTTGTAGCAAATCTTTTCAAGTTTGCGAATTGTTTTCTTAGTATTGCTGGGGAGATGGAAAAGCAAATTACCAAGTGAGTTTATTGGCCTGACGTTTCGGCTTTCTCTCAAAGCCATTCTCAAAGGAATGAGTGTCTTACAGAAACCAGGTATATTTATAGTCCCTGTATGGAGGTACAGCTATGCGTACTGCGCCCTGATTGGCTGTTAGCAGTCGCACTTGATCCTGTGTCAAAATAATGGTAATGACAATGTGTATGATAATAACAATAATAATAATAATCTATGATAATGGCATGTATATAATAATAATAATAAGGGTTACAATTATGTTTTAATAGTATTTATGGTCCCTGCGTTCTGATTGGCTGCTAGCGGTCGCACCTGATTGTGTGTCACCGCTGGCTCGACTCACGCTGTTGCAGCCTGGCAGAGCGTCTGATAGGGAGGTCTGGGGCTGGGTTAGCTGAGTTTTCAGGGTGCAGTACGCATAGCTGTACCTCCATACAGGGACTATAAATATACCTGGTTTCTGTAAGACACTCATTCCTTTGAGAATGGCTTTGAGAGAAAGCCGAAACGTCAGGCCAATAAACTCACTTGGTAATTTGCTTTTCCTTCTCCCCAGCAATACTAAGAAAACAATTCGCAAACTTGAAAAGATTTGCTACAAAATAAACAGCGCAGAGCTCGCAGTTATCTTCAACAAAACTATTATTATTATTATAATTATTATTGTTATTATTATTATTATTATTATAATTATTATTATTATTGTTATTATTATTATTGTTATTATTATTATTATTATTATTATTTTGACACGGTTAGTTGTCAGTAGTTTGCCCAGGTTAGGTTCTGGTAGTTTACAGCAGTTTAGGTTAGGTCAGGTCATGTAAGGTCTTGCTAATTTCAAAATGCTATATATTAATATGACCTAACTTGGATGTGTATGAGAGGGAGAGAGAGTGTGTATGTGTGTTAGAGAGAGAGAGAGAGAGAGGGTGTGTGTGTGTTAGAGAGAGAGAGTGTGTGTGTGTGTGTGTGTGTGTTAGAGAGAGAGAGAGGGGGGGTGTGAATGAGAGGGAGAGAGAGTGTGTATGTGTGTTAGAGAGAGAGAGAGGGTGTGTGTGTAATGTCAATATTAATTTCATATTATTTACGAAGAAAAGGGTTTGAGAATGTTATGAATTTGTGAATAAAGAAGATAAAAACATTGTATTAATAAATGCCAATAGAATATAGAATTAACAGTTATTTTTTATTACTCGTATTTCATAATGGTTTTCATTATCCATATATATTTTATTTTAATTAAAAATTTGAGTAAATTTTCTGAGCTACACATGTGAAATTTTCAGGCAAAATATATATAGATTTTACAAGATTTTTTCAAGTGATTAGTTCATTTTTAGCTTCCATTTATTGTGTAAATATCCTGTTTTAGCCCAACCCAATCTAACCTACCCCAACCCAACCCAATGTAATCTAACCTAACCCAATCCAATCTAACCTACCCCAACCCAACCCAATGTAATCTAACCTAACCCAACCCAACCCAATGTAATCTAACCTAACCCAATCCAATCTAACCTAACCCAATCCAACCCAATGTAATCTAACCTAACCCCAACCCAACCCAATGTAATCTAACCTAACCCAATCCAATCTAACCTAATCTTAACCATTGCAGACTACCAGGACCTAACCTGAGCAGACTACCAGGACCTAACCTGAGCAGACTATTGGAAGTTTTACAAGGTAAGTAAGACCTAAATCAAAGTTATTATTATTATTATTATTATTATTATTATTATTATTATTATTATTATAACATATATAAAACACCTAAATTTAGGAAAAAAAATAAGTGTCAATAATGGTGCAATTTTTATTATTATTATTATTATTATTATTATTATTATTATTAATATGAAAATTATTATTATTATTATTATTATTATTAATATGAAAATTATTATTATTATTATTATTATTATTATTATTATTATTATTACATATACCGTACCATAAAACACCCAAACTTTGGACATTTTTTACGTGTGTTTGTGAATAATTGTGTTAATAACGGTACAATGTTATTGGCATTAGTGTCATGTGTTAGCCAGCCAGGTACTATCCCTGCTATCTAAGGGCATACTAAAATATATAGCCATCTTTCTATTTATCTCCTAATATGGCATACAATATATTATACTGAGCACATAATTATCTCCAATATCCACAGTCCTTGTTGCTTATCAATGCACTATCAGACATCCTCACTATCTCCTTTCTACTGTACTGTACTTCTTTATTATCTACACTTACTCTCTCCTTTCTACTGTACTGTACTTCTTTATTATCTACACTTACTCTCTCCTTTCTACTGTACTGTACTTCTTTATTATCTACACTTACTCTCTCCTTTCTACTGTACTGTACTTCTTTATTATCTACACTTACTCTCTCCTTTCTACTGTACTGTACTTCTTTATTATCTACACTTACTCTCTCCTTTCTACTGTACTGTACTTCTTTATTATCTACACTTACTCTCTCCTTTCTACTGTACTGTACTTCTTTATTATCTACACTTACTCTCTCCTTTCTACTGTACTGTACTTCTTTATTATCTACACTTACTCTCTCCTTTCTACTGTACTGTACTTCTTTATTATCTACACTTACTCTCTCCTTTCTACTGTACTGTACTTCTTTATTATCTACACTTACTCTCTCCTTTCTACTGTACTGTACTTCTTTATTATCTACACTTACTCTCTCCTTTCTACTGTACTGTACTTCTTTTTTATCTACACTTACTCTCTCCTTTCTACTGTACTGTACTTCTTTATTATCTACACTTCTTCCCCCAAATTCACATCCAAACATTTTCATTGTCTTCCACAATTCTTCATTACAAAACAAAATGAAACCTTCACTGCCTTCTTCTATACTGCTTTACTACTAAGCAGACATCTATCTATACAGCCAAACACACATCTTCAATACAAAACACATATTCATTGCATACCAAACACATATGTACCTTCTACACATTTTCCATACATATGTACCTTCAACACATTTTCCATACATATGTACCTTTTACACATTTTCCATACATATGTACCTTTTACACATTTTCCATACATATGTACCTTTTACACATTTTCCATACATATGTACCTTCTACACATTTTCCATACATCTGTACCTTCTACATATTTTCCATACATATTCACTACTTTTCTTCATATATTCATATACTTTATTACAGTGACACACACACACCTCCATTATCTTTCAACACATCCTCACATATCCTACATAACTACTCACCCTACATCTTCACTCCCCCACATATGCTATGCAGTATACACACAAAACAATACTGTACTGTACTACACATCATAATTACTCTCCACCAAAAAGTGTTTTTTTATTTATTTTTTTCGTGCTAACCCTAAGTGAAAAATAATTATTACACCAAATCACTACTTCCACATTAATTTGGATGGTGTATTGGTCACAATGTTTGCATTATCATACCACAAGGCAATAATTTGCAGGGTTATGCTTCTGCGAAAAAAAAATGTATCGGTATGAGATAATAAGAATGTATAATTATTGTGTGGTGACCAAAGCACTCACCACTGCCCCATTTAGGTACTGGCATGGCTATGTCATATTTAGGTACTGGCATGGCTATGTCATATTTAGGTACTGGCATGGCTATGTCATATTTAGGTACTGGCATGGCTATGTCATATTTAGGTACTGGCATGGCTATGTCATATTTAGGTACTGGCATGGGTATGTCATATTTAGGTACTAGCATGGCTATGTCATATTTAGGTACTGGCATGTGTATGTCATATTTAGGTACTGGCATGGGTATGTCATATTTAGGTACTGGCATGGGTATGTCATATTTAGGTACTGGCATGGGTATGTCATATTTAGGTACGGGCATGGGTACTGTTTGTCAGGACTAAGCAGGCTGTTGGAGGTGTCAAGTTGTCGTTTTTTAGTAGGTCTTATTTCCTCATTACCAAAGTCCAAGTCGTCGTTTTTTAGTAGGTCTTATTTCCACATGTAAATATTCAGTTTTTATTATCTCTCTACATTTCTGAACTGTGTTTATAAAATGGAGGAGCAGTAATTTCAATCAATCATTCGATCTAGTCTACTGTACCTTCAAGTGATATACTGTATATGGTAACAAGGTGTATCATTCTCTTGCAGTACACATAAATGCAAAGAAAAGAGGGTAGAAGCATAAAAAAAAAAAAAAAAAAAAAATATCAAGAGGAAGAATACGTGGTCTTAAAATAAAAATTAGGTCTGTAAAGCTATATAGTACACCTTCCAGTCATAGGTTACCCATTAGTAGCCTATATTGATCTATATCAATCCAATAAAGGCTTGATATATTATTGCATAGTAATGAAAGATAAATTTATATTCATATTCCGTACAAATTGTATATCCTTCAAGTCTGGTAATAATTATATACAACAATTATAATGGTCAGTCCGTTAGTCTGCTAAGGATGATAAAGTTATGGCACGTGAGGTTAGGTCCCGGTAGTCTGCCCCAGTTAGGTCCCAGTTGTCTGCCCCGGTTAGGTCCCAGTTGTCTGCCCCGGTTAAGTCCCGGTACCCTACCCCAATTAGGTCCCAGTGGTCCGCCCCGGTTAGGTCCCAGTTGTCCGCCCCGGTTAGGTCCCAGTTGTCCGCCCCGGTTAGGTCCCAGTAGTCCGCCCCGGTTAGGTCCCAGTTGTCTGCCCCGGTTAGGTCCCAGTACTTTACCCCAATTAGGTCCCAGTTGTCTGCTCTGGTTAGGTCCCAGTTGTCCGCCCCGGTTAGGTCCCGGAAGTCTGCCCCAGTTATGTACCAGTTGTCCATCCCGGTTAGGTCCCGGTACTCTGCCCCAATTAGGTCCCGGTAGTCTGCCCCAGTTATGTCCCAGTTGTCTGCCCTGGTTAGGTCCCGGTAGTCTGCCCCAATTAGGTCCCAGTTGTTTGCCCTGGTTAGGTTTGGTTAATTTTTTAAACTTGGCTCGGATTTCCAAAATATTGACTTTTATCCCTCATGACAATTGCAGAAGCTGAGTCGACTTTTGCTGAAACTTGGCTCGGATTTTCAATTTTTTAACCTTTATACAGGTTAACAAACTACAGTACTTTAAAGCCAAAATAATGTAAGTGTTTCCCCGCACCCAAAACCCCGGATTCCCAGCGATCTCCCCCAAGATGGAAGGGATTAGGGAATATGTATAAATATTATGGTCACTAATGAATAGAACAAATAAAAAAGACAGGAAAAAATACTAAAAAAAAACGGTAGAACTCTTATGCAGAAATACCGTCAGGCTAATATCAAAATGCCCCATTTGAATATGAGGAATATTTTTACAAGTTGCCACAACTCGATTTCAAAAATGTTACTATTACCAGTGTTTATATTTTACTATTACAAACCACTTTTCTATATACCATTTCTTCTGCAAATGTTGCATAACAGTAGTTACCTCTTATAGTTAGGTCCCTGTAGTCTGCCCAAGTTAGGTCCCGGTAGTGTGTCCCAGTCCAGATTAGGTTAGGTTATGTCCCGGTAGTGTGGCCCAGTCCAGATTAGGTTAGGTTAGGTCCCGGTAGTGTGTCCCAGTCCAGATTAGGTTAGGTTAGGTCCCGGTAGTGTGTCCCAGTCCAGATTAGGTTAGGTTAGGTCCTGGTAGTGTGTTCCAGTCCAGATTAGGTTAGGTTAGGTCCCGGTAGTGTGTCCCAGTCCAGATTAGGTTAGGTTAGGTCCTGGTAGTGTGGCCCAGTCCAGATTAGGTTAGGTTAGGTCCCGGTAGTGTGTTCCAGTCCAGATTAGGTTAGGTCAGGTCAGGTGAGGTGTGACTAATTTTTACTGTATATTTTTTCTTGCTTAGGTCCCGGTAGTCTGCCCAGGTTAGGTCCCGGTAGTCTGCCCAGGTTAGGTCCCGGTAGTCGCCCTGGTTAGGTCCCGGTAGTCTGCCCAGGTTAGGTCCCGGTAGTCTGCCCTGGTTAGGTCCCGGTAGTCTGCCCTGGTTAGGTCCCGGTAGTCTGCCCAGGTTAGGTTCCGGTAGTCACACTAAATCCTTCTAGGAAATATATTTTTTTCTAGTGAAATCCTGTTGTGGCAACTTGTAAAAATTTACCAAATATGACCTATCTTGGAAATGGGGCATTTGCGGAGGAAATGCCATAAGAAAATAATCTTAGAATGGTCTAAATAAATGGATAATGAAGGTAGAAAACCCTTGTGCAATAACGGCAATTCTTTCAATATTTACCGCATTAAATTTTAGTGTATGAACTTATGAAGATTATACAAAGATGTAACTTGTTTTGTACTCCTATGACCTACAGTATATTTTCTCTTGTGATATTGGTGATAGACACTGTACAGTAATGCTATAGGCCTACATACTCCAGCATCAAGTAGGCCTACTGTGGGAATATCTTGTATATTGGCTGTAGCACCATCATAATCCTCACAAAATATGTAAATTTAGATGTTATCAGTGTATATTTCATTACATAACACACTAAGTGAAGTGAAAAATAAATTAAATCATTACATAACACACTAAGTGAAGTGAAAAATAAATGAAATCATTACATAACACACTAAGTGAAGTGAAAAATAAATGAAATCATTACATAACACACTAAGTGAAGTGAAAAATAAATGAAATCATTACATAGCACACTAAGTGAAGTGAAAAATAAATGAAATCATTACATAGCACACTAAGTGAAGTGAAAAATAAATGAAATCATTACATAACACACTAAGTGAAGTGAAAAATAAATGAAATCATTACATAACACACTAAGTGAAGTGAAAAATAAATGAAATCATTACATAACACACTAAGTGAAGTGAAAAATAAATGAAATCATTACATAACACACTAAGTGAAGTGAAAAATAAATGAAATAACTGTCAAGTGTCGTTAGATTCCTGACTCAAAATGACACTGATCCCACAATATAATAAATGTTTGTTGACGGGAATGAGATGTAGGAGTTAGAGAGAGAGATTGTGTGTATGTGTGTGTGTGTGTGTGTACCACTTATCAACTCACAGGGGGTTTAAATTGTATGTATGTATGTATGTATGTATATATATATATGTATATGTATGTATTTTTTATTTATTTCCTTCCTTCCTTTTTTCTCTTCTCTCTCTCTCTCAGTATACATACAAATACACACATACTGTATACATACATACATACATATACATACATACATACACATACATACACACATATACATACATGCATACAATTTAAACCCCCTGTGAGTTGATAAGTGGTACACACACACACACACACATACACACAATCTCTCTCTCTAACTCCTACATCTCATTCCCGTCAACAAACATTTATTATATTGTGACAATGAGAGATTATGTAATGTGACGAGCAATACAGCGCCTTGTCTTCCTCACTTACCATAATTGTTTAGGAAAACAGTTTTATACAATTTATACTACAAAATGCATGATACATCACTAGTTTAGGTTATTGTAATAATTACTATACCACAACGTACACTTCTAAGCCTAACAAATGAAACTAAAGCTACAAACATAATAATAGAGAAGCTACTAATTAATTCTGTCCCTCTCTCTCTCTCTCTCTCTCTCTATCTCTCAGTCTCTCTCTCTCTCTCTCTCTCTCTCTCTCTCTCTCTCTCTCTCTCTCTCTCTCTCTCTCTCTCTCTCTCTCTGTGTGTGTGTGTGTTACCCTGATTGTGAGAATTAGTTTATTTCCTATCATATCAAACCTGTAATAACTCTTACCATCCATACTTTCTTCAGTTATTTCGGAGGGTAAATTTACAGTAAACCTGGGTTCAGTAAAACGTTTATATTAGTATGATTTACCACTAATTAGGACCATTCTAAGACTATTTTCTTCAATGGTGTTTCTCTCGGAAATGCCCCGTTTTCGAGATATGCCCAGTTTTCATACCCCATACAAACTTGGGGGAGTCCTCTATAGAGTCCCTGTCACCATCAATATCCAAAAAATCCATTGAAACGTCATCCAAAGAACCAGACAATCCTGACAACGGTATCTCCCCCTGACTCATGATGACCCAGTGTTGCCAGGTCTGATTGACGAAATTTCCCTCACTTCAACATCAGAATTTCCCTTTTTACCTCAATTATTCCCTGTTTACTCTTGAGCATTGATGGTCTTTTAGGTATTACATCTTGTAGAAATTTCCCTGTTTACTCATCAACGAACTGTAAATTATTTCCCTGTGTAGACTTCGAAATTCCCTAAAACATAGAAATTTCCCTACACCTGGCAACACTGTTTTTGTTTATCATTCCTCGGCGACTCGGGCAGAGGCCGCAGTTATCGTACCGCAATATAGTAGATGTTTATTATTTATAAATCATAGATTGTTCCTATCTATCCCAGACTTACAAGACTAATGATAAAAGTATAATTAGTAAATAAACCAATATCTGGAAGACTGCAGTAGAGCTCTGTGCCTGTGTTTCAGAATGAGAAGTAAATAATACCTTGGACACAACAGTTGTGTCTAACCTAACACACGTAAACACAGTTTGGACACAAACCTTGTGTCCTATATACCTAATCAATGGGTTAAGGCCTTTATTTTATTTATTTATTTATTTTGATGTTATTTTATTTATTTATTATTATTTTAAATTTAATTATTTTATTTCTTTATTTATTTTGATGTTTTTTTTTAGTTATTTATTATTATTATTATTTTTTTTTTTGCATATTATTTTATTTATGCATTTATTATTTAATATTATTTTAAATTTATTTTTTTGCATATTATTTTATTTATGCATTTATTCTTTATTATTATTCCTACTCCCTCACCTCACCTCACCTCACCTCACCTCTCCTCCTCTGACCCTGGAGTCTGACCTATTCTACCTCCCTGGTGTGACCCTCAACCCGACCCACGTGTTGACCTGACCTGACCTGACCCCTCGTCCTCCACTCCCTCGTCCTCCACTCTCTCGTCCTCCAATCCGTCCTGGGAGCGTCTTTTTACTTGCATTCTTTCATGCTAATCTCTACTTTATATTATTTCTTCCTGGTTTTATTTTATCATTATAAAAAAAAAAATTATAATATGTTATTTCTTTCAGGTTTTATGTTAACATTATAAAAAAATAAAAAAATGGTATGTTATTTCTTTCAGGTTTTATATTAACATTATAAAAACAATAATAATAATATGTTATTTCTTTCAGGTTTTATTTTATCATTATAAAAATAAAAATAATAATACGTTATTTCTTTCAGGTTTTATATTAACATTATAAAAAAAATAAAAAAATGGTATGTTATTTCTTCCAGGTTTTATTTTAACAGTATAAAAAAAAAATAATAATATGTTATTTCTTTCAGGTTTTATATTAACAGTATAAAAAAATAAAAAAATGGTATGTTATTTCTTCCAGGTTTTATTTTAACATTATAAAAAATAACTAAAAAAATAGTATGTTTTTCTTTTGTGTCTTCCTATTTAACTACACACACAGTCATGTATTTATTATCACCTTAACGATAATAAATACATGACTGTGTGTGTAGTTAAATAGGAACACACAAAAGAAAAACATACTATTCTTTTAGTTATTTTCTATACTGTTAAAATAAAACCTGGAAGAAATAACATGCCATTTTTTTATTTTTGGAGATAATGATTCCTCCAAACTGTTCCCAGCAACAGAACACCATTATTTGTGTTCATCTGATCCTGTTTCCTGGCATACTTTGGAGGAATCAAGGCACTCCAATGTACCAAAAGTATACTCTCTCCTTAATGCTTCACCACTGTTGATAATCCCTTCAATGTCTGGATTATAGGTGTCTGTTGTCGTGAGGGAGATTAATGCATTTTTGTCCACATCAATTCTTCCGGTGAGTTTCATGGACTAATTGCTGTCAGACGGATAATCCCACGAAAAAATGTCACACTAAAAACCCCATGACAGTTTCTTAAGCTGTACACAAATCACTATATAGTCTTAATTATGGGGAGAGTATACTTTTGGTACATTACAGGGCCTTGATTCCTCCAAAGAAGGCCAGAAAACACACCCATATAAAGAAATATAATGGTATCCTGTTGCCTGGAATAATTTGGAGGAATCATAATCTCCAAATATATCCGAACTATACCCTCCCCTTAAGGGGGAAGTATTTTTTGTGCTGGTAAATCTGGAGCAACTAAATCCTCCACACAATTTCGCGTCAAAATTGGACTTTGGAGGAATCAAGATGCTGAACTGTACAGAACACTTGCTTATACACCAAACTAATGTTAATTAATAATATCATTACAGGTGTTTGGTGAAGGTGTGGTGACAAGTGGTGATGATTCCTCAGCTGTAGACTACGAGAAGAAGTCACTACTACTGCTGCTGCTGCTGCTGCTGTTGTGTGTCAGTGAATAATGTGATGTTTACCTGTTGTACAGTCGGCAAAAAAAGTAATGGAACCACCCCTATTGCCAGTGCTATGTAGAGTTGGTAAGCCTGTTCCACTGGTGATAATACCTATTGTATACTTATTGTATACTTATTATATAATACTACAGTTATAATATGTGTTATGAATAGGTGTATTATTGGTATATAGTTGGTGTATAATGGGTGTATTATTGTCCCTGTACAGGTACACTTGGACTGACTTAGCAGGTGTACCAACCCTACTGTGATAAAAATTCTAAAATTAATGGAGGGGTGGTTCCATTACTTTTTTTGCCGACTGTACACTGCATGGGACGTGGTGTTGGTGTGAGGACTGTACACTCGTCATACATAATTTCTGACCAGAGTGTGAGGAGCAGAAAGCTTCGAATCGCCTGGCATTGTTCATTTCCCCACCCAGTACACACATATAGAGGCTGAGTACGAATGCAGGGTATGTGTGAGTGTGTGTGTGTGTGTGTGTGTGTGTGTGTGTGTGGTGCCTGCAGTTCGTCTCTGGTCAGGGATTACGTATTACGAGTGTACTGTACAGTTGCCAAAAAAGGTATTGCGACAAATCTTGATAGAACTTTAACCCTAGTAATATCCACAACTATTTGTAGGGACTATAAACATGTATAACAGAAGGAAATATACATATCCTTCTGTAATTTATACTTATAATCCCTACAAACAACTATGGACATTAATATTATTTAATGTTGTATCACTAGTTGTCGCAATACCTTTTTTGGCAACTGTACATCACCACAGTCTACAAATATGTAACACTAACCATCAGCTTCACAAGGTTAGTTGAAGTTACTATTGGTCACAAGAACTGATACAGCCACAATCAATAAATCAGTATCATATCAAACTATAATCCTACAACAACAACACCTTACGTCAACTCAACCCCATCAATTATTATTATTATGAGGTGCTGCAAAATCATACACGTGTTGTTCTTTATTACCAAGATTATTATTATTAATATTATTATTATTATTATGAGGTGCTTTAAAATCATACACGTGTTGTTCTTTATTACCAAGATTATTATTATTATTATTATTATTATTATTATGAGGGGGTGTAAAATCATACACGTGTTGTTCTTTATTACCAAGATATTTACTACGATGGAAGGAAAGTGTTGGTGGATATTTGATTGTGGCTGTACTGTACCGATTGGATGTGTGTGTAAGAGAGATTTCATTTGTGTATGTATGTGTGAGTGACTGTGTGTGTGTAAGAGAGAGATAGAGAGACTCTTTGTGTGTGTGTGTGTGAAAGAGAAAGAGAGAGATTAATTTTGTGTGTGAGAGATTAATTTGTGTGTATGTGAGAGAGAGACTGTGTATGTGTGAAATGAATAAATAAATAAAGATATATAAAAATGGATTTATGTTTGTTATCCCTCCTTTCCTTATATTACATCTCTCTCTCTCTCTCTCTCTCTCTCTCTCTCTCTCTCTCTCTCTCTCTCTCTCTCTCTCTCTCTCTCTCTCTCTCCTTCCTTCGTGCTTGCTGTCCTATAATAATAATAATAATAAATAAATAAATAATAATGTGTTTCAATTTCCTTAGTAAAAATATAATTATAAAAATATTTATTACTTATCCCATGAAATAAATGGGTTTAACCCTTAACGTCCGGACCGCGGTCATAGACGGACCCAGGAAGCCTCCGGGTGGTGTCTTACACCCGTGCCATGTGGTGACCGGGCGAGATGAAGCACCGCTATTGCCAATGTCGGCATTTGCGAGCCCAATTTGGCGGGTTTTTTTTCACTTGGCTATACTTCACCACCATCCCTACAAATCACCATCGTCAGTCAGTGTGTTACTGACTGTAAACATGGATGGATGTGGATTAGATTTCTCGTGCGTGTCCGATTCTGTGGTGCGCCACGCTTACTTACAACACTGACTGCCACCCGCGCGGGCCACGTTCAGTTGTCGTCAGAGCCACTGCACCTAAGCGAACGCAGCCGCGCTCACACGAAAAAGTACCCTTCATTCCTCACTTAATTTCTCGGCAACGGAGAGTTGTAGAGAGCTGAGGTTGGTTTTATTGGAAAGAGGAAGAGTTGATGGTGCTAACAAGACCAAATTTAAGTTGTTCAGTATCGTAGTTTAGACGTACAGAGTAAGTGGAATAGAGCGATTTTGGAAAAATCGGCCAAAAGCGCCCGGCCACACAGTAGGGAAAGTAAGACTAGCCCCGGACTGACAAAATGGCTATCCATAGTTATCCCGTTGCGGAGGGGTTAATATTAGTCAATAATTAATTAAGGTGTAAAGAGATATACAATAATAAATAATTCAGGTGTTAAAAAGATTATCATAAAAATATCAAAGTAAAAAAACGAAAAAATAAATGAGTGTTTTAAAATGATACCGTTTTCTCTGATTAAGAAACCTTTGTAAATTGGTGGCAATATTGGAGCAACTTGATTCCTCCAAACTATGCCAGGCAACAGGGTAGATACCATTATATTTATTAATTAATCCTGTTTCCTGACATACTATGGAGGAATCATTGTACTACAAAGTACTACAAGGGACCTCAGATCTCTCTAGGGTAATTTTGTAGCAAACTGATTCCTCCAAACTGTATTATTCCTGCACTAAGTTGTGTTGTCTGTGATACCTTGGAGGACTCAAGGTGCTCCAATGTACCAATTAGTCACGGTTGGCAAGTTAAAATGTGGAATATTCGCTAATTTCGTTAATTAATTACGTAATAAAAGAAATTATTATATCCAAATGAAGGGAAAACTATGAGGATTTCAATGATATAATTACTAATTCAAAATAATTAATAATAAATGAATTATGAACCCAAACGTGAACTATATTCTCCACCAAATCATGACGTCAATATATGATAAATAAGGGGAGGGGGAGGGGAGTGGGGTGGGTGGTGTGGTGTTAGGGGGGGTAGGGACATGGGTGTGAGGGAGGGGGTTTGGGTAGGGGGGTTGGAGGGTAGGGCGGAGGGCAAGTCAACTCAGTAACCCTGTTTATGGACTGCCATTGGAAAGAAAAATTCTGAGCCAATTCATTCAATCTCTTTCACTTTCTCTCTATTTATTTACCCTTCATTCCCCTCTCCTTTACCTCTCTCTATCTCTCTATCTCTCTCTATCCCTATTTCCTCCCTCACACCCCACAATCCTCCCCTATCCCCAGAGAGAAAGGGAGTGAGAGAGAGAGAGAAAGAGATAGAGAGATTGATTGGTTGATTGATATTAGACACATCAACATCGAGGTCATATAGCGCCAGTAAAAGGTGATAGAGAGGTGAGACAGCAAGCAGGAAGGAAATAGAAAGAAAAGGGGCACAGTTGAAGAACTGAAAGCTAGTGGCTGGGGCCGAAGGGGCGTCCAAACCCTATAAGTATTGCCCACATTACTACAGGCAATAACCCCCCTACGGGGGAGATAGAGAGAAATAATGGAGGATGGGAGGGGGGTAAGGGTAGAGAGAGAGAGAGAGAGAAAGAGTGGTAAAGGTGAGGGTTGGGGATGAAGGAGAGAGAATATTGGCTCAGAATTTTTCTTTCCAATGGCAGTCCATAAACGGGGTTACTGAGTTGACTTGCCCTCCCCCCTACCCTCCAACCCCCCTACCCATACCCCCTCCCTCACACCCATGTCCCTACCCCCCTAACACCACACCACCCACCCCACACCCCTACCCCTCCCCTTGTTTATCATATAATGACGTCATGATTTGGTGGAGAATATAGTTCACGTTTGGGTTCATAATTAATTTATTATTAATTATTTTGAATTAGTAATTATATCATTGAAATCCTCATATTTTTCCCTTCATTTGGAAATAATAATTTCTTTTATTACATAAATAATTAACGAAATTAACGAATATTCCACATTTTAAATTTCCAACCGTGTCTAATTGGTACATTGGAGCACCTTGAGTCCTCCAAGGTATCTCAGACAACACAACTTAGTGCAGGAATAATACAGTTTGGAGGAATCAGTTTGCTACAAAATTACCCTAGAGAGATCTGAGGTCCCTTGTAGTACTTTGTAGTACAATGATTCCTCCATAGTATGTGAGGAAACAGGATTAATTAATAAATATAATGGTATCTACCCTGTTGCCTGGCATAGTTTGGAGGAATCAAGATGCTCCAATATTGCCACCAATTTACAAAGGTTTCTTAATCAGAGAAAACGGTATCATTTTAAAACTCATTTATTTTTTCGTTTTTTTACTTTGATATTTTTATGATAATCTTTTTAACACCAGAATTATTTATTATTGTATATTTCTTTACACCTTAATTAATTATTGACTAATATTAAACCCATTTATTTCATGGGATAAGTAATAAATATTTTTATAATTATATTTTTACTAAGGAAATTGAAACACATTATTATATATTTATTTATTTATTATTATTATTATTATAGGACAGCAAGCACGAAGGAAGGAGAGAGAGAGAGAGAGAGAGAGAGAGAGAGAGAGAGAGAGAGAGATGAAATATAAGGAAAGGAGGGATAACAAACACAAATCCATTTGTATATCTTTATTTATTTATTTATTTCACACATACACAGTCTCTCTCTCTCACATACACACAAATTAATCTCTCACACACAAAATTAATCTCTCTCTTTCTCTTTCACACACACACACACAAAGAGTCTCTCTATCTCTCTCTTACACACACACACACAGTCACTCACACATACATACACAAATGAAATCTCTCTTACACACACATCCAATCGGTACAGTACAGCCACAATCAAATATCCACCAACACTTTCCTTCCATCGTAGTAAATATCTTGGTAATAAAGAACAACACGTGTATAATCTTACAGCACCTCATAATAATAATAATTGAGGGGGTTGAGTTGATGTAAGGTGTTGTTGTTGTATGATTATAGTTTGATATGATACTGATTTATTGGTACGATGGAAGGAAAGTGTTGGTGGTTGAGTTGACGTATGGTGTTGTTGTTGTAGGATTATAGTTTGATATGATACTGATTTATTGGTACGATGGAAGGAAAGTGTTGGTGGTTGAGTTGACGTAAGGTGTTGTTGTTGTAGGATTATAGTTTGATATGATACTGATTTATTGATTGTGGCTGTATCAGTTCTTGTGACCAATAGTAACTTCAACTAACCTTGTGAAGCTGATGGTTAGTGTTACATATTTGTAGACTGGGGTGATGTACAGTTGCCAAAAAAGGTATTGCGACAACTAGTGATACAACATTAAATAATATTAATGTCCATAGTTGTTTGTAGGGATTATAAGTATAAATTACAGAAGGATATGTATATTTCCTTCTGTTATACATGTTTATAGTCCCTACAAATAGTTGTGGATATTACTAGGGTTAAAGTTCTATCAAGATTTGTCGCAATACCTTTTTTGGCAACTGTACAGTACACTCGTAATACGTAATCCCTGACCAGAGACGAACGGCAGGCACCACACACACACACACACACTCTGCATTCATACTCAGCCTCTATATGTGTGTACTGGGTGGGGGGAAAAGAACAATACCAGGCGATTCGAAGCTTTCTGCTCCTCACACTCTGGTCAGAAATTATGTATCACGAGTGTGTGTACAGTCCTCACACCAACACCACGTCCCATGCAGTGTACAACAGGTAAACATCACATTATACACTGACACACAACAACAGCAACAGCAGTAGTAGTAGTAGTGACTTCTTCTCGTAGTCTACAGCTGAGGAATCATCACCACTTGTCACCACACCTTCACCAAACACCTGTAATGATATTATTAATTAACATTAGTTTGGTGTATAAGCAAGTGTTCTGTACAGTTCAGCATCTTGATTCCTCCAAAGTCCAATTTTGATGCGAAATTGTGTGTGTGTGTGTGTGTGTGTGTGAGAGAGAGAGAGAGAGAGAGAGAGAGAGAGAGAGAGAGAGTGTGAAATAATAATAATAATAATAATGTGTGAGTGTGTAAGAGCGTGAGTGTGCGTGCGAGGGTGTGTGTGCGTGTGTGAGCGTGCATGTGTGCGTGCGTGTGTGAGCGTGCGTGTGTGCGTGCGTGTGTACCTGTCCGTCCCTCTCTCCTCCCATCCTATACCTGTCCCAATCACCTGACCCTATACTCGACCCCCTCCTGGCCCCACCTGTCACTCTGGGTTGAGGATGGGCAAAGGAAGGAAAGGAGTGGCGAAGGGGTTTAGCATAAGGAAGGAAAGGAGTGGGGAAGGTTTAGCATAAGGAAGGAAAGGAGTGGCGAAGGTTTAGCATAAGGAAGGAAAGGAGTGGCGAAGGTTTAGCATAAGGAAGGAAAGGAGTGGCGAAGGTTTAGCATAAGGAAGGAAAGGAGTGGCGAAGGTTTAGCATAAGGAAGGAAAGGAGTGGCGAAGGTTTAGCATAAGGAAGGAAAGGAGTGGCGAAGGTTTAGTATGTGAGTTTTAGAATTGGAATGGCAAGGGGTTTGTTTGGTGAGGAGTAGAGGATTGGTTAGGAAGAATATACAAGAGTAAAAACAGTGTAAAACTCCTTCAAGCAACAACAACATACGTATAAAGAAACATAAGACCATTTTCAAAATAAGCAGCAGACATTTAATAAAAAAAAATAGCAAGCCGCAACCCCATCAATCCTTGACGTATTTCCTCACAGGCCTACGAATTACACCCAGACCTCACAGGCCTATGAATTACACCCAGACCTCACAGGCCTACGAATTCCAGCCAGACCTCATCATTTTGTAAGTCAGCTGTGTTGTCCTAGTGAAGAGATTGGTGGTGTTTACTGGAGTGATGAGGGAAGGAAACAGACTATAATATAATTTATACCTCAGTGCTGATGGTATGTTGTTGTGGCAATATCAACAACCCATACACACACGGTTGCCTCACAAGTGCGTCATTATCTTTATGTCAAGGTGATCTAGAGTTTCTTAAGAGTTAAAACGAGAAAGGAGCTTCAAGTGAGATGTATGGCCATGTTTCACTTGTGTTACATTGGAGCTTCTCGATTCCTCTAAAGTATGCGAAGAAACAGGACCAGAAGAGCAAGAATAATGGTGTTTTGTTGCTTGGAATAGATTGGAGGATTTAGTTGCTCCAGATTTACCAGCACAAAAAATACTTCCCCCTTAAGGGGAGGGTATAGTTCTGATATTTTTGGAGATTATGATTCCTCCAAATTATTCCAGGCAACAGGATACCATTATATTTCTTTATATGGGTGTGTTTTCTGGCCTACTTTGGAGGAATCAAGTGACTGTAATGTACCAAAAGTATACTCTCCCCATAATTAAGACTATATAGAGATTTGTGTACAGCTTAAGAAACTGTCATGGGGTTTTTAGTGTGACATTTTTTCGTGGGATTATCGTGGGATAAGGAGAGAGTATACTTTTGGTACATTGGAGTGCCTTGATTCCTCCAAAGTATGCCAGGAAACAGGATCAGATGAACACAAATAATGGTGTTCTGTTGCTGGGAACAGTTTGGAGGAATCATTATCTCCAAAAATAAAAAAAATAAAAAAATGGTATGTTATTTCTTCCAGGTTTTTATTTTAACAGTATAAAAAATAACTAAAAAAATCGTATGTTTTTCTTTTGTGTCTTCCTATTTAACTACACACACAGTCATGTATTTATTATTGTTAAGGTGATAATAAATACATG
>JAWZYT010001153.1:390000-438495 GCA_034508575.1 Petrolisthes manimaculis
ACTTAGTGTGTTATGTAATGATTTCATTTATTTTTCACTTCACTTAGTGTGTTATGTAATGAAATATACACTGGTAACATCTAAATTTACATATTTTGTGATGATTATGATGGTGCTACAGCCAATATACAAGATATTCCCACAGTAGGCCTACTTGGTGCTGGAGTATGTAGGCCTATAGCATTACTGTACAGTGTCTATCACCAATATCACAAGAGAAAATATACTGTAGGTCATAGGAACACAAAACAAGTTACATCTTTGTATAATCTTCATAAGTTCATACACTAAAATTTAATGCGGTAAATATTGAAAGAATTGCCGTTATTGCATAAGGGTTTTCTACCTTCATTATCCATTTATTTAGACCATTCTAAGATTATTTTCTTATGGCATTTCCTCCGCAAATGCCCCATTTCCATGATAGGTCATATTTGGTAAATTTTTACAAGTTGCCGCAACAGGATTTCACTAGAAAAAAATATATTTCCTAGAAGGATTTAGTGTGACTACCAGGACCTAACCTGGGCAGACTAGCGGGACCTAACCAGGGCGACTACCGGGACCTAACCTGGGCAGACTACCGGGACCTAACCTGGGCAGACTACCGGGACCTAAGCAAGAAAAAATATGCAGTAAAAATTAGTCAGACCTCACCTGACCTGACCTAACCTAATCTGGACTGGAACACACTACCGGGACCTAACCTAACCTAATCTGGACTGGGACACACTACCGGGACCTGACCTAACCTAATCTTGACTGGGACACACAACCGGGACCTAACTTGGGCAGACTACAGGGACCTAACTATAAGAGGTAACTACTGTTATGCAACATTTGCAGAAGAAATGGTATATAGAAAAGTGGTTTGTAATAGTAAAATATAAACACTGGTAATAGTAACATTTTTGAAAACGAGTTGTGGTAACTTGTAAAAATATTCCTCATATTCAAATGGGGCATTTTGATATTAGCCTGACGGTATTTCTGCATAAGAGTTCTACCGGTTATTTTTTTTTTAGTTTTTTTTCCTGCCTTTTTTATTTGTTCTATTCATTAGTGACTATAATATTGATCAGTTGGCTTATATATATTCCCTAATTCCTTCAATCTTGGGGGAGAACGCTGGGAATCCGGGGTTTTGGGTGCGGGGAAACACTTAAATTATTTTGGCTTTATAGTACTGTAGTTTGTTAACCTGTATGAAAATAAAAAAAATGAAAATCCGAGCCAAGTTTCAGCAAAAGTTGGCTCAGCTTCTGCAATTGTCATGAGGGATAAAAGTCAAGATTTTGGAAATCCGAGCTAAATTTTGGCAAAATTTGGCTCGGGTTTTGCAATTTTCATGAGGGATATATGTCAAGATTTTGGAAATCCGAGCCAAGTTTTAAAAATTAACCAAACCTAACCAGGGCAGACAACTGGGACCTAACCAGGGCAGACTACTGGGACCTAATTGGGGTAGACTACCGGGACCTAACCGGGGCAGACAACTGGGACCTAATTGGGGTAGACTACCGGGACCTAACCGGGGCAGACAACTGGGACCTAATTGGGGTAGACTACCGGGACGTAACCAGGGCAGACAACTGGGACTTAATTGGGGTAGACTACCGGGACCTAACCGGGGCGGACAACTGGGACCTAACCGGGGCAGACTACCAGGACCTAACCAGGGCAGACAACTGGGACCTAACCAGGGCAGACTACTGGGACCTAATTGGGGTAGAGTACCGGGACCTAACCGGGGCAGACAACTGGGACCTAACCGGGGCAGATAACTGGGACCTAACCGGGGCAGACAACTGGGACCTAACCGGGGCAGACAACTGGGACATAACTGGGGCAGACTACCGGGACATAACCGGGGCGGACAACTGGGACATAACCGGGGCAGACTACTGGGACCTAATTGGGGCAGACTACCGGGACCTAACCGGGGCAGACTACCGGGACCTAACCGGGGCGGACAACTGGGACCTAATTGGGGTAGACTACTGGGACCTAACTGGGGCGGACAACTGGGACATAACCGGGGCAGACAACTGGAACATAACTGGGGCAGACTACCGGGACATAACCTCACGTGCCATAACTTTATCATCCTTAGCAGACTAACGGACTGACCATTATAATTGTTGTATATAATTATTACCAGACTTGAAGGAAATACAATTTGTACGGAATATGAATATAAATTTATCTTTCACTACTATGCAATAATATATCAAGCCTTTATTGGATTGATATAGATCAATATAGGCTACTAATGGGTAACCTATGACTGGAAGCTGTACTATATAGCTTTATAGACCTAATTTTTATTTTAAGACCACGTATTCTTCCTCTTGATATTTTTTTATTTTTTTATATGCTTCTACCTTCTTTTCTTTGCATTTATGTGTACTGCAAGAGAATGGTACACCTTGTTACCATATACAGTATATCACTTGAAGGTACAGTAGACTAGATCGAAGGATTGATTGAAATTACTGCTCCTCCATTTTATACACACAGTTCAGAAATGTAGAGAGATAATAAAAACTGAATATTTACATGTGGAAATAAGACCTACTAAAAAATGACGACTTGGACTTTGGTAATGAGGAAATAAGACCTACTAAAAAACGACGACTTGACACCTCCAACAGCCTGCTTAGTCCTGACATACAGTACCCATGCTAGTACCTAAATATGACATAGCCATGCCAGTACCTAAATATGACATAGCCATGCCAGTACCTAAATATGACATAGCCATGCCAGTACCTAAATATGACATAGCCATGCCAGTACCTAAATATGACATAGCCATGCCAGTACCTAAATATGACATAGTCATGCCAGTACCTAAATATGACATAGCCATGCCAGTACCTAAATATGACATAGCCATGCCAGTACCTAAATATGACATAGCCATGCCAGTACCTAAATGGGGCAGTGGTGAGTGCTTTGGTCACCACACAATAATTATACATTCTTATTATCTCATATTGATACTTTTTTTTTTTTCGCAGAAGCATAACCCTGCAAATTATTGCCTTGTGGTATGATAATGCAAACATTGTGACCAATATACCATCCAAATTAATGTGGAAGTAATGATTTGGTGAAATAATTATTTTTCACTTAGGGTTAGCACGAAAAAAATAAATAAAAAACACTTTTTGGTGGAGAGTAATTATGATGTGTAGTTCAGTACAGTATTGTTTTGTGTGTATACTGCATAGCATATGTGGGGGAGCGAAGATGTAGGGTGAGTAGTTATGTAGGATATGTGAGGATGTGTTGAAAGGTAATGGAGGTGTGTGTGTGTCACTGTAATAAAGTATGTGAAGATATGAAGAAAAGTAGTGAATATGTATGGAAAATGTGTAGAAGGTACATATGTATGCAAAATGTGTAGAAGGTACATATGTATGCAAAATGTGTTGAAGGTACATATGTATGGATAATGTGTAGAAGGTACATATGTATGGAAAATGTGTAGAAGGTACATATGTATGGAAAATGTGTAGAAGGTCATATGTATGGAAAATGTGTAGAAGGTACAGATGTGTTTGGTATGCAATGAATATGTGTTTTGTATTGAAGATGTGTGTTTGGCTGTATAGATAGATGTCTGCTTAGTAGTAAAGCAGTATAGAAGAAGGCAGTGAAGGTTTCATTTTGTTTTGTAATGAAGAATTGTGGAAGGCAATGAAAATGTTTGGATGTGAATTTGGGGGAAGAAGTGTAGATAATAAAGAAGTACAGTACAGTAGAAAGGAGAGAGTAAGTGTAGATAATAAAGAAGTACAGTACAGTAGAAAGGAGAGAGTAAGTGTAAATAATAAAGAAGTACAGTACAGTAGAAAGGAGAGAGTAAGTGTAGATAATAAAGAAGTACAGTACAGTAGAAAGGAGAGAGTAAGTGTAGATAATAAAGAAGTACAGTACAGTAGAAAGGAGAGAGTAAGTGTAGATAATAAAGAAGTACAGTACAGTAGAAAGGAGAGAGTAAGTGTAGATAATAAAGAAGTACAGTACAGTAGAAAGGAGATAGTGAAGATGTCTGATAGTGCATTGATAAGCAACAAGGACTGTGGATAGTGGAGATAATTATGTGCTCAGTATAATATATTGTATGCCATTATTAGGAGATAAATAGAAAGATGGCTATATATTTTAGTATGTCCTTAGATAGCAGGGATAGTACCTGGCTGGCTAACACATGACACTAATGCCAATAACATTGTACCATTATTAACACAATTATTCACAAACACACGTAAAAAATGTCCAAAGTTTGGGTGTTTTTTGGTACAGTATATGTAATAATAATAATAATAATAATAATAATAATTTTCATATTAATAATAATAATAATAATAATAATAACTTTGATCTAGGTCTTACTTACCTTGTAAAACTTCCAATAGTCTGCTCAGGTTAGGTCCTGGTAGTCTGCAATGGTTAAGATTAGGTTAGATTAGATTAGGTTAAGTTAGGTTAGGTTAGGTTAGGTTAGGTTAAGTTAGGATAGGTTAGGTTATTTATGTATAGATAAAACATTAAATTTGCACAATAAAATGGATGTTAAAAATGAACTCATCACTTAAATGAAAAAAGTCTTAGAATGGTGTAAATAAATGGGTAATAAAGGTAGAAACACCATACACAATAACTATAATTCTTTCAATATTTACCGATAATAATAATCATAAAAGTAGTTGAAGTAGTAATAATAATAGTAGTTATAATAATAATAAAAATGGTAGTAGTAATAATAATGTGAAATCTAATACATTGAAGTGGTTTGGACATGTAGAGAGAATGCAAGGTGAGGAGTTTGTAAATAAGGTGTATGGAAGTGAAGTTGTGGGCTGTGGTGTGAGAGGCAGACCACCAGTAAGATGGCAGAACAGAGTGGAAGAGTATGTAAAGGAGAGAAACATGAGAGGGAGTAAGGAGTAAGGAGGGAGTGTTGGAACAGAGTGGAAGAGTATGTAAAGGAGAGTAACATGAGAGGGAGTAGGGAGTAAGGAGAGAGTGTTGGAACAGAGTGGAAGAGTATGTAAAGGAGAGAAACATGAGAGGGAGTAGGGAGTAAGGAGAGAGTGTTGGAACAGAGTGGAAGAGTATGTGAAGGAGAGTAATGTGAGGGGGAGGGGAGGGCTGGACCAAGTAAGGAGGGAGTGTTGGAACAGGGAAGACTGGAGACTTTTCTGCCGGGAGGGAGTGAGGCGTCAGAGCTATAGATAGATAGATAGATAGATAGATAGATCATAATGTATTATTACAGAATAACTGGGTTTTCGGCTAGGCTTGAGCAGTATCACCACATTAGGTTAGGTCCTGGAAATTTGCCCAGGTCATTTTATGATAGTTTACACTGGTTATACCCGGTAGTTTGCCCAGGTTAGGTCCGGTAGTTTGCCCAGGTTAGGTCCCGGTAGTTTGCCCAGGTTAGGTCCCGTAGTCTGCCCAGGTTAGGTCCCGTAGTCTGCCCAGGTTAGGTCCAGTAGTCTGCCCAGGTTAGGTCCAGTAGTCTGCCCAGGTTAGGTCCCGGTAGTCTGCTGTGGTCTAGGTTAGGTTAGGTCAGGTCAGGTAAGACTAGTTTCCAAATCATGTTTGTAAACGGGGCATATCTCGAAAAAGAGGCATTTCCGAGAGAAACACCATAGATGAAAAGTGTCTTAGAATGGTCCAAAATAGTGGGTAATGATACTAATATATACAATATAGTTAACCCAGGTTTTCTGTAAATTTACCTATAATAATTCTTCTTCATAAATACCTTGGTGTAGTCATTGTAATCCTCCTTTTGTAAATCCCTTGATGTAAATCTTCGTATGTAAATCCTTCTTCTGTAATCCCACTTCTGAAATAAATAAATTTAACGTTAATTAATATATTTCTTGTTAATTAAATCCTTTATCAATAAAATCCCCTTATTTCTCCAATTTGCCATTATTTATATACCATTAAAATAACAGTGAACCCTTAAAAATAATAAAACAAAATCATTCTAATATTTATGGTAACATTTTAGCACAGCCATTATTATCCACCCTTATTTAAACCCTTCAAAATTCCCTTATTTCACCTACTTACCCTTATTTATGTCCCTTCACCATTAACTGTATACCCTTAACTAACCCTTAATGTAATCTTGATCCCTTAAAATATCCTTAAATGCCCTTAAAATGCAAATAAATACTAAAATATTCCCCTGCCAGGCTTTGAGCTTCACAGAGGTAAACAAACCCAGGCGTCAGTGTTGCCAGTGATGATCTGAGGCGTCAGTGTTGCCAGTGATGATCTGAGGCGTCAGTGTTGCCAGTGATGATCTGAGGCGTCAGTGTAGCCAGTGATGATGATGACTGTGTGTCACCTTTACAACGGTACTCTCTCACTGTCTATCCTTCTTCCTATCACTATCTTCCTATCCTATTCTGTACTACCTCCAGTCTATTCAATGTTGTTCCTATCCTATGTATGTGTGTATGTATGTATGTATGTATGTACTTATTAGCTCTACACCTTGCCACACTTCCTACCTTTCCATACACCTTACCACACTTCCTACCTTTCCATACACCTTACCACACTTCCTACCTTTCCATACACCTTACCACACTTCCTACCTTTCCATACACCTTGACACACTTCCTACCTTTCCATACACCTTACCACACTTCCTACCTTTCCATACACCATACACTACTTCATACTTATTAGCTCTACACCTTGCCACACTTCCTAGTCTTCCTACCCACTGGTTTGCTCTTGATAACCTATCAGTCTTTGTCCTATCACACCCTTTCTCATCCACAATTATTCCTAAGTATCTATATATTGTGTCCTTTTAATCCCATTATTCCTAAGTATCTATATATTGTGTCCTTTCAATCCCATTTCCACCCAGTCTCCACGTACTACCTATATCCCGGTCATCCCCATTCACTACCATTACTTTGGTCTTATCACTCCCAAACTTGACATTAAAATCATTCCCATACTCTGTAATTACATCAAGTATTCTCTACAGAACCTCAACTGTCTCACCTAGCTGTCTCTCTCACCTGTCTCTCTCACCTGTCGCTCTCACCTGTCTCTCTCACCTGTCTCTCTCACCTGTCTCTCTCATAATCACCACATCATTTGCATATAACAAAATACTCACTACATACTCCCCTATTACCTACATTTTTCCTCAGTTTTCTACATTTCCTATTACTCTCTTTCCTCTTCTTCCTCACATTCTCATTATCTTTATTCCACCAACTCTTCATCAAACTTCTTTTATTTCTATTCCTTACCCTTCCTATCCTTTTCTCACCCACCTCTGTCACTTTCCTAACCAGCGAATCATTCAGTTCATCCACTCCTCCATCCATAGTCTATTCCATACTCCGCAAATCTATCCTTCTCTCTTATGGTTAGTCATCAAATCTATCCTTCTCTCTTATGGTTACTCATCAAATCTATCCTTCTCTCTCTCTCTCTCTCTCTCTCTCTCTCTCCTAAAAAATATGTTCAAAAGATTTCCTCATGTGTGTATTTTCCCGTGTGTGTATTTTCCCGTGTGTGTATTTTCCCGTGTGTGTATTTTCCCGTGTGTGTATTTTCCCGTGTGTGTATTTTCCCGTGTGTGTATTTTCCCATGTGTGTATTTTCCCGTGTGTGTATTTTCCCGTGTGTGTATTTTCCCATGTGTGTATTTTCCCGTGTGTGTATTTTCCCGTGTGCGTATTTTCACATGGATAATTATTTCATTTTCCCATGTGTGTATTTTATTTCCATGTGCATATTCTCATGTACGTATTCTCATGTACGTATTCTCATGTACGTATTCTCATGTACGTATTTTTAAATAAATACCCATTATTTGTTTAAGAACGGTTTTCTACGCACCCCAAGCCTGTCCCCCTATTCTCCCACCCCCCATTCCCCCCCAAGCCTGTCCCCCTATTCCCCCACCCTCCAGTCCCCCCCAAGCCTGTCCCCTTATTCCCCCACCCCCCAGTCCCCCCCAAGCCTGTCCCCCTTTTCCCCCACCCCCCAGTCCCCCCCAAGCCTGTCCCCTTATTCCCCCACCCCCCAGTCCCCCCCAAGCCTGTCCCCTACTCCTAATCATAATAACACAGCATACATTAGCTAATAAATAATTACAGTATTAATATATAATAACAGTTATTATTATTATTATAAACAGATATTAGTAATTATGTTATGTAAACAAACCTTGGCTGATACTTCTCTGTTCAAATCCACATTAGCAGTGTTACCATATTGGTTACCAGTGTTACCATACATGTGTGTCACTGGAACTATTAAAAATTATATAGTCTAGAAAAAAAGCATGTGATTAAAAAAATTATCATTCATTCATTCATTCATTCTTTCATTTATTTATTTATTTATTTATTTATTTATTTATTTTTAGGTGAGGCTTTGGTTTCAGCTTGAGGTTGAGGTGAGATTTGAGGTGAGATTTTAGGTTGAAGTGAGATTTGAGGTGAGATTTTAGGTTGAAGTGAGATTTTAGGTTGAGGTGAGATTTGAGGTGAGATTTTAGGTTGAGGTGAGATTTGAGATGAGATTTTAGGTTGAGGTGAGATTTGAGGTGAGATTTTAGGTTGAGGTGAGATTTGAGGTGAGATTTTAGGTTGAGGTGAGATTTGAGGTGAGATTTTAGGGTTGAGGTGAGATTTTAGGTTGAGGTGAGATTTGAGGTGAGATTTTAGGTTGAGGTGAGATTTGAGGTGAGATTTTAGGGTTGAGGTGAGATTTGAGGTGAGATTTTAGGTTGAGGTGAGATTTGAGGTGAGATTTTAGGTTGAGGTGAGATTTGAGGTGAGATTTTAGGTTGAGGTGAGGTTTTAGGTTGAGGTGAGGTTTTAGGTTGAGGTGAGGGTTGAGGTTAAGTTGAGGTGAGGTTTAAGGTTGAGAGGAGGTTTGGAAATGCATAGATAATTTTGTGGACTACAAGCAGACATTTTGAGGATGTTAATTGTTTTGTATTTTGTACTTTATTGTTATAAAGAAAGAAAATAAATGTACTTTGTTGTTAGCAATATTCAGATGAAATTGTATAGGTTACTGATTATTCTGTGGTCAATAAACGATCTATCTATCTATCTGTGTGTGTGTGTCTGTCTGTGTGTGTGTGTGTGTGTGTGTGTGTGTGTGTCTATAAACCAACATGACAATGTTTTTAACACTCACTGGAGGGAGGGTTCCTCGTAGTGATGTTCCAGTGAGGCTCCAACAACCTGGAGCAACTGAATCCTCCAGACTATTCCAAGCAACAGAACACCATTAGTTTGGCTCTTCTGGTCCTGTTTCCTAGCAGACTTTGGAGGAATCCTGGCACTCCAATGTACACAAAAACAACCACCACTTTAACCAACCTGAAAAATCCATTACCTTGTCAACAAAATACATACATCAAAATAATATACGTACATGAAAATAAAATACTTACAATGATGACCTGTGTGTGTGTGTGTGTGTGTATGTGTGTGTATGTGTGTGTATGTGTATACGTGTGTGTGAGTGTGTGTATATACATGTGTATATGTGTACATATATACACATCAATATACGTACATGAGAATACGTACATGAGAATACGTACATGAGAATACGTACGTGCGTATTCTCATGTACGTATTCTCATGTACGTAAGTTTAAATAAATACCCATTATTTGTTTCAGAACGGCATTAGTTTAAATAAATACCCATTATTTATTTCAAAACGGTGTTCTATGCACCCCAAGCCTGCCCCCCCTATTCCCCCACCCCCCAGTCCCTCCCAAGCCTGTCCCCTTATTCCCCCACCCCCCAGTCCCCCCCAAGCCTGTCCCCCTATTCCCCCACCCCCCAGTCCCCCCCAAGCCTGTCCCCCTATTCCCCCACCCCCCAGTCCCCCCCAAGCCTGTCCCCCTATTCCCCCACCCCCCAGTCCCCCCCAAGCCTGTCCCCTTATTCCCCCACCCCCCAGTCCCCCCCAAGCCTGTCCCCCTATTCCCCCACCCCCCAGTCCCCCCCAAGCCTGTCCCCTTATTCCCCCACCCCCCAGTCCCCCCCAAGCCTGTCCCCCTATTCCCCCACCCCCCAGTCCCCCCCAAGCCTGTCCCCTACTCCTAATCATAATAACACAGCATACATTAGCTAATAAATAATTACAATATTAATATATAATAACAGTTATTTATGGTACTATTATGTTATTATTATTATAAACTGATATTAGTAATTATGTTATGTTATTATATAGACTTGTAAATACACATAAACATTAATTATAAAGGAAAATTATAATGTAAACAAACCTTGGCTGATACTTCTCTGTTCAAATCCACATTAGCAGTGTTACCATATTGGTTACCAGTGTTACCATACATGTGTGTCACTGGAACTATTAAAAATTATATAGTCTAGAAAAAAAGCATGTGAATAAAAAAATTATCATTCATTCATTCATTCATTCTTTCATTTATATATATTTATTTTTTTATTTTTAGGTGAGGTTTTGGGTTCAACCTCAACCTCAAACCTCAAACCTCAAATCAACCTCAAACCTCAAATCAATTTATCTATTTAATAAGATGAATTTTTTTACTTTATATAATATATTTTTGACTAAAAATTGTAAAATATGACCAAAGTGTCTTAATTGTTTCATTTATTACTCGTCTATTTATCTATCTATTGACAATTTGTTGATGGCATCTATTAAATAATTTTATTGTCTATCTTTTGGTTTATATATGTATCTATTTATCTATTTCCTAAGATTCGAAATTTAACTTTATATAATATATTTTTTACTAAAAATTGTAAAATATGACAATAATGTCTTAATTGTTTCATTTATTACTCGTTTATTTATCTATCTATTGACAATTTGTTGATGGCATTTAATAGTGCGTATTTTACCATGTGCGTATTTTCCCATATGCGTATTTTCCCATGTGGGTATTTTCCCATATGCGTATTTTCCCATGTGGGTATTTTCCCATGTGCGTATTTTCCCATGTGCGTATTTTCCCATGTGCGTATTTTCACATGTGCGTATTTTTCCATGTGCGTATTTTCCCGTGTGCGCCAACTCGGGTTTTTCCCGCCAACCCGGTTTGCCAACCCGGGTTTTTACCGCCAACCCGGGTTTTTCCCACCAACCCGGGTTTTTCCTGCCAACCCGGGTTGCCAACCTGGGTTTTTCCCGCCAACCCGGATTTTTCCTGCCGACCCGGGTTTTTCCCGTAAACCCGGGTTGCCAACACGGGTTTTTACCGCCAACCAGGGTTGCCAACCCGAGTTTTTCCCACCAACCCGGGTTGCCAACCCGGGTTTTTCCCGCCAACCCGGATTTTTTCCGCCAACCCGGGTTTTTCCCGCCAACCCGGGTTGCCAACCCGGGTTTTTCCCGCCAACCCGGGTTGCCAACCCAGGTTTTTCCCGCCAACCCGGGTTTTTCCCACCAAGCCGGGTTTTTTCCACCAACCCGGATTTTTTCCGCCAACCCGGGTTTTTCCCACCAAGCCGGGTTTTTTCCACCAACCCGGGTTTTTTCCACCAACCCGGATTGCCAACCGGGGTTTTTCCCACCAACCTGGGTTGCCATATTTTCCCATGTGCGTATTTTCCCATGTGCATATTTTCCCATGTGCGTATTTTCCCATGTGCGTATTTTCCCATGTGCATATTTTCCCATGTGTATATTTTCCCATGTGTGTATTTTCCCATGTGTATATTTTCCCATGTGCGTATTTTCCCATGTGCGTAAAAGTACGGTATGGAATTACGGTAAGGTATGTTTTTTTTAAATCTAAAAGTACGGTATGGAATTACGGTAAGGTATATATTTTTTTTAATCTAAAAGTACGGTATGGAATTACGGTAAGGTATGTTTTTTTTTAATCTAAAAGTACGGTATGGAATTACGGTAAGGTATGTTTTTTTTTAATCTAAAAGAACGGTATGGAATTACGGTAAGGTATGTTTTTTTTAAATCTAAAAGTACGGTATGGAATTACGGTAAGGTATGTTTTTTTTAACGGTATGGAATTACGGTAAGGTATGTTTTTTTTTAATCAAAAAGTACGGTATGGAATTACGGTAAGGTATGTTTTTTTTTAAATCTAAAAGTACGGTATGGAATTACGGTAATGTATGGGTTTTTTTAACGGTATGGAATTACGGTAAGGTATTTTTTTTTTATTTAAAAGTACGGTATGGAATTACGGTAAGGTATTTTTTTTTATCTAAAAGTACGGTATGGAATTACGGTAAGGTATGTTTTTTTTAATCTAAAAGTACGGTATGGAATTACGGTAAGGTATGTTTTTTTTTAACGTTATGGAATTATGGTAAGGTATGTTTTTTTATAATCTAAAAGTACGGTATGGAATTACGGTAAGGTATGTTTTTTTTTAATCCAAAAGTACGGTATGGAATTACGGTAAGGTATGTTTTTTTTTATCTAAAAGTACGGTATGGAATTACGGTAAGGTATGTTTTTTTTTTTTATCTAAAAGTTCGGTATGGAATTACGGTAAGATATTTTTTTTTTAACGGTATGGAATTACGGTAAGGTATGTTTTTTTTTAATCTAAAAGTACGGTATGGAATTACGGTAATGTATGTTTTTTTTTAATCTAAAAGTACGGTATGGAATTACGGTTAGGTATGTTTTTTTTAAATCTAAAAGTACGGTATGGAATTACGGTAAGGTATGTTTTTTTTTAATCTAAAAGTACGGTATGGAATTACGGTAAGGTATGTTTTTTTTTAACGGTATGGAATTACGGTAAGGTATGTTTTTTTAATCTAAAAGTACGGTATGGAATTACGGTAAGGTATGTTTTTTTTAAATCTAAAAGTACGGTATGGAATTACGGTAAGGTATGTTTTTTTTTAACGGTATGGAATTATGGTAAGGTATGTTTTTTTTTAATCTAAAAGTACAGTATGGAATTACGGTAAGGTATGTTTTTTTTTAATCTAAAAGTACGGTATGGAATTACGGTAAGGTATGTTTTTTTTTTATCTAAAAGTTCGGTATGGAATTACGGTAAGATATTTTTTTTTTAACGGTATGGAATTACGGTAAGGTATGTTTTTTTTTAATCTAAAAGTACGGTATGGAATTACGGTAAGGTATGTTTTTTTAAATCTAAATGTACGGTATGGAATTACGGTAAGGTATGTTTTTTTAAATCTAAAAGTACGGTATGGAATTACGGTAAGGTATGTTTTTTTTTAATCTAAAAGTACGGTATGGAATTACGGTAAGGTATGTTTTTTTTTTAATCTAAATGTACGGTATTGAATTACGGTAAGGTATGTTTTTATTTAATCTAAAAGTACGGTATGGAATTACGGTAAGGTATGTTTTTTTTAAATCTAAAAGTACGGTATGGAATTACGGAAAGGTAAGTTTTTTTTAAATCTAAAACTACGGTATGGAATTACGGAAAGGTAAGTTTTTTTTAAATCTAAAAGTACGGTATGGAATTACGGTAAGGTATGTTTTTTTTAACGGTATGGAATTACGGTAAGGTATGTTTTTTTTTAATCTAAAAGTACGGTATGGAATTACGGTAAGGTATGTTTTTTTTTAACTGTATGGAATTACAGTATGGAATTACAGTAAGGTATGTTTTTTTTTAATCTAAAAGTACGGTATGGAATTACGGTAAGGTTTTTTTTTTTTAAATCTAAAACTACGGTATGGAATTACGGTAAGGTATGTTTTTTTTTAATCTAAAAGTACGGTATGGAATTACGGTAAGGTATGTTTTTTTTTAATCTAAAAGTACGGTATGGAATTACGGTAAGGTATGTTTTTTTTTAACGGTATGGAATTACAGTAAGGTATATATTTTTTTTAATCTAAAAGTACGGTATGGAATTACGGTAAGGTATGTTTTTTTTTAATATAAAAGTACGGTATGGAATTACGGTAAGGTATGTTTTTTTTTAACGGTATGGAATTTCGGTAAGGTATGTTTTTTTTTAATCTAAAAGTACGGTATGGAATTACGGTAAGATATGTTTTTTTTAATCTAAAAGTACGGTATGGAATTACGGTAAGGTATGTTTTTTTTTAATCTAAAAGTACGGTATGGAATTACGGTAAGGTATGTTTTTTTTTAACAGTATGGAATTACGGTAAGGTA
This sequence comes from Petrolisthes manimaculis, assembly GCA_034508575.1. Lineage (NCBI taxonomy): Eukaryota > Metazoa > Arthropoda > Malacostraca > Decapoda > Porcellanidae > Petrolisthes > Petrolisthes manimaculis. The sequence goes on from JAWZYT010001153.1 coordinate 404,182, forward strand.
TGTTTTTTTTAAAGATATGGAATTACGGTAAGGTATGTTTTTTTTTAACGGTATGGAATTACGGTAAGGTATGTTTTTTTTTAATCTAAAAAAACGGTATGGAATTACGGTAAGGTATGTTTTTTTTTAATCTAAAAGTACGGTATGGAATTACGGTAAGGTATGTTTTTTTTTAATCTAAAAGTACATTATGGAATTACGGTAAGGTATGTTTTTTTTTAATCTAAAACTACGGTATGGAATTACGGTAAGGTATGTTTTTTTTAACGGTATGGAATTACGGTAAGGTATGTTTTTTTTAATCTAAAAGTACATTATGGAATTACGGTAAGGTATGTTTTTTTTTTATCTAAAATTACGGTATGGAATTACGGTAAGGTATGTTTTTTTTAACGGTATGGAATTACGGAAAGGTATGTTTTTTTTTAACGATATGGAATTACGGTAAGGTATGTTTTTTTTAAATATAAAAGTACGGTATGGAATTACGGTAGGGTATGTTTTTTTTTAACGGTATGGAATTACGGTAAGGTATGTTTTTTTTAAATATAAAAGTACGGTATGGAATTACGGTAGGGTATGTTTTTTTTTAACGATATGGAATTACGGTAAGGTATGTTTTTTTTTAATCTAAAAGTACGGTAAGGTAAGTTTTTTTTAAATCTAAAAGTACGGTATGGAATTACGGTAAGGTATGTTTTTTTTTAATCTAAATGTACGGTATGGAATTACGGTAAGGTATGTTTTTTTTAACGGTATGGAATTACGGTAATGTATGTTTTTTTTTAATCTAAAAGTACGGTATGGAATTACGGTAAGGTATGTTTTTTTTTAATCTAAAAGTACGGTATGGAATTACGGTAAGGTACGTTTTTTTTTAATCTAAAAGTACGGTATGGAATTACAGTAAGGTAGGACTACGTTTTTTTTTAATCTAAGAGTACGGTATGGAATTACGGTAAGGTATGTTTTTTTTTAACGGTATGGAATTACGGTAGGGTATGTTTTATTTTAATCTAAAAGTACGGTATGGAATTACGGTAAGGTATGTTTTTTTTTTAATCTAAAAGTACGGTATGGAATTACGGTAAGGCATGTTTTTTTTTAATCTAAAAGTACAGTATGGAATTACGGTAAGGTATGTTTTATTTTAATCTAAAAGTACGGTATGGAATTACGGTAAGGTATGTTTTTTTTTTAATCTAAAAGTACGGTATGGAATTACGGTAAGGCATGTTTTTTTTTAATCGAAAAGTACGGTAAGGTATGTTTTTTTTTTATCTAAAAGTACGGTATGGAATTACGGTAAGGTATGTTTTTTTTTAACGGTATTGAATTACGGTAAGGTATGTTTTTTTTTTAATCTAAAAATACGGTATGGAATTACGGTAAGTTTTTTTTTTTTAATCTAAAAGTACGGTATGGAATTACGGTGCGGAATGTATTTTTTTAACGGTATGGAATTACGGTAAGGTATGTTTTTTTTTAACGGTATGGAATTACGGTAAGGTATGTTTTTTTTTAATCTAAAAGTACAGTATGGAATTACGGTAAGGTATGTTTTTTTTTTAATCTAAAAGTACGGTATGGAATTACAGTAAGGTATGTTTGTTTGTTTTTCTAAAAGTACGGTATGGAATTACGGTAAGGTATGTTTTTTTTTAATCTAAAAGTACGGTATGGAATTACGGTAAGATATGTTTTTTTAAATCTAAAAGTACGGTATGGAATTACGGTAAGGTATGTTTTTTTTTAACGGTATGGAATTACGGTAAGGTATGTTTTTTTTTTAACGGTATGGAATTACGGTAAGGTATGTTTTTTTTTCAATCTAAAAGTACGGTATGGAATTACGGTTAGGTATTTTTTTTTTTAATCTAAAAGTACGGTATGGAAATACGGTTAGGTATTTTTTTTTTTAATCTAAAAGTACGGTATGAATTACGGTAAGGTATGTTTTTTTTTAACGGTATGGAATTACGGTAAGGTATGTTTTTTTTTTCAATCTAAAAGTACGGTATGGAATTACGGTAAGGTATGTTTTTTTTTAATCTAAAAGAACGGTATGGAATTACGGTGCGGAATGTATTTTTTTAACGGTATGGAATTACGGTAAGGTATGTTTTTTTTTAACGGTATGGAATTACGGTAAGGTATGTTTTTTTTTAATCTAAAAGTACGGTATGGAATTACGGTAAGGTATGTTTTTTTCTAACGGTATGGAATTACGGTAAGGTATTTTTTTTTTAATCTAAAAGTACGGTATGGAATTACGGTAAGGTATGTTTTTTTTAAATCTAAAACTACGGTATGGAATTACGGTAAGGTATGTTTTTTTTTAATCTAAAAGTACGGTATGAATTACGGTAAGGTATGTTTTTTTTTAACGGTATGGAATTACAGTAAGGTATGTTTTTTTTAATCTAAATGTACGGTATGGAATTACGGTAAGGTATGTTTTTTTTTAAAGGTATGGAATTACGGTAAGGTATGTTTTTTTTTAACGGTATGGAATTACGGTAAGGTATGTTTTTTTTTTAACGGTATGGAATTACGGTAAGGTATGTGTTTTTTTCAATCTAAAAGTACGGTATGGAATTACGGTAAGGTTTTTTTTTTTTTAACGGTATGGAATTACGGTAAGGTATGTTTTTTTTTAATCTAAAACTACGGTATGGAATTACGGTAAGGTATATTTTTTTTAAATCTTTAGTAAAAGTACGGTATGGAATTACGGTAAGGTATTTTTTTTTTTTAATCTAAAAGTACGGTATGGATTTACGTTAAGGTATGTTTTTTTTTAACGGTATGGAATTACGGTAAGGTAGGTGTTTTTTTAATCTAAAAGTACGGTATGGAATTACGGTAAGGTATGTTTTTTTTTAATCAAAAAGTACGGTATGGAATTACGGTAAGGTATGTTTTTTTTTAACGGTATGGAATTACGGTAAGGTATGTTTTTTTTAAATCTAAAAGTACGGTATGGAATTACGGTAAGGTATGTTTTTTTTTAATCAAAAAGTACGGTATGGAATCACGGTAAGGTATGTTTTTTTTTAACGGTATGGAATTATGGTAAGGTATGTTTTTTTTTAATCTAAAAGTACGGTATGGAATTACGGTAAGGTATATTTTTTTTTAATCTAAAAATACGGTATGGAATTACGGTAAGGTATGTTTTTTTTTAATCTAAAAGTACGGTAAGGTATGTTTTTTTTTAATCTAAAAGTACGGTATGGAATTACGGAAAGGTATGTTTTTTTTTAATCAAAAAGTACGGTATGGAATTACGGAAAGGTATGGTTTTTTTTAACGGTATGGAATTACGGTAAGGTATGTTTTTTTTTAACGGTATGGAATTACGGTAAGGTATGTTTTTTTTTAACGGTATGGAATTACGGTAAGGTATGTTTTTTTTAATCTAAAAGTACGGTATGGAATTACGGTAAGGTATGTTTTTTTTTAATCAAAAAGTACGGTATGGAATTACGGTAAGGTATGTTTTTTTTTAACGGTATGGAATTACGGTAAGGTATGTTTTTTTTTAACGGTATGGAATTACGGTAATGTATGTTTTTTTTAATCTAAAAGTACGGTAAGGTATGTTTTTTTTTAATCTAAAAGTACGGTATGGAATTACGGTATGGTATGTTTTTTTCTTAATCTAAAAGTACGGTATGGAATTACGGTAAGGTACGTTTTTTTTAAATCTAAAAGTACGGTATGGAATTACGGTAAGGTACGTTTTTTTTTAATCTAAAAGTACGGTAAGGTATGTTTATTTTAAATCTAAAAGTACGGTATGGAATTACGGTAAGGTATGTTTTTTTTTAACGGTATGGATTTACGGTAAGGTATGTTTTTTTTAATCTAAAAGTAAGGTATGGAAATACGGTAAGGTATGTTTTTTTTAACAGTATGGAATTACGGTTAGGTAGTTTTTTTTTAACGGTATGGAATTACGGTAAGGTATGTTTTTTTTTAATCTAAAAGTACGGTATGGAATTACGGTAATGTATGTTTTTTTTTAATCTAAAAGTACGGTATAGAATTACGGTAAGGTATGTTTTATTTAATCTAAAAGTACGGTATGGAATTACGGTAAGGTATGTTTTTTTTTTAACGGTATGGAATTACGGTAAGGTATGTTTTTTTTAAATCTAAAACTACGGTATGGAATTACGGTAAGGTATGTTTTTTTTTAATCTAAAAGTACGGTATGGAATTACGGTAAGGTATGTTTTTTTTTAACGGTATGGAATTACGGAAAGGTATGTATTTTTTTAATCTAAAAGTACGGTATGGAATTACGGTAAGGTATGTTTTTTTTAAATCTAAAAGTACGGTATGGAATTACGGTAAGGTATGTTTTTTTTAACGGTATGGAATTACGGTAAGGTATGTTTTTTTTTTACGGTATGGAATTACGGTAATGTATGTTTTTTTTTAATCTAAAAGTACGGTATGGAATTACGGTAATGTATGTTTTTTTTTAATCTAAAAGTACGGTATGGAATTACGGTAAGGTATGTTTTTTTTTTAACGGCATGGAATTACGGTAAGGTATGTTTTTTTAAATCTAAAAGTACGGTATGGAATTACGGTAAGGTATGTTTTTTTTTAATCTAAATGTACGGTATGGAATTACGGTAAGGTATGTTTTTTTTAACGGTATGGAATTACGGTAATGTATGTTTTTTTTTAATCTAAAAGTACGGTATGGAATTACGGTAAGGTATGTTTTTTTTTAATCTAAAAGTACGGTATGGAATTACGGTAAGGTACGTTTTTTTTTAATCTAAAAGTACGGTATGGAATTACGGTAAGGTACGTTTTTTTTTAATCTAAAAGTACGGTATGGAATTACGGTAAGGTATGTTTTTTTTTAACGGTATGGAATTACGGTAGGGTATGTTTTTTTTTAATCTAAAAGTACAGTATGGAATTACGGTAAGGTATGTTTTATTTTAATCTAAAAGTACGGTATGGAATTACGGTAAGGTATGTTTTTTTTTTAATCTAAAAGTACGGTATGGAATTACGGTAAGGCTTGTTTTTTTTTTAATCTAAAAGTACGGTATGGAATTACGGTAAGGCATGTTTTATTTTAATCTAAAAGTACGGTATGGAATTACGGTAAGGCATGTTTTTTTTTAATCGAAAAGTACGGTATGGAATTACGGTAAGGTATGTTTTTTTTTTATCTAAAAGTACGGTATGGAATTACGGTAAGGTATGTTTTTTTTTAACGGTATGGAATTACGGTAAGGTATGTTTTTTTTTTAATAAAAAAATACGGTATGGAATTACGGTAAGGTATGTTTTTTTTAACGGTATGGAATTACGGTAAGGTATGTTTTTTTTTTAATAAAAAAATACGGTATGGAATTACGGTAAGGAATGTATTTTTTTAACGGTATGGAATTACGGTAAGGTATGTTTTTTTTTAACGGTATGGAATTACGGTAAGGTATGTTTTTTTTTAATCTAAAAGTACGGTATGGAATTACGGTAAGGTATGTTTTTTTTTTAATCTAAAAGTACAGTATGGAATTACGGTAAGGTATGTTTTTTTTTTAATCTAAAAGTACGGTATGGAATTACAGTAAGGTATATTTGTTTGTTTTTCTAAAAGTACGGTATGGAATTACGGTAAGGTATGTTTTTTTTTAATCTAAAAGTACGGTATGGAATTACGGTAAGATATGTTTTTTTAAATCTAAAAGTACGGTATGGAATTACGGTAAGGTATGTTTTTTTTTAACGTTATGGAATTACGGTAAGGTATGTTTTTTTTTTAACGGTATGGAATTACGGTAAGGTATGTTTTTTTTTTCAATCTAAAAGTACGGTATGGAATTACGGTAAGGTATGTTTTTTTTAAATCTAAAAGTACGTTATGGAATTAGGTAAGGTATGTTTTTTTTTAATCTAAAAGTACGGTATGGAATTACGGTAAGGTATGTTTTTTTTAATCTAAAAGTACGGTATGGAATTACGGTAAGGTATGTTTTTTTTTAATCTAAAAGTACGGTATGGAATTACGGTAAGGTATGTTTTTTTTTAATCTAAAAGTACGGTAAGGTATGTTTTTATAAATCTAAAAGTACGGTATGGAATTACGGTAAGGTATGTTTTTTTTTAATCTAAAAGTACGGTATGGAATTACGGTAAGGTATATTTTTTTTAACGGTATGGAATTACGGTAAGGTATGTTTTTTTTTCAATCTAAATGGACGGTATGGAATTACGGTATGGTATGTTTTTTTTTAATCTAAAAGTACGGTATGGAATTACGGTAAGGTATGTTTTTTTTTAATCTAAAAGTACGGTATGGAATTACGGTAAGGTATGTTTTTTTTAACGGTATGGAATTACGGTAAGGTATGTTTTTTTTTAATCTAAAAGTACGGTATGGAATTACGGTATGGTATGTTTTTTTTTAATCTAAAAGTACGGTATGGAATTACGGTAAGGTAATTTTTTTTTAATCTAAAAGTACGGTATGGAATTACGGTAAGGTATGTTTTTTTTTAATCTAAAAGTACGGTATGGAATTACGGTAAGGTATGTTTTTTTTTAACGGTATGAAATTACGGTAAGGTATGTTTTTTTTTAATGGTATGGAATTACGGTAAGGTATGTTTTTTTTTAATCTAAAAGTACGGTATGGAATTACTGTAAGGTATGTTTTTTTTTTAACGGTATGGAATTACGGTATGGTATGTTTTTTTTAAATCTAAAAGTACGGTATGGAATTACGGTAAGGTATGTTTTTTTTTAATCAAAAAGTACGGTATGGAATTACGGTAAGGAATGTTTTTTTTTAATGGTATGGAATTACGGTAAGGTATGTTTTTTTTTAATCTAAAAGTACGGTATGGAATTACGGTAAGGTATGTTTTTTTAAATCTAAAAGTACGGTATGGAATTACGGTAAGGTATGTTTTTTTTAAATCTAAAAGTACGGTATGGAATTAGATAAGGTATGTTTTTTTTTAATCTAAAAGTACGGTATGGAATTACGGTAAGGTATGTTTTTTTTTAATCTAAAAGTACGGTATGGAATTACGGTAAGGTATGTTTTTTTTTAATCTAAAAGTTCGGTATGGAATTACGGTAAGGTATGTTTTTTTTTAATCTAAAAGTACGGTAAGGTATGTTTTTTAAAAATCTAAAAGTACGGTATGGAATTACGGTAAGGTATGTTTTTTTTTTAACTAAAAGTTTGGTATGGAATTACGGTAAGGTATGTTTTTTTTTAATCCAAAAGTACGGTAAGGTATGTTTTTTTTAAATCTAAAAGTACGGTATGGAATTACGGTAAGGTATGTTTTTTTTAATCTAAAAGTACGGTATGGAATTACGGTAAGGTATGTTTTTTTTTAATCTAAAAGTACGGTATGGAATTACGGTAAGTTATGTTTTTTTTTAATCTAAAAGTACGGTATGGAATTACGGTAAGGTATGTTTTTTTTTAACGGTATGGAATTACGGTAAGGTATGGGTTTTTTAAACTAAAAGTACGGTATGAAATTGAGGTTAGGTATGTTTTTTTTTAACGGTATGGAATTACGGTAAGGTATGTTTTTTTTTAATCTAAAAGTACGGTATGGAATTAGGGTAAGGTATGTTTTTTTTTAATCTAAAAGTACGGTATGGAATTACGGTAAGGTATATTTTTTTTTAACAGTATGGAATTACGGTATGGTATGTTGTTTTTTAATCTAAAAGTACGGTATGGAATTACGGTAAGGTATGTTTTTTTTAAATCTAAAAGTACGGTATGGAATTACGGTAAGGCATGTTTTTTTTAATCTAAAAGTACGGTATGGAATTACGGTAAGGTATGTTTTTTTTAACGGTATGGAATTACGGTAAGGTATAGTTTTTTTTAATCTAAAAGTACGGTATGGAATTACGGTAAGGTATGTTTTTTTTTTTAATCTAAAAGTACGGTATGGAATTACGGTAAGGTATGTTTTTTTTAACGGTATGGAATTACGGTTAGGTATGTTTTTTTTAAATATAAAAGTACGGTATGGAATTACGGTATGGTATGTTTTTTTTTAATCTAAAAGTACGGTATGGAATTACGGTAAGGTATGTTTTTTTTAAATATAAAAGTACGGTATGGAATTACGGTAAGGTATGTTTTTTTTAATCTAAAAGTACGGTATGGAATTACGGTAAGGTATTTTTTTTTAAATCTAAAAGTACGGTATGGAATTACGGTAAGGTATGTTTTTTTTTAACGGTATGAAATTACGGTAAGGTATGTCTTTTTTTAATCTAAAAGTACGGTATGGAATTACGGTAAGGTATGTTTTTTTTTAACGGTATGGAAATACGGTAAGGTATGTTTTTTTTTAATCTAAAAGTACGGTATGGAAATACGGTAAGGTATGTTTTTTTTTAATCTAAAAGTACGGTATGGAATTACGGTAAGGTATGTTTTTTTTTAATCTAAAAGTACGGTATGGAATTACGGTAAGGAATGTTTTTTTTTAATCTAAAAGTACGGTAAGGTATGTTTTTTTTTAATCTAAAAGTACGGTATGGAAGTACGGTAAGGTATGTTTTTTTTTAATATAAAAGTACGGTAAGGTATGTTTTTTTTTAATCTAAAAGTACGGTATGGAATTACGGTAAGGTATGTTTTTTTTTAATCTAAAAGTACGGTATGGAATTACGGTAAGGTACGTTTTTTTTTCAATCTAAAAGTACGGTATGGAATAACGGTAAGGTATGTTTTTTTTTCAATCTAAAAGTACGGTATGGAATTACGGTAAGGTATGTTTTTTTTTAATCTAAAAGTACGGTATGGAATTACGGTAAGGTATGTTTTTTTTTTAACGGTATGGAATTACGGTAAGGTATGTTTTTTAAATCTAAAAGTACGGTATGGAATTACGGTAAAGTATGTTTTTTTAAATCTAAAAGTACGGTATGGAATTACGGTAAGGTATGTTTTTTTTTATCGGTATGGAATTACGGTAAGGTATGGTTTTTTTATCGGTATGGAATTACGGTAAGGTATGTTTTTTTTTAATCTAAAAGTACGGTATGGAATTACGGTAAGGTATTTTTTTTTTTAACGGTATGGAATTACGGTAAGGTATGTTTTTTTATAATCTAAAAGTACGGTATGGAATTACGGTAAGGTATGTTTGTTTTTAACGGTATGGAATTACGGTAAGGTATGTTTTTTTTATAATCTAAAAGTACGGCATGGAATTACGGTAAGGTATGTTTTTTTTAATCTAAAAGTACGGTATGGAATTACGGTAAGGTATGTTTTTTTTTAATCTAAAAGTACGGTAAGGTATGTTTTTTTTTAACGGTATGGAATTACGGTAAGGTATGTTTTTTTTAAATCTAAAAGTACAGTATGGAATTACGGTAAGGTATGTTTTTTTTTAACGGTATGGAATTACGGTAAGGTATGTTTTTTTTTAACGGTATGGAATTACGGTAAGGTATGTTTTTTTTAAATCTAAAAGTACGGTATGGAATTACGGTAAGGTATGTTTTTTTTAAATCTAAAAGTACAGTATGGAATTACGGTAAGGTATGTTTTTTTTTTAACGGTATGGAATTACGGTAAGGTATGTTTTTTTTAAATCTAAAAGTACAGTATGGAATTACGGTAAGGTATGTTTTTTTAATTTAAAAGTACGGTATGGAATTACGGTAAGGTATGTTTTTTTTTTATCTAAAAGTACGGTATGGAATTACGGTAAGGTATGTTTTTTTTTTTAATCTAAAAGTACAGTATGGAATTACGGTAAGGTATGTTTTTTTTTTATCTAAAAGTACGGTATGGAATTACGGTAAGGTATGTTTTTTTGTAACGGTATGGAATTACGGTAAGGTATGTTTTTTTTTAATTTAAAAGTACGGTATGAAATTACGGTAAGATATGTTTTTTTTTAACGGTATGGAATTACGGTAAGGTATGTTTTTTTTAAATCTAAAAGTACGGTATGGAATTACGGTAAGGTATGTTTTTTTAATTTAAAAGTACGGTATGGAATTACAGTAAGGTATGTTTTTTTTTTAATCTAAAAGTACGGTATGGAATTACGGTAAGGTATTTTTTTATTAACGGTATGGAATTACGGTAAGGTATGTTTTTTTTTTAATCTAAAAGTACGGTATGGAATTACGGTAAGGTATGTTTTTTTTTATCTAAAAGTACGGTATGGAATTACGGTAAGGAATGTTTTTTTTTAATCTAAAAGTACGGTATGGAAGTACGGTAAGGTATGTTTTTTTTTAATATAAAAGTACGGTATGGAATTACGGTAAGGCATGTTTTTTTTTAACGGTATGGAATTACGGTAAGGTATGTGTTTTTATAATCTAAAAGTACGGTATGGAATTACGGTAAGGTATATTTTTTTTAAATCTAAAAGTACGGTATGGAATTACGGTAAGGTATTTTTTTTTTTTTCAAAAAGTACGGTATGGAATCACGGTAAGGTATGTTTTTTTTTAACGGTATGGAATTATGGTAAGGTATGTTTTTTTTTAATCTAAAAGTACGGTATGGAATTACGGTAAGGTATATTTTTTTTTAATCTAAAAATACGGTATGGAATTACGGTAAGGTATGTTTTTTTTTAATCTAAAAGTACGGTAAGGTATGTTTTTTTTTAATCTAAAAGTACGGTATGGAATTACGGTAAGGTATGTTTTTTTTTAATCAAAAAGTACGGTATGGAATTACGGAAAGGTATGTTTTTTTTTAACGGTATGGAATTACGGTAAGGTATGTTTTTTTTTAACGGTATGGAATTACGGTAAGGTATGTTTTTTTTTAACGGTATGGAATTACGGTAAGGTATGTTTTTTTTAATCTAAAAGTACGGTATGGAATTACGGTAAGGTATGTTTTTTTTTAATCTAAAAGTACGGTATGGAATTACGGTAAGGTATGTTTTTTTTAATCTAAAAGTACGGTATGGAATTACGGAAAGGTATGGTTTTTTTTAATCTAAAAGTACGGTATGGAATTACGGTTAGGTATGTTTTTTTTTAACGGTATGGAATTACGGTAAGGTATGTTTTTTTTTAACGGTATGGAATTACGGTAATGTATGTTTTTTTTAATCTAAAAGTACGGTAAGGTATAGTTTTTTTTAATCTAAAAGTACGGTATGGAATTACGGTATGGTATGTTTTTTTCTTAATCTAAAAGTACGGTATGGAATTACGGTAAGGTACGTTTTTTTAAAATCTAAAAGTACGGTATGGAATTACGGTAAGGTACGTTTTTTTTTAATCTAAAAGTACGGTAAGGTATGTTTATTTTAAATCTAAAAGTACGGTATGGAATTACGGTAAGGTATGTTTTTTTTTAACGGTATGGATTTACGGTAAGGTATGTTTTTTTTAATCTAAAAGTACGGTATGGAAATACGGTAAGGTATGTTTTTTTTAACAGTATGGAATTACGGTTAGGTAGTTTTTTTTTAACGGTATGGAATTACGGTAAGGTATGTTTTTTTTTAATCTAAAAGTACGGTATGGAATTACGGTAATGTATGTTTTTTTTTAATCTAAAAGTACGGTATAGAATTACGGTAAGGTATGTTTTATTTAATCTAAAAGTACGGTATGGAATTACGGTAAGGTATGTTTTTTTTTTAACGGTATGGAATTACGGTAAGGTATGTTTTTTTTAAATCTAAAACTACGGTATGGAATTACGGTAAGGTATGTTTTTTTTTAATCTAAAAGTACGGTATGGAATTACGGTAAGGTATGTTTTTTTTTAACGGTATGGAATTACGGAAAGGTATGTATTTTTTTAATCTAAAAGTACGGTATGGAATTACGGTAAGGTATGTTTTTTTTAAATCTAAAAGTACGGTATGGAATTACGGTAAGGTATGTTTTTTTTAACGGTATGGAATTACGGTAAGGTATGTTTTTTTTTTACGGTATGGAATTACGGTAAGGTATGTTTTTTTTTAAATCTAAAAGTACGGTATGGAATTACGGTAATGTATGTTTTTTTTTAATCTAAAAGTACGGTATGGAATTACGGTAATGTATGTTTTTTTTTAATCTAAAAGTACGGTATGGAATTACGGTAAGGTATGTTTTTTTTTTAACGGCATGGAATTACGGTAAGGTATGTTTTTTTAAATCTAAAAGTACGGTATGGAATTACGGTAAGGTATGTTTTTTTTTTAACGGTATGGAATTACGGTAAGGTATGTTTTTTTAATCTAAAAGTACGGTATGGAATTACGGTAAGGTATGTTTTTTTTAAATCTAAAAGTTCGGTATGGAATTACGGAAAGGTATGTTTTTTTTAAATCTAAAAGTACGGTATGGAATTACGGTAAGGTATGTTTTTTTTTAATCTAAATGTACGGTATGGAATTACGGTAAGGTATGTTTTTTTTAACGGTATGGAATTACGGTAATGTATGTTTTTTTTTAATCTAAAAGTACGGTATGGAATTACGGTAAGGTATGTTTTTTTTTAATCTAAAAGTACGGTATGGAATTACGGTAAGGTACGTTTTTTTTTAATCTAAAAGTACGGTATGGAATTACGGTAAGGTACGTTTTTTTTTAATCTAAAAGTACGGTATGGAATTACGGTAAGGTATGTTTTTTTTTAACGGTATGGAATTACGGTAGGGTATGTTTTTTTTTAATCTAAAAGTACAGTATGGAATTACGGTAAGGTATGTTTTATTTTAATCTAAAAGTACGGTATGGAATTACGGTAAGGTATGTTTTTTTTTTAATCTAAAAGTACGGTATGGAATTACGGTAAGGCATGTTTTTTTTTTAATCTAAAAGTACGGTATGGAATTACGGTAAGGTATGTTTTTTTTTAATCGAAAAGTACGGTAAGGTATGTTTTTTTTTTATCTAAAAGTACGGTATGGAATTACGGTAAGGTATGTTTTTTTTTAACGGTATGGAATTACGGTAAGGTATGTTTTTTTTTTAATCTAAAAATACGGTATGGAATTACGGTAAGGTATGTTTTTTTTTTAATCTAAAAATACGGTATGGAATTACGGTAAGTTTTTTTTTTTTTATCTAAAAGAACGGTATGGAATTACGGTAAGGAATGTATTTTTTTAACGGTATGGAATTACGGTAAGGTATGTTTTTTTTTAACGGTATGGAATTACGGTAAGGTATGTTTTTTTTAATCTAAAAGTACAGTATGGAATTACGGTAAGGTATGTTTTTTTTTTAATCTAAAAGTACGGTATGGAATTACAGTAAGGTATATTTGTTTGTTTTTCTAAAAGTACGGTATGGAATTACGGTAAGGTATGTTTTTTTTTAATCTAAAAGTACGGTATGGAATTACGGTAAGATATTTTTTTTTAAATCTAAAAGTACGGTATGGAATTACGGTAAGGTATGTTTTTTTTTAACGTTATGGAATTACGGTAAGGTATGTTTTTTTTTTAACGGTATGGAATTACGGTAAGGTATGTTTTTTTTTTAACGGTATGGAATTACGGTAAGGTATGTTTTTTTTTTCAATCTAAAAGTACGGTATGGAATTACGGTAAGGTATGTTTTTTTTAAATCTAAAAGTACGGTATGGAATTACGGTAAGGTATGTTTTTTTTAAATCTAAAAGTACGGTATGGAATTAGGTAAGGTATGTTTTTTTTTAATCTAAAAGTACGGTATGGAATTACGGTAAGGTATGTTTTTTTTAATCTAAAAGTACGGTATGGAATTACGGTAAGGTATGTTTTTTTTTAATCTAAAAGTACGGTATGGAATTACGGTAAGGTATGTTTTTTTTTAATCTAAAAGTACGGTAAGGTATGTTTTTATAAATCTAAAAGTACGGTATGGAATTACGGTAAGGTATGTTTTTTTTTAATCTAAAAGTACGGTATGGAATTACGGTAAGGTATATTTTTTTTAACGGTATGGAATTACGGTAAGGTATGTTTTTTTTTCAATCTAAATGGACGGTATGGAATTACGGTATGGTATGTTTTTTTTTAATCTAAAAGTACGGTATGGAATTACGGTAAGGTATGTTTTTTTTTAATCTAAAAGTACGGTATGGAATTACGGTAAGGTATGTTTTTTTTTAACGGTATGGAATTACGGTAAGGTATGTTTTTTTTTATCTAAAAGTTAGGTATGGAATTACGGTAAGGTATGTTTTTTTTAAATTTAAAAGTACGGTATGGAATTACGGTAAGGTATGTTTTTTTTTAATCTAAAAGAACAGTATGGAATTACGGTAAGGTATGTTTTTTTTTAACGGTATGAAATTACGGTAAGGTATGTTTTTTTTTAATGGTATGGAATTACGGTAAGGTATGTTTTTTTTAATCTAAAAGTACAGTATGGAATTACGGTAAGGTATGTTTTTTTTTTAATCTAAAAGTACGGTATGGAATTACAGTAAGGTATATTTGTTTGTTTTTCTAAAAGTACGGTATGGAATTACGGTAAGGTATGTTTTTTTTTAATCTAAAAGTACGGTATGGAATTACGGTAAGATATTTTTTTTTAAATCTAAAAGTACGGTATGGAATTACGGTAAGGTATGTTTTTTTTTAACGTTATGGAATTACGGTAAGGTATGTTTTTTTTTTAACGGTATGGAATTACGGTAAGGTATGTTTTTTTTTTAACGGTATGGAATTACGGTAAGGTATGTTTTTTTTTTCAATCTAAAAGTACGGTATGGAATTACGGTAAGGTATGTTTTTTTTAAATCTAAAAGTACGGTATGGAATTAGGTAAGGTATGTTTTTTTTTAATCTAAAAGTACGGTATGGAATTACGGTAAGGTATGTTTTTTTTAATCTAAAAGTACGGTATGGAATTACGGTAAGGTATGTTTTTTTTTAATCTAAAAGTACGGTATGGAATTACGGTAAGGTATGTTTTTTTTTAATCTAAAAGTACGGTAAGGTATGTTTTTATAAATCTAAAAGTACGGTATGGAATTACGGTAAGGTATGTTTTTTTTTAATCTAAAAGTACGGTATGGAATTACGGTAAGGTATATTTTTTTTAACGGTATGGAATTACGGTAAGGTATGTTTTTTTTTCAATCTAAATGGACGGTATGGAATTACGGTATGGTATGTTTTTTTTTAATCTAAAAGTACGGTATGGAATTACGGTAAGGTATGTTTTTTTTTAATCTAAAAGTACGGTATGGAATTACGGTAAGGTATGTTTTTTTTTAACGGTATGGAATTACGGTAAGGTATGTTTTTTTTTATCTAAAAGTTAGGTATGGAATTACGGTAAGGTATGTTTTTTTTAAATTTAAAAGTACGGTATGGAATTACGGTAAGGTATGTTTTTTTTTAATCTAAAAGAACAGTATGGAATTACGGTAAGGTATGTTTTTTTTTAACGGTATGAAATTACGGTAAGGTATGTTTTTTTTTAATGGTATGGAATTACGGTAAGGTATGTTTTTTTTTAATCTAAAAGTACGGTATGGAATTACTGTAAGGTATGTTTTTTTTTTAACGGTATGGAATTACGGTATGGTATGTTTTTTTTAAATCTAAAAGTACGGTATGGAATTACGGTAAGGTATGTTTTTTTTTAATCAAAAAGTACGGTATGGAATTACGGTAAGGAATGTTTTTTTTTAATGGTATGGAATTACGGTAAGGTATGTTTTTTTTTAATCTAAAAGTACGGTATGGAATTACGGTAAGGTATGTTTTTTTAAATCTAAAAGTACGGTATGGAATTACGGTAAGGTATGTTTTTTTTTAATCTAAAAGTACGGTAAGGTATGTTTTTTTTAAATCTAAAAGTACGGTATGGAATTACGGTAAGGTATGTTTTTTTTAATCTAAAAGTACGGTATGGAATTACGGTAAGGTATGTTTTTTTTTAATCTAAAAGTACGGTATGGAATTACGGTAAGTTATGTTTTTTTTTAATCTAAAAGTACGGTATGGAATTACGGTAAGGTATGTTTTTTTTTAACGGTATGGAATTACGGTAAGGTATGGGTTTTTTAAACTAAAAGTACGGTATGGAATTGAGGTTAGGTATGTTTTTTTTTAACGGTATGGAATTACGGTAAGGTATGTTTTTTTTTAATCTAAAAGTACGGTATGGAATTAGGGTAAGGTATGTTTTTTTTTAATCTAAAAGTACGGTATGGAATTACGGTAAGGTATATTTTTTTTTAACGGTATGGAATTACGGTAAGGTATGTTTTTTTTTCAATCTAATAGTACGGTATGGAATTACGGTAAGGTATGTTTTTTTTTAATCTAAAAGTACGGTATGGAATTACGGTAAGGTATGTTTTTTTTAAATCTAAAAGTACGGTATGGAATTACGGTAAGGCATGTTTTTTTTAATCTAAAAGTACGGTATGGAATTACGGTAAGGTATGTTTTTTTTAACGGTATGGAATTACGGTAAGGTATAGTTTTTTTTAATCTAAAAGTACGGTATGGAATTACGGTAAGGTATGTTTTTTTTTTAAATCTAAAAGTACGGTATGGAATTACGGTAAGGTATGTTTTTTTTAATCTAAAAGTACGGTATGGAATTACGGTAAGGTATTTTTTTTTAAATCTAAAAGTACGGTATGGAATTACGGTAAGGTATGTTTTTTTTTAACGGTATGAAATTACGGTAAGGTATGTCTTTTTTTAATCTAAAAGTACGGTATGGAATTACGGTAAGGTATGTTTTTTTTTAACGGTATGGAAATACGGTAAGGTATGTTTTTTTTTAATCTAAAAGTACGGTATGGAAATACGGTAAGGTATGTTTTTTTTTAATCTAAAAGTACGGTATGGAATTACGGTAAGGTATGTTTTTTTTTAATCTAAAAGTACGGTATGGAATTACGGTAAGGAATGTTTTTTTTTAATCTAAAAGTACGGTAAGGTATGTTTTTTTTTAATCTAAAAGTACGGTATGGAATTACGGTAAGGTACGTTTTTTTTTCAATCTAAAAGTACGGTATGGAATTACGGTAAGGTACGTTTTTTTTTCAATCTAAAAGTACGGTATGGATTTACGGTAAGGTATGTTTTTTTTTAACGGTATGGAATTACGGTGAGGTATGTTTTTTTTAATCTAAAAGTACGGTATGGAATTACGGTAAGGTATGTTTTTTTTTCAATCTAAAAGTACGGTATGGAATTACGGTAAGGTATGTTTTTTTTTAATCTAAAAGTACGGTATGGAATTACGGTAAGGTATGTTTTTTTTTTAACGGTATGGAATTACGGTAAGGTATGTTTTTTAAATCTAAAAGTACGGTATGGAATTACGGTAAAGTATGTTTTTTTAAATCTAAAAGTACGGTATGGAATTACGGTAAGTTATGTTTTTTTTTATCGGTATGGAATTACGGTAAGGTATGTTTTTTTTTATCGGTATGGAATTACGGTAAGGTATGTTTTTTTTTAATCTAAAAGTACGGTATGGAATTACGGTAAGGTATTTTTTTTTTTAACGGTATGGAATTACGGTAAGGTATGTTTTTTTATAATCTAAAAGTACGGTATGGAATTACGGTAAGGTATGTTTGTTTTTAACGGTATGGAATTACGGTAAGGTATGTTTTTTTTAATCTAAAAGTACGGTATGGAATTACGGTAAGGTATGTTTTTTTTTAATCTAAAAGTACGGTAAGGTATGTTTTTTTTTAACGGTATGGAATTACGGTTAGGCATGTTTTTTTTAAATCTAAAAGTACAGTATGGAATTACGGTAAGGTATGTTTTTTTAATTTAAAAGTACGGTATGGAATTACGGTAAGGTATGTTTTTTTTTTATCTAAAAGTACGGTATGGAATTACGGTAAGGTATGTTTTTTTTAAATCTAAAAGTACAGTATGGAATTACGGTAAGGTATGTTTTTTTTTTAACGGTATGGAATTACGGTAAGGTATGTTTTTTTTAAATCTAAAAGTACAGTATGGAATTACGGTAAGGTATGTTTTTTTAATTTAAAAGTACGGTATGGAATTACGGTAAGGTATGTTTTTTTTTTATCTAAAAGTACGGTATGGAATTACGGTAAGGTATGTTTTTTTTTTTAATCTAAAAGTACAGTATGGAATTACGGTAAGGTATGTTTTTTTTTTATCTAAAAGTACGGTATGGAATTACGGTAAGGTATGTTTTTTTTTAACGGTATGGAATTACGGTAAGGTATGTTTTTTTTTAATTTAAAAGTACGGTATGAAATTACGGTAAGATATGTTTTTTTTTAACGGTATGGAATTACGGTAAGGTATGTTTTTTTAATTTAAAAGTACGGTATGGAATTACAGTAAGGTATGTTTTTTTTTTAATCTAAAAGTACGGTATGGAATTACGGTAAGGTATTTTTTTATTAACGGTATGGAATTACGGTAAGGTATGTTTTTTTTTATCTAAAAGTACGGTATGGAATTACGGTAAGGAATGTTTTTTTTTTATCTAAAAGTACGGTATGGAATTACGGTAAGGAATGTTTTTTTTTAATATAAAAGTACGGTATGGAATTACGGTAAGGCATGTTTTTTTTTAACGGTATGGAATTACGGTAAGGTATGTGTTTTTATAATCTAAAAGTACGGTATGGAATTACGGTAAGGTATGTTTTTTTTTAATCTAAAAGTACGGTATGGAATTACGGTAAGGTACGTTTTTTTTTCAATCTAAAAGTACGGTATGGATTTACGGTAAGGTTCGTTTTTTTTTAACGGTATGGAATTACGGTGAGGTATGTTTTTTTTAATCTAAAAGTACGGTATGGAATTACGGTAAGGTATGTTTTTTTTTAATCTAAAAGTACGGTATGGAATTACGGTAAGGTATGTTTTTTTTTAATCTAAAAGTACGGTATGGAATTACGGTAAGGTATGTTTTTTTTTTAACAGTATGGAATTACGGTAAGGTATGTTTTTTAAATCTAAAAGTACGGTATGGAATTACGGTAAAGTATGTTTTTTTAAATCTAAAAGTACGGTATGGAATTACGGTAAGGTATGTTTTTTTTTTTAATATAAAAGTACGGTATGGAATTACGGTAAGGTATGTTTTTTTTTAATCTAAAAGTACGGTATGGAATTATGGTAAGGTATGTTTTTTTTTTTAATATAAAAGTACGGTATGGAATTACGGTAAGGTATGTTTTTTTTTAACGGTATGGAATTACGGTAAGGTATGTTTTTTTTAATCTAAAAGTACGGTATGGAATTACGGTTAGATATGTTTTTTTTTAATCTAAAAGTACGGTATGGAATTACGGTTAGGTATGTTTTTTTTTTAACGGTATGGAATTACGGTTATATCCCTGTATTTTGCCCAGGTTAGGTCCCGGTAATTTATACCGGTTAGGACCCGGTAATTTATACCGGTTAGGTCCCGGTAATTTATACCGGTTAGGTCCCGGTAATTTATACCGGTTAGGTCACGGTAATTTATACCGGTTAGGTCCCGGTAATTTATACCGGTTAGGTCCAGGTATTTTGCCCAGGTTAGGTCCAGGTAGTCTGCCCAGGTTAGGTCCAGGTAGTCTGCCCAGGTTAGGTCCCGGTAGTTAGCCCAGGTTAGTTCCCGGTAATTTATACAGGTTAGGTCCAGGTAGTTAGCCCAGGTTAGGTCCAGGTAGTTAGCCCAGGTTAGGTCCAGGTAGTTTGCCCAGGTTAGGTCCTGGTAGTCTGCCGTGGTCTAGGTTTGGTCAGACTAATTTCAAAACAAACACCATAGATGAAAAGTGTTAGTTAGAATGTTCCAAAATAGTGAATAATTATATAAAAAAATGTACAATATAGTGAATGGAGTACTTCTGTAGTTTTACCAATAATAATAATAATAATAATAACAATAATAATAATAATAATAATAATAATAATAATAATAATAGTAATAATAATAATAATAATAATAATAACAATAATAATAGTAATAATAATAATAATAATAATAATAACAATAATAATAATAATAATAATAATAATAATTACCTTTTATCAGCTTTCATCATCTCGTTAGCACCTGTTGAAATTACAATAGATTAGGTTTGCTTAATAATAATACTAATACATCATTAACCCCTAAAGGCCGGTTGACGTGATAGACCGTCTTACGTAAGTAACCGGGCAACTGCACCTACCGTCACAGTGAGTTAGCGCTATTTCGCGCCCTGTACGGCTAGTTTTTCTTGTCGTTGGGCGAGAAAATACACTCACAATATCGATCCGCTACCCACTCAGTCGATTCTGGGAGCCCACGATGGCTGGGCGATTTTTAAGTATTTGCCCTTGTCCGAATTTGTGCTCTAACGATCGTAAGACAATACCGTAGTGAATATATGTACGTGAGTGACTCCATGATATTCCTACAAGGTTACAAATTATTATTTAGTGTATAGATCATGACAGACGATATATAATGGGGTAGTAATAAGAAAATAACACCACAAAACACGCCCATACAGGCACAATCGATAGTAAATATACGTGTTTCCTACGGTACAAGTCGGTTTGTTTATCATTTTCTAAGTGACAGTTACACGATGATATATTCCTACAAGTGTTCATACTATTTTTAGTGTTGAAATCATGACATACGATACATAATAGTAGTAATACGAGTGAGTTGACAACAGACTTGGGCGGGAAACTGAACTCGCGTGCCGTAGTCACACTGCTCTCACGCATACACACGGACACACCGCTGTCTCGCGCACAAACATGGTTCACTTCAACTCGCCCTATCTCCACAACTATTCATCGTACAGCCCTCCCGTTGGTACCATTGGAAAGAGGAAGAGTTGAAGGTAATGATGGAACAATTTTGAAGTCAGTACACTATATAGGTTAAGAGTGTGAGCGTTGTGAATATAGGGCAAATCTCGGAATTTTGACGCTAGCGGCAGGGTAGAAACGTGGAGGCAAGGTCTACCCTTCCCGGACTCCAGGGGTTAAGAGAGAGAGAGACAGAGGGAGATAGAGGGAGAGGGAGATAGAGAGAGAGAGAGACACACATACACACACGAAACTTATTATTACCTATTATTATTATTTTAACACATTTATCAACATTATTTATTGTTTACTGAATGCTAAATGTACTATAAATAATGTATAACTTACCAAAATGATGTAATAAGTTGGTTAATACACAAAGCACTTTGTTTACCTCTATTTATCACTAGCAGTGTTGCCAGATCAGATGCATACAATGTTACCAGATCCCATGCTTCTCTCTTCTCCCTATTTCCTTCGTTTATCAATTATATCTCTATAATAACGCGTTTTTGACCTGTTTTCACCTGTAATTTGGATTATAAAACATAAACTACATATAATAGAGGTGATTGTAGCATCTCCAATGTGAATAATTAAGAAATATAAGCATTAACTCCCTAAAAAGCTGGTAGGCTCAGGCTTTACATATCCAACCCCTATATTGACTTGTTTTGACTAGAATAATGGCTTTTTGACCTGTTTTCACCCGTCATTTGGATTCTACATCATAAACCCAATGGGTTTAATTAAGAAATATCAGCAATAAACTAATTTGTGTGGTATATAAATATAACATCTGATTCCCTATTTTAGTGGGAGCTGGTGGCCTAGTGGTTATGGTGCTGGAAAGTGAATGGATAGGCCACTGGGTCGTAGGTTCGAGGCTCCACTGAAACCAAGTATAAAAAGATTTTAAATAGGTTAGGTTAGGTTAGGTTAGGTTAGGTTAGGTTAGGTTAGGTTAGGTTAGGTTAGGTTAGGTTAGGTTAGGTTAGGTTAGGTTAGGTTAGGTTAGGTTAGGTTAGGTTAGGTTAGGTTAGGTTAGGTTAGGTTAGGTTAGGTTAGGTTAGGTTAGGTTAGGTTAGGTTAGGTTAGGTTAGGTTAGGTTAGGTTAGGTTAGGTTAGGTTAGGTTAGGTTAGGTTAGGTTAGGTTAGGTTAGGTTAGGTTAGGTTAGGTTAGGTTAGGTTAGGTTAGGTTAGGTTAGGTTAGGTTAGGTTAGGTTAGGTTAGGTTAGGTTAGGTTAGGTTAGGTTAGGTTAGGTTAGGTTAGGTTAGGTTAGGTTAGGTTAGGTTAGGTTAGGTTAGGTTAGGTTAGGTTAGGTTAGGTTAGGTTAGGTTAGGTTAGGTTAGGTTAGGTTAGGTTAGGTTAGGTTAGGTTAGGTTAGGTTAGGTTAGGTTAGGTTAGGTTAGGTTAGGTTAGGTTAGGTTAGGTTAGGTTAGGTTAGGTTAGGTTAGGTTAGGTTAGGTTAGGTTAGGTTAGGTTAGGTTAGGTTAGGTTAGGTTAGGTTAGGTTAGGTTAGGTTAGGTTAGGTTAGGTTAGGTTAGGTTAGGTTAGGTTAGGTTAGGTTAGGTTAGGTTAGGTTAGGTTAGGTTAGGTTAGGTTAGGTTAGGTTAGGTTAGGTTAGGTTAGGTTAGGTTAGGTTAGGTTAGGTTAGGTTAGGTTAGGTTAGGTTAGGTTAGGTTAGGTTAGGTTAGGTTAGGTTAGGTTAGGTTAGGTTAGGTTAGGTTAGGTTAGGTTAGGTTAGGTTAGGTTAGGTTAGGTTAGGTTAGGTTAGGTTAGGTTAGGTTAGGTTAGGTTAGGTTAGGTTAGGTTAGGTTAGGTTAGGTTAGGTTAGGTTAGGTTAGGTTAGGTTAGGTTAGGTTAGGTTAGGTTAGGTTAGGTTAGGTTAGGTTAGGTTAGGTTAGGTTAGGTTAGGTTAGGTTAGGTTAGGTTAGGTTAGGTTAGGTTAGGTTAGGTTAGGTTAGGTTAGGTTAGGTTAGGTTAGGTTAGGTTAGGTTAGGTTAGGTTAGGTTAGGTTAGGTTAGGTTAGGTTAGGTTAGGTTAGGTTAGGTTAGGTTAGGTTAGGTTAGGTTAGGTTAGGTTAGGTTAGGTTAGGTTAGGTTAGGTTAGGTTAGGTTAGGTTAGGTTAGGTTAGGTTAGGTTAGGTTAGGTTAGGTTAGGTTAGGTTAGGTTAGGTTAGGTTAGGTTAGGTTAGGTTAGGTTAGGTTAGGTTAGGTTAGGTTAGGTTAGGTTAGGTTAGGTTAGGTTAGGTTAGGTTAGGTTAGGTTAGGTTAGGTTAGGTTAGGTTAGGTTAGGTTAGGTTAGGTTAGGTTAGGTTAGGTTAGGTTAGGTTAGGTTAGGTTAGGTTAGGTTAGGTTAGGTTAGGTTAGGTTAGGTTAGGTTAGGTTAGGTTAGGTTAGGTTAGGTTAGGTTAGGTTAGGTTAGGTTAGGTTAGGTTAGGTTAGGTTAGGTTAGGTTAGGTTAGGTTAGGTTAGGTTAGGTTAGGTTAGGTTAGGTTAGGTTAGGTTAGGTTAGGTTAGGTTAGGTTAGGTTAGGTTAGGTTAGGTTAGGTTAGGTTAGGTTAGGTTAGGTTAGGTTAGGTTAGGTTAGGTTAGGTTAGGTTAGGTTAGGTTAGGTTAGGTTAGGTTAGGTTAGGTTAGGTTAGGTTAGGTTAGGTTAGGTTAGGTTAGGTTAGGTTAGGTTAGGTTAGGTTAGGTTAGGTTAGGTTAGGTTAGGTTAGGTTAGGTTAGGTTAGGTTAGGTTAGGTTAGGTTAGGTTAGGTTAGGTTAGGTTAGGTTAGGTTAGGTTAGGTTAGGTTAGGTTAGGTTAGGTTAGGTTAGGTTAGGTTAGGTTAGGTTAGGTTAGGTTAGGTTAGGTTAGGTTAGGTTAGGTTAGGTTAGGTTAGGTTAGGTTAGGTTAGGTTAGGTTAGGTTAGGTTAGGTTAGGTTAGGTTAGGTTAGGTTAGGTTAGGTTAGGTTAGGTTAGGTTAGGTTAGGTTAGGTTAGGTTAGGTTAGGTTAGGTTAGGTTAGGTTAGGTTAGGTTAGGTTAGGTTAGGTTAGGTTAGGTTAGGTTAGGTTAGGTTAGGTTAGGTTAGGTTAGGTTAGGTTAGGTTAGGTTAGGTTAGGTTAGGTTAGGTTAGGTTAGGTTAGGTTAGGTTAGGTTAGGTTAGGTTAGGTTAGGTTAGGTTAGGTTAGGTTAGGTTAGGTTAGGTTAGGTTAGGTTAGGTTAGGTTAGGTTAGGTTAGGTTAGGTTAGGTTAGGTTAGGTTAGGTTAGGTTAGGTTAGGTTAGGTTAGGTTAGGTTAGGTTAGGTTAGGTTAGGTTAGGTTAGGTTAGGTTAGGTTAGGTTAGGTTAGGTTAGGTTAGGTTAGGTTAGGTTAGGTTAGGTTAGGTTAGGTTAGGTTAGGTTAGGTTAGGTTAGGTTAGGTTAGGTTAGGTTAGGTTAGGTTAGGTTAGGTTAGGTTAGGTTAGGTTAGGTTAGGTTAGGTTAGGTTAGGTTAGGTTAGGTTAGGTTAGGTTAGGTTAGGTTAGGTTAGGTTAGGTTAGGTTAGGTTAGGTTAGGTTAGGTTAGGTTAGGTTAGGTTAGGTTAGGTTAGGTTAGGTTAGGTTAGGTTAGGTTAGGTTAGGTTAGGTTAGGTTAGGTTAGGTTAGGTTAGGTTAGGTTAGGTTAGGTTAGGTTAGGTTAGGTTAGGTTAGGTTAGGTTAGGTTAGGTTAGGTTAGGTTAGGTTAGGTTAGGTTAGGTTAGGTTAGGTTAGGTTAGGTTAGGTTAGGTTAGGTTAGGTTAGGTTAGGTTAGGTTAGGTTAGGTTAGGTTAGGTTAGGTTAGGTTAGGTTAGGTTAGGTTAGGTTAGGTTAGGTTAGGTTAGGTTAGGTTAGGTTAGGTTAGGTTAGGTTAGGTTAGGTTAGGTTAGGTTAGGTTAGGTTAGGTTAGGTTAGGTTAGGTTAGGTTAGGTTAGGTTAGGTTAGGTTAGGTTAGGTTAGGTTAGGTTAGGTTAGGTTAGGTTAGGTTAGGTTAGGTTAGGTTAGGTTAGGTTAGGTTAGGTTAGGTTAGGTTAGGTTAGGTTAGGTTAGGTTAGGTTAGGTTAGGTTAGGTTAGGTTAGGTTAGGTTAGGTTAGGTTAGGTTAGGTTAGGTTAGGTTAGGTTAGGTTAGGTTAGGTTAGGTTAGGTTAGGTTAGGTTAGGTTAGGTTAGGTTAGGTTAGGTTAGGTTAGGTTAGGTTAGGTTAGGTTAGGTTAGGTTAGGTTAGGTTAGGTTAGGTTAGGTTAGGTTAGGTTAGGTTAGGTTAGGTTAGGTTAGGTTAGGTTAGGTTAGGTTAGGTTAGGTTAGGTTAGGTTAGGTTAGGTTAGGTTAGGTTAGGTTAGGTTAGGTTAGGTTAGGTTAGGTTAGGTTAGGTTAGGTTAGGTTAGGTTAGGTTAGGTTAGGTTAGGTTAGGTTAGGTTAGGTTAGGTTAGGTTAGGTTAGGTTAGGTTAGGTTAGGTTAGGTTAGGTTAGGTTAGGTTAGGTTAGGTTAGGTTAGGTTAGGTTAGGTTAGGTTAGGTTAGGTTAGGTTAGGTTAGGTTAGGTTAGGTTAGGTTAGGTTAGGTTAGGTTAGGTTAGGTTAGGTTAGGTTAGGTTAGGTTAGGTTAGGTTAGGTTAGGTTAGGTTAGGTTAGGTTAGGTTAGGTTAGGTTAGGTTAGGTTAGGTTAGGTTAGGTTAGGTTAGGTTAGGTTAGGTTAGGTTAGGTTAGGTTAGGTTAGGTTAGGTTAGGTTAGGTTAGGTTAGGTTAGGTTAGGTTAGGTTAGGTTAGGTTAGGTTAGGTTAGGTTAGGTTAGGTTAGGTTAGGTTAGGTTAGGTTAGGTTAGGTTAGGTTAGGTTAGGTTAGGTTAGGTTAGGTTAGGTTAGGTTAGGTTAGGTTAGGTTAGGTTAGGTTAGGTTAGGTTAGGTTAGGTTAGGTTAGGTTAGGTTAGGTTAGGTTAGGTTAGGTTAGGTTAGGTTAGGTTAGGTTAGGTTAGGTTAGGTTAGGTTAGGTTAGGTTAGGTTAGGTTAGGTTAGGTTAGGTTAGGTTAGGTTAGGTTAGGTTAGGTTAGGTTAGGTTAGGTTAGGTTAGGTTAGGTTAGGTTAGGTTAGGTTAGGTTAGGTTAGGTTAGGTTAGGTTAGGTTAGGTTAGGTTAGGTTAGGTTAGGTTAGGTTAGGTTAGGTTAGGTTAGGTTAGGTTAGGTTAGGTTAGGTTAGGTTAGGTTAGGTTAGGTTAGGTTAGGTTAGGTTAGGTTAGGTTAGGTTAGGTTAGGTTAGGTTAGGTTAGGTTAGGTTAGGTTAGGTTAGGTTAGGTTAGGTTAGGTTAGGTTAGGTTAGGTTAGGTTAGGTTAGGTTAGGTTAGGTTAGGTTAGGTTAGGTTAGGTTAGGTTAGGTTAGGTTAGGTTAGGTTAGGTTAGGTTAGGTTAGGTTAGGTTAGGTTAGGTTAGGTTAGGTTAGGTTAGGTTAGGTTAGGTTAGGTTAGGTTAGGTTAGGTTAGGTTAGGTTAGGTTAGGTTAGGTTAGGTTAGGTTAGGTTAGGTTAGGTTAGGTTAGGTTAGGTTAGGTTAGGTTAGGTTAGGTTAGGTTAGGTTAGGTTAGGTTAGGTTAGGTTAGGTTAGGTTAGGTTAGGTTAGGTTAGGTTAGGTTAGGTTAGGTTAGGTTAGGTTAGGTTAGGTTAGGTTAGGTTAGGTTAGGTTAGGTTAGGTTAGGTTAGGTTAGGTTAGGTTAGGTTAGGTTAGGTTAGGTTAGGTTAGGTTAGGTTAGGTTAGGTTAGGTTAGGTTAGGTTAGGTTAGGTTAGGTTAGGTTAGGTTAGGTTAGGTTAGGTTAGGTTAGGTTAGGTTAGGTTAGGTTAGGTTAGGTTAGGTTAGGTTAGGTTAGGTTAGGTTAGGTTAGGTTAGGTTAGGTTAGGTTAGGTTAGGTTAGGTTAGGTTAGGTTAGGTTAGGTTAGGTTAGGTTAGGTTAGGTTAGGTTAGGTTAGGTTAGGTTAGGTTAGGTTAGGTTAGGTTAGGTTAGGTTAGGTTAGGTTAGGTTAGGTTAGGTTAGGTTAGGTTAGGTTAGGTTAGGTTAGGTTAGGTTAGGTTAGGTTAGGTTAGGTTAGGTTAGGTTAGGTTAGGTTAGGTTAGGTTAGGTTAGGTTAGGTTAGGTTAGGTTAGGTTAGGTTAGGTTAGGTTAGGTTAGGTTAGGTTAGGTTAGGTTAGGTTAGGTTAGGTTAGGTTAGGTTAGGTTAGGTTAGGTTAGGTTAGGTTAGGTTAGGTTAGGTTAGGTTAGGTTAGGTTAGGTTAGGTTAGGTTAGGTTAGGTTAGGTTAGGTTAGGTTAGGTTAGGTTAGGTTAGGTTAGGTTAGGTTAGGTTAGGTTAGGTTAGGTTAGGTTAGGTTAGGTTAGGTTAGGTTAGGTTAGGTTAGGTTAGGTTAGGTTAGGTTAGGTTAGGTTAGGTTAGGTTAGGTTAGGTTAGGTTAGGTTAGGTTAGGTTAGGTTAGGTTAGGTTAGGTTAGGTTAGGTTAGGTTAGGTTAGGTTAGGTTAGGTTAGGTTAGGTTAGGTTAGGTTAGGTTAGGTTAGGTTAGGTTAGGTTAGGTTAGGTTAGGTTAGGTTAGGTTAGGTTAGGTTAGGTTAGGTTAGGTTAGGTTAGGTTAGGTTAGGTTAGGTTAGGTTAGGTTAGGTTAGGTTAGGTTAGGTTAGGTTAGGTTAGGTTAGGTTAGGTTAGGTTAGGTTAGGTTAGGTTAGGTTAGGTTAGGTTAGGTTAGGTTAGGTTAGGTTAGGTTAGGTTAGGTTAGGTTAGGTTAGGTTAGGTTAGGTTAGGTTAGGTTAGGTTAGGTTAGGTTAGGTTAGGTTAGGTTAGGTTAGGTTAGGTTAGGTTAGGTTAGGTTAGGTTAGGTTAGGTTAGGTTAGGTTAGGTTAGGTTAGGTTAGGTTAGGTTAGGTTAGGTTAGGTTAGGTTAGGTTAGGTTAGGTTAGGTTAGGTTAGGTTAGGTTAGGTTAGGTTAGGTTAGGTTAGGTTAGGTTAGGTTAGGTTAGGTTAGGTTAGGTTAGGTTAGGTTAGGTTAGGTTAGGTTAGGTTAGGTTAGGTTAGGTTAGGTTAGGTTAGGTTAGGTTAGGTTAGGTTAGGTTAGGTTAGGTTAGGTTAGGTTAGGTTAGGTTAGGTTAGGTTAGGTTAGGTTAGGTTAGGTTAGGTTAGGTTAGGTTAGGTTAGGTTAGGTTAGGTTAGGTTAGGTTAGGTTAGGTTAGGTTAGGTTAGGTTAGGTTAGGTTAGGTTAGGTTAGGTTAGGTTAGGTTAGGTTAGGTTAGGTTAGGTTAGGTTAGGTTAGGTTAGGTTAGGTTAGGTTAGGTTAGGTTAGGTTAGGTTAGGTTAGGTTAGGTTAGGTTAGGTTAGGTTAGGTTAGGTTAGGTTAGGTTAGGTTAGGTTAGGTTAGGTTAGGTTAGGTTAGGTTAGGTTAGGTTAGGTTAGGTTAGGTTAGGTTAGGTTAGGTTAGGTTAGGTTAGGTTAGGTTAGGTTAGGTTAGGTTAGGTTAGGTTAGGTTAGGTTAGGTTAGGTTAGGTTAGGTTAGGTTAGGTTAGGTTAGGTTAGGTTAGGTTAGGTTAGGTTAGGTTAGGTTAGGTTAGGTTAGGTTAGGTTAGGTTAGGTTAGGTTAGGTTAGGTTAGGTTAGGTTAGGTTAGGTTAGGTTAGGTTAGGTTAGGTTAGGTTAGGTTAGGTTAGGTTAGGTTAGGTTAGGTTAGGTTAGGTTAGGTTAGGTTAGGTTAGGTTAGGTTAGGTTAGGTTAGGTTAGGTTAGGTTAGGTTAGGTTAGGTTAGGTTAGGTTAGGTTAGGTTAGGTTAGGTTAGGTTAGGTTAGGTTAGGTTAGGTTAGGTTAGGTTAGGTTAGGTTAGGTTAGGTTAGGTTAGGTTAGGTTAGGTTAGGTTAGGTTAGGTTAGGTTAGGTTAGGTTAGGTTAGGTTAGGTTAGGTTAGGTTAGGTTAGGTTAGGTTAGGTTAGGTTAGGTTAGGTTAGGTTAGGTTAGGTTAGGTTAGGTTAGGTTAGGTTAGGTTAGGTTAGGTTAGGTTAGGTTAGGTTAGGTTAGGTTAGGTTAGGTTAGGTTAGGTTAGGTTAGGTTAGGTTAGGTTAGGTTAGGTTAGGTTAGGTTAGGTTAGGTTAGGTTAGGTTAGGTTAGGTTAGGTTAGGTTAGGTTAGGTTAGGTTAGGTTAGGTTAGGTTAGGTTAGGTTAGGTTAGGTTAGGTTAGGTTAGGTTAGGTTAGGTTAGGTTAGGTTAGGTTAGGTTAGGTTAGGTTAGGTTAGGTTAGGTTAGGTTAGGTTAGGTTAGGTTAGGTTAGGTTAGGTTAGGTTAGGTTAGGTTAGGTTAGGTTAGGTTAGGTTAGGTTAGGTTAGGTTAGGTTAGGTTAGGTTAGGTTAGGTTAGGTTAGGTTAGGTTAGGTTAGGTTAGGTTAGGTTAGGTTAGGTTAGGTTAGGTTAGGTTAGGTTAGGTTAGGTTAGGTTAGGTTAGGTTAGGTTAGGTTAGGTTAGGTTAGGTTAGGTTAGGTTAGGTTAGGTTAGGTTAGGTTAGGTTAGGTTAGGTTAGGTTAGGTTAGGTTAGGTTAGGTTAGGTTAGGTTAGGTTAGGTTAGGTTAGGTTAGGTTAGGTTAGGTTAGGTTAGGTTAGGTTAGGTTAGGTTAGGTTAGGTTAGGTTAGGTTAGGTTAGGTTAGGTTAGGTTAGGTTAGGTTAGGTTAGGTTAGGTTAGGTTAGGTTAGGTTAGGTTAGGTTAGGTTAGGTTAGGTTAGGTTAGGTTAGGTTAGGTTAGGTTAGGTTAGGTTAGGTTAGGTTAGGTTAGGTTAGGTTAGGTTAGGTTAGGTTAGGTTAGGTTAGGTTAGGTTAGGTTAGGTTAGGTTAGGTTAGGTTAGGTTAGGTTAGGTTAGGTTAGGTTAGGTTAGGTTAGGTTAGGTTAGGTTAGGTTAGGTTAGGTTAGGTTAGGTTAGGTTAGGTTAGGTTAGGTTAGGTTAGGTTAGGTTAGGTTAGGTTAGGTTAGGTTAGGTTAGGTTAGGTTAGGTTAGGTTAGGTTAGGTTAGGTTAGGTTAGGTTAGGTTAGGTTAGGTTAGGTTAGGTTAGGTTAGGTTAGGTTAGGTTAGGTTAGGTTAGGTTAGGTTAGGTTAGGTTAGGTTAGGTTAGGTTAGGTTAGGTTAGGTTAGGTTAGGTTAGGTTAGGTTAGGTTAGGTTAGGTTAGGTTAGGTTAGGTTAGGTTAGGTTAGGTTAGGTTAGGTTAGGTTAGGTTAGGTTAGGTTAGGTTAGGTTAGGTTAGGTTAGGTTAGGTTAGGTTAGGTTAGGTTAGGTTAGGTTAGGTTAGGTTAGGTTAGGTTAGGTTAGGTTAGGTTAGGTTAGGTTAGGTTAGGTTAGGTTAGGTTAGGTTAGGTTAGGTTAGGTTAGGTTAGGTTAGGTTAGGTTAGGTTAGGTTAGGTTAGGTTAGGTTAGGTTAGGTTAGGTTAGGTTAGGTTAGGTTAGGTTAGGTTAGGTTAGGTTAGGTTAGGTTAGGTTAGGTTAGGTTAGGTTAGGTTAGGTTAGGTTAGGTTAGGTTAGGTTAGGTTAGGTTAGGTTAGGTTAGGTTAGGTTAGGTTAGGTTAGGTTAGGTTAGGTTAGGTTAGGTTAGGTTAGGTTAGGTTAGGTTAGGTTAGGTTAGGTTAGGTTAGGTTAGGTTAGGTTAGGTTAGGTTAGGTTAGGTTAGGTTAGGTTAGGTTAGGTTAGGTTAGGTTAGGTTAGGTTAGGTTAGGTTAGGTTAGGTTAGGTTAGGTTAGGTTAGGTTAGGTTAGGTTAGGTTAGGTTAGGTTAGGTTAGGTTAGGTTAGGTTAGGTTAGGTTAGGTTAGGTTAGGTTAGGTTAGGTTAGGTTAGGTTAGGTTAGGTTAGGTTAGGTTAGGTTAGGTTAGGTTAGGTTAGGTTAGGTTAGGTTAGGTTAGGTTAGGTTAGGTTAGGTTAGGTTAGGTTAGGTTAGGTTAGGTTAGGTTAGGTTAGGTTAGGTTAGGTTAGGTTAGGTTAGGTTAGGTTAGGTTAGGTTAGGTTAGGTTAGGTTAGGTTAGGTTAGGTTAGGTTAGGTTAGGTTAGGTTAGGTTAGGTTAGGTTAGGTTAGGTTAGGTTAGGTTAGGTTAGGTTAGGTTAGGTTAGGTTAGGTTAGGTTAGGTTAGGTTAGGTTAGGTTAGGTTAGGTTAGGTTAGGTTAGGTTAGGTTAGGTTAGGTTAGGTTAGGTTAGGTTAGGTTAGGTTAGGTTAGGTTAGGTTAGGTTAGGTTAGGTTAGGTTAGGTTAGGTTAGGTTAGGTTAGGTTAGGTTAGGTTAGGTTAGGTTAGGTTAGGTTAGGTTAGGTTAGGTTAGGTTAGGTTAGGTTAGGTTAGGTTAGGTTAGGTTAGGTTAGGTTAGGTTAGGTTAGGTTAGGTTAGGTTAGGTTAGGTTAGGTTAGGTTAGGTTAGGTTAGGTTAGGTTAGGTTAGGTTAGGTTAGGTTAGGTTAGGTTAGGTTAGGTTAGGTTAGGTTAGGTTAGGTTAGGTTAGGTTAGGTTAGGTTAGGTTAGGTTAGGTTAGGTTAGGTTAGGTTAGGTTAGGTTAGGTTAGGTTAGGTTAGGTTAGGTTAGGTTAGGTTAGGTTAGGTTAGGTTAGGTTAGGTTAGGTTAGGTTAGGTTAGGTTAGGTTAGGTTAGGTTAGGTTAGGTTAGGTTAGGTTAGGTTAGGTTAGGTTAGGTTAGGTTAGGTTAGGTTAGGTTAGGTTAGGTTAGGTTAGGTTAGGTTAGGTTAGGTTAGGTTAGGTTAGGTTAGGTTAGGTTAGGTTAGGTTAGGTTAGGTTAGGTTAGGTTAGGTTAGGTTAGGTTAGGTTAGGTTAGGTTAGGTTAGGTTAGGTTAGGTTAGGTTAGGTTAGGTTAGGTTAGGTTAGGTTAGGTTAGGTTAGGTTAGGTTAGGTTAGGTTAGGTTAGGTTAGGTTAGGTTAGGTTAGGTTAGGTTAGGTTAGGTTAGGTTAGGTTAGGTTAGGTTAGGTTAGGTTAGGTTAGGTTAGGTTAGGTTAGGTTAGGTTAGGTTAGGTTAGGTTAGGTTAGGTTAGGTTAGGTTAGGTTAGGTTAGGTTAGGTTAGGTTAGGTTAGGTTAGGTTAGGTTAGGTTAGGTTAGGTTAGGTTAGGTTAGGTTAGGTTAGGTTAGGTTAGGTTAGGTTAGGTTAGGTTAGGTTAGGTTAGGTTAGGTTAGGTTAGGTTAGGTTAGGTTAGGTTAGGTTAGGTTAGGTTAGGTTAGGTTAGGTTAGGTTAGGTTAGGTTAGGTTAGGTTAGGTTAGGTTAGGTTAGGTTAGGTTAGGTTAGGTTAGGTTAGGTTAGGTTAGGTTAGGTTAGGTTAGGTTAGGTTAGGTTAGGTTAGGTTAGGTTAGGTTAGGTTAGGTTAGGTTAGGTTAGGTTAGGTTAGGTTAGGTTAGGTTAGGTTAGGTTAGGTTAGGTTAGGTTAGGTTAGGTTAGGTTAGGTTAGGTTAGGTTAGGTTAGGTTAGGTTAGGTTAGGTTAGGTTAGGTTAGGTTAGGTTAGGTTAGGTTAGGTTAGGTTAGGTTAGGTTAGGTTAGGTTAGGTTAGGTTAGGTTAGGTTAGGTTAGGTTAGGTTAGGTTAGGTTAGGTTAGGTTAGGTTAGGTTAGGTTAGGTTAGGTTAGGTTAGGTTAGGTTAGGTTAGGTTAGGTTAGGTTAGGTTAGGTTAGGTTAGGTTAGGTTAGGTTAGGTTAGGTTAGGTTAGGTTAGGTTAGGTTAGGTTAGGTTAGGTTAGGTTAGGTTAGGTTAGGTTAGGTTAGGTTAGGTTAGGTTAGGTTAGGTTAGGTTAGGTTAGGTTAGGTTAGGTTAGGTTAGGTTAGGTTAGGTTAGGTTAGGTTAGGTTAGGTTAGGTTAGGTTAGGTTAGGTTAGGTTAGGTTAGGTTAGGTTAGGTTAGGTTAGGTTAGGTTAGGTTAGGTTAGGTTAGGTTAGGTTAGGTTAGGTTAGGTTAGGTTAGGTTAGGTTAGGTTAGGTTAGGTTAGGTTAGGTTAGGTTAGGTTAGGTTAGGTTAGGTTAGGTTAGGTTAGGTTAGGTTAGGTTAGGTTAGGTTAGGTTAGGTTAGGTTAGGTTAGGTTAGGTTAGGTTAGGTTAGGTTAGGTTAGGTTAGGTTAGGTTA
Source organism: Petrolisthes manimaculis (assembly GCA_034508575.1). NCBI lineage: Eukaryota > Metazoa > Arthropoda > Malacostraca > Decapoda > Porcellanidae > Petrolisthes > Petrolisthes manimaculis. The sequence continues at coordinate 437,028 of JAWZYT010001153.1, forward strand.
GGTTAGGTTAGGTTAGGTTAGGTTAGGTTAGGTTAGGTTAGGTTAGGTTAGGTTAGGTTAGGTTAGGTTAGGTTAGGTTAGGTTAGGTTAGGTTAGGTTAGGTTAGGTTAGGTTAGGTTAGGTTAGGTTAGGTTAGGTTAGGTTAGGTTAGGTTAGGTTAGGTTAGGTTAGGTTAGGTTAGGTTAGGTTAGGTTAGGTTAGGTTAGGTTAGGTTAGGTTAGGTTAGGTTAGGTTAGGTTAGGTTAGGTTAGGTTAGGTTAGGTTAGGTTAGGTTAGGTTAGGTTAGGTTAGGTTAGGTTAGGTTAGGTTAGGTTAGGTTAGGTTAGGTTAGGTTAGGTTAGGTTAGGTTAGGTTAGGTTAGGTTAGGTTAGGTTAGGTTAGGTTAGGTTAGGTTAGGTTAGGTTAGGTTAGGTTAGGTTAGGTTAGGTTAGGTTAGGTTAGGTTAGGTTAGGTTAGGTTAGGTTAGGTTAGGTTAGGTTAGGTTAGGTTAGGTTAGGTTAGGTTAGGTTAGGTTAGGTTAGGTTAGGTTAGGTTAGGTTAGGTTAGGTTAGGTTAGGTTAGGTTAGGTTAGGTTAGGTTAGGTTAGGTTAGGTTAGGTTAGGTTAGGTTAGGTTAGGTTAGGTTAGGTTAGGTTAGGTTAGGTTAGGTTAGGTTAGGTTAGGTTAGGTTAGGTTAGGTTAGGTTAGGTTAGGTTAGGTTAGGTTAGGTTAGGTTAGGTTAGGTTAGGTTAGGTTAGGTTAGGTTAGGTTAGGTTAGGTTAGGTTAGGTTAGGTTAGGTTAGGTTAGGTTAGGTTAGGTTAGGTTAGGTTAGGTTAGGTTAGGTTAGGTTAGGTTAGGTTAGGTTAGGTTAGGTTAGGTTAGGTTAGGTTAGGTTAGGTTAGGTTAGGTTAGGTTAGGTTAGGTTAGGTTAGGTTAGGTTAGGTTAGGTTAGGTTAGGTTAGGTTAGGTTAGGTTAGGTTAGGTTAGGTTAGGTTAGGTTAGGTTAGGTTAGGTTAGGTTAGGTTAGGTTAGGTTAGGTTAGGTTAGGTTAGGTTAGGTTAGGTTAGGTTAGGTTAGGTTAGGTTAGGTTAGGTTAGGTTAGGTTAGGTTAGGTTAGGTTAGGTTAGGTTAGGTTAGGTTAGGTTAGGTTAGGTTAGGTTAGGTTAGGTTAGGTTAGGTTAGGTTAGGTTAGGTTAGGTTAGGTTAGGTTAGGTTAGGTTAGGTTAGGTTAGGTTAGGTTAGGTTAGGTTAGGTTAGGTTAGGTTAGGTTAGGTTAGGTTAGGTTAGGTTAGGTTAGGTTAGGTTAGGTTAGGTTAGGTTAGGTTAGGTTAGGTTAGGTTAGGTTAGGTTAGGTTAGGTTAGGTTAGGTTAGGTTAGGTTAGGTTAGGTTAGGTTAGGTTAGGTTAGGTTAGGTTAGGTTAGGTTAGGTTAGGTTAGGTTAGGTTAGGTTAGGTTAGGTTAGGTTAGGTTAGGTTAGGTTAGGTTAGGT